>MU177939.1:216945-241515 GCA_016695465.1 Suillus americanus | reverse complement strand
AACGGTTACGCGGGCGGCGGTCTGACCATGTTACACCATGCAAGTCTATGGTTTTCGTCCCATTTGTAATCAAGCATGAAGTTGAGATCGAGAGGATATCGACGAGAGCTTCTCAGGTTTGACAAGGGAGGATGAAACCCATGCAGGGCACTAGCTTGTTTTAAGCTCGATACGGGCATCTTATGGGCGCATACATGCTCACCGATCTTAGCGTCAGCAGTTATGACGTCATTTAGAACTGTCTCGATACACTCCTTGAACTTTTAGTGCCAGTCCCACACCCACTTTGCAGATCTTCGTGACGGAGGGGCTCTACTGCAACGTCGGGGACTGAAGTGTTCGTCGGTCTTCTGTTAGGATGCGTCGTGCAAAGCCAGTGGTTGCGGAGATCGAAGCTTGAAGCTTGAGCCTGTGCTAGTACCACGTTCAGCTAATACACAAGGAATGCAGCGCCATTTGGAGAGGAGTTCTAAGACGTCAGAGGCCTCTTCAGATGACAATAAAATGTTGTCGGCGACGTGTGTAATCTGTATATGATATTGCCAAGGCTAGGGTAATGGGTTTGGCATGTCAAACCCTGAGGTGAGGCCTGAGTGCGTCTCAGACTCGGATTACATAAATCTAGGAAGGGGGGGTCAGAGTAATGAAGTGGGTTGATAAATGAAGCGTACCGCACGCTAACAGCCTGACAACATATGTAGATGCTGTCGGGTGAACTTTTTTTTGTACCCATTGCCATATGGTGTCAGAGCCAAGTGTTGTTGACAGAATCCGGTAGTTTTGCCAATCGGTCTGGCAAAACTGGTTGTGGCGCACGGCAGAACTCAGGTGTAAGGGGGATGGTAGAACTCGAGGGCATCCAGGAACTCGCGGAAATATAATTTAGGTATAATAACACAGATGATTTGAATTTAATAGAACACGAAAACCGACCGTCGACTCTTGATCGACTCCCTTATAAAGTAAGATCGCCAAGCAGACCGTGACGGCCGTTCATGGTGGAAAAACCTTGCAATCGATTCCGGAATTCATCCACTCGAGGTCTCTCAATTTTAGGGCACGCAGACAATGTAGAGCGTACCTTCCCTGATCTGGGCACAACACAATCTGCGCGACGGTGGAATTTCCCAGCCAACACATCCGAAACACTCGGAAAATTTCGTGCAAACCTTCAACACTACAGCGCCATGAAAGCTGCGGAGGCTGAGCGCTAAGCCTGGGGAGGTGCAGCGTCGACATGCTCGCATTCAATAGGATTCTTCGCCTGTGGTCCTCGCAAGTACTTGCGAGCTGCTGCTGGATGTAAGAAAACCTCTGCTCATACCTTGATTCTTTTAACTGGATGACGAGGAAATGGTTTGTCCAGAAGTACGTCGTTGTCCTTCTTGTTTTCACGAAGTGGTTTCAAATGATTTTGCTGCACTACTGACAGCTGTTTTTTGGACCATTAATTGGGGTAAGCACTCCTCCCATATCGATAGTGCTGATTTATTATTCTAGAACCGAGAATGTTAGAATGATGCGCGAGAACGAGAAGGCAAAGACATAATCGGAAGCGGAGGAGGCGTCTGCTTTGATCCTGATTCCGATTTCAAGCGCCACACGCAACGGACTCGGAATCGTGCACATTCGAGCGTCCTACTTCCTATATATAGGCGAGAAGGATGATTGACTGACCCTCGGAACACCTGGGACACTCAGAACAACGTGTAAGTCACTGTCATCCCAAACCTTGAGACTTACCTCAATATTCCCTACACAAGAACAGGGATTCAGTTCAAAGGTGTGTGTTCCACGGGGCTCAAGTCCACAACAAGACTCAATGCAACCGAGCAAAAAATATCAAGACATGAATATATAGTACTCTTGTGTGGCATGACAGCAACACATTTGAGAACTCAACACGCCGTTCTTTCATAATGGGAATATACGCAAAACAAGGCAGAAATAGGCTAAATATGGTGATCATCATTCCCTGAGAAGCGAAAACGGTAGGTAAAGTTGAAACTGATACAAGATCACCATCGGTACAGAGGTTGCAGTCGAACGACACTGTTAATGCAACTTGGTCTTTTGTGAGTCACACAATCTCTATGGGATATATCAGAAACGAAGAGAATATTCAGATATCATCGTCCTTTCGCCAGGACCCTGGAAATTATGAATGATTGCTCATGTGATGCGGCAGATACACTTACAAATTCGCGGCGCCACAATCATCGATATCGTTTCAACGACGAAAGAGCGGTAGCCTATCCAAGAAACGACGCTTGGATGAGGATGAGGGAGGTATCGGGCTAGGAAGGACTTCAAAAGACTCCTCTGGTTGGTCTGAGTCCTTTGGTGCATCCTGTCAAGATGAGAATTAGGCATTTAATGCAAACTACGCAGCCCACACGGTAGTACTTACTTCAAGAGCATTGTTGATCTCGTTGCTGGGCCAATTCTCACTAAACGCTGAGGGAACATTCAGATCGGGTGGAACCTGCGACGGTCAAATCAGAGATATCACGCTATGGTACAATATACGCACTCCATTCTGAAGCGCCAACGGAGGAAGGAAGCCAGCGACCTGCAGCTGGTTATAAGTGTTGAAAGTATAAGTAATGCGCTTCCTTACCTCCTGTATCAAGAGCTCGTTGAGGACCTGAAATAATTGCCCGCATCAGCTACTTCGAACAATTAAGCGCACAGTGTGAACGGTTCTCACATCTTCATCTGAGGGTGCCAACGGCAATTCCGGGGCTGGTTCACAGCTATCCGCAATACTAGCGTCTGGCTTAGTGTATGGCTCTATATCCCACAGATACACCTTGGTGTCTTTCCCACCACATGCGACGCGCTTACGGTCAGGGGAGAATGTGACGCAATAGAGTTCGTCAGCATGCTCGAAGGGCGGGCTGACTGCTTCATAAGTACGCACGCTCCATAAGCGAACAGTACAGTCAGAAGATGCGCTTGCAATGAAGCGCCCATCAAAAGATATTGCGATGGCGTGAACCGTGTTGGTGTGTCCCTGGAGGAGAGCGACTTGGGCTCCGGTCCCTGACGACCAAACCCGGATCGTTCCATCTCGAGAACCTGAGAACATTTGTTCTCCATTTCTCGACCAACAAACACTCGTCACTGCATCAAGAGGACCTCCAACATCCAGGGTAAATCTCCCCAGGCCACTTCCTTCAGGCAATCGTATTACGTTTGTCTCTTTGGGGTGAGTTGGAGTAGGCCGTCCTCGCGGTGGGACAGCAGTTCGCCGTGGTTGGTCTTCGGTATTTCTCATTCGCCTTGATCTTCTGAACCTTGGTCGTTCCATCGTGATTGTTGGGGTCTCTTGGAAGCCAACTGGTAATCGACCGCCCGTCTATAAGACACTCATCCGACCAGCACGGGAGGCATATTCGATACCTAGTTTGGCGTACACCTCCCACGTTCCCAACATGCATAGTACGCATTGTGGGTGTAGATACGCACTGCATGTTTGCACAGCCTACACGTGTTGAACTTCGTGCATCGTGGTTGCCTTGCATCCTATGGACAAGATCACTCGTGTTAGTGTCTTTGGACCGCTTTCGAAATTCGGAGCGAATTATGCTGTGAATTCGCTGTAACTTGCTGCAAAAATTTGGTTTCCCGGAAAGAACCGTCGGATCACGTGGAGACAACAAGTTGATCAGCATCAATATGCATTCTTCTAACTCATCTGACACTTTTCCTTCATATACAGTCGTGTCTATAGACTACAATTGCTACTCTGACTTCTCCATCGCCAGGCATGGTAAACGAGGTGGAAACGAATCTTTGCACCCGATTCAAGAAGGCTTTACTCATGAGCATGCTTTGTCCTTTCCGAACGTCCTCCCTTGACACTTGCCATCATTTCAAGATGGTCTGTTGATTGCGACTTTGTGCTGATTATGCACTATAGCTATCTAGGTATCAAGGCAGTGCCGCACTTGTAGAGGATTCTTTGACTGGATTGATACGTTCAATTCGTCGTTAGGCGCAACATCTTAATTAATCATGTTGTGCTTGTTCCAACCACCTTCGAAGAAGGCGAAGACCATTTAGTACCGGTTTCAGGATGCTGGTGGTGGAATTAGAAGAAGACCCAATCTTGCGTAGCCCAAGGTGGTAGCGAGGCATACGTCTGACTTCAGTTCTCCTGCACGAAAATGGCGCACAAACACCACGAACCTCTCCATAGAGGGGTGAGGAAATTTTCGATCCTGTCATCGCCCAGTAAGCATGGTATCGAGACTGTTTTTTCTCCCCTTATAATAAAGTCATGCAGCATGCATGGCACAATCACTACTACTGCAGTGTTCGCTGCTAAGGTTGCCGTCCGCGAATTTTATGTTGACGAATCGACGTACACTCATCTCAACTACGTGGAACATTCTTGACAGATTCAGATGGTACAGGAGATAGATGGTGATTGTTGTCGACTTGTTTGACGAAGAAGAGAAATTTGATCTACGCTTCTCGGTACAGATTTGAAACTGAGGTGGTGTGCCAACCCTCGAGGCCTCATGTTTGTATTGCTCCCGGACCTCGGGCACTCCCACAGGATCTTCGTCGTAGGAATGGTTTCGAGCTATGCCGGTAAATATTGTGTCTAGTCGCGTTTTGAACGTGAAACACGCTACTGTCATAGAGTCTTCTTCCCGATCTCCGACATAGGTGTAGGATCGCGTTGCAGGCTGTATCTTCGTTCACCCCTTCATGTCTTCCGATCCAACACCACAACCACCAGACAGTTTTCCGGTTCTTCCACCCCGGAACACCTCGTGGGTTCCTACACCGCCGTCGCTTAGTGAAACTATCGGTTGGCGGGAACCGGTTTCTCCGAATCATACCCGGTAAAACGGCTCCGACTGCCGCACAGTAGCACGGGATGCGGGAGTAGTATTCAGGTACCAGATGGACGCAGTTTGTAGAAGAGAGGTTGAAGATGCGTCTGTTGGAAAATGAAGAAGGGGAAGCAGAAGCAGAAACGAATCTTGTCTTCCCCTGGGTCTTTTCCCGTATAGGTATCGTTGTGCCTCCTTCTTGCATTCATTCTAGCTGGGGGACATACATTTGTCCTTCACTAATATTGAAACATTGGTTGCAGGATTCGTGATTTGCTCTGGGGCATAAAGGGCGAGCCTACAATATGGTATCAATCCATTTACACCCGATGATAATCTATTACGTCTTTTGACCGTGCGTCAGTACTAATGCCAACTACTTGCACAAGACTGGGAGCCACTAGCAGTTGCGGCGCACTTGTTTGAAACCACCGAGATCACTCTGCGCTTCCCTGGATCCCGAGCATGATGCAGCCTGTTCTGGACAAATTTGAACCATTAACTTCTATGGATCTAAATCCCGTCGCCAGTCTTGCAAAAAAGGTGTGAACAAGGGGAATATTCGCGAAAGGCGAGATAGGGACCGAAGGTTGACGGCCCGAGTTCCGATCCGGGCTGACAACTTCACTGTCGTGAAGTTGTCGATCCCAGTGACGAGAATAAGTAGCTCCCCCCGACGGTGGCGAAACGGGGCCTACCAATCCGCTGACATGCTCATGTCTTGATTTACTAGACGGAACTACTACAATATGTGGCATGTAAGTACATTGTATCATATCTTTTTTTTGACTTCTCAGCTTCGAATCACCATTCAATTGAATTTGATTATTTTTGCATGTGTAATCCACATCAGGTGAGCTGATTCTGATGTTAGGATAATCAAATCTTACCCTCGTATCATTATCTCTACAGTTTTTAACGTTTATGCAGTGTGTAAGGCTATACCCTAGAAGTGTCTCCTGTCTTATCTTCGGGTGATAGAATTCTGGTAACTTCCGCATTATGGGAGTCTGATAAATGAGGGTGTTTCATCGACTCGATTCCTCTACATAGATCACAGTTACCTTCATGTTCTTAGCTCGGTACGTATTAATTAAAACATCGATAAGTCACACATGGGATGAACTTAAGAGCTCAGCCCTTATCAATTCTTCAACGCGCAAATCGAAATATTATACTAAATATGAAGCGTCGTTTCTACTCGACATCTCGTGTCGATGAACTCTCTCTGAGAAGAAATTTTTGTTCCATAACATAGCGCTTCGTTTGTTTTACTGAATGGGTCGTTTAACACTTTCCCCGAAGGCGTCCTAGGTGGAGGTATCGCGCCAAAAGTAGCAATACAACACCACACATAATGATGCCACCTAGACAAGATCAGCGCACGCAGAGGGACCGACATTGGATAAAATTGCCTGCATAGTAACCAGCATCAACAAACCCTCCTGACGCGGTACTGATAGCGCCTGATATCGGAGGACCTGAAATGGCCCCAAAGGCAGCAAGGGACATGAACATTCCCACTCGACGCCCCGCGTCTTCAATCGTTCCCATTTCCACGGCAGCTACTGCGAATAGAGCTAGATATCCTCCTGTGGAGAATCTGGATAGGGTGAATTGGCAGCTAGTTATGAACAGGTGTCGCGCATACCCATAGATAGAGGATATTACAATGAGCCGTATTTCATTTTTAGCAAGTGGCCAGACGGATGTGATGATTCCCGCTACAGCAGTGAAAGCTGCCATGGTGTTGAGTGCACCTATTGAAATTTAATGTGTGTTCTATTAGTCTATGATATCAAGGCATACCAACTTTATCTCCTAATAGGCCGGCCGACACACGTCCAAACGTAGACGATGCATTAGCGATCGCGAGAATATAAAATGAAGATTTTTTGGAGAGACCAATTGCGACGGCGCTCACGGACATATATGTGAGCGCTGTCGAAACCAATTCAGAACATCAGGGAGCCAGATAATCGTTACGATCGCACCTGTATAAAGTCCTAGAAATGCAATTATTCCTGAAATGCAAAAGATAGAATATGCCGCGTTGCGGAATATTTTAAAATTAAAGAATCCCCCGCGAACATCGACGGGAGGAAGCCGTCGTTTTAGAAACTTGAGAAAAAAGTGTCAGTGAATCAGACATTCACAAGTGCTGACGACATGCTATGTTGCCCATCCCCAGTGTAACCATCAGAATCAATCCAAATACACGAACAGTCCATTTAAATCTGAAATTGTATAAGTGAACATGAATTGTCTATGAACATCAAACGAACCCGATTAATGGAATTAAATTTTGTGCCACTACAGGGAACATAGTGCCTCCGCATGAAGCCCCAATGGCTGTGAGCGACAAAGCAAGGCCACGTTTTTTGTAGAACCAATGCGAGACGACAACAAGTACGGGGCTAACTATAATGCCGCAACACATTCCAATACCGAGACCCTGTATGAGAAAGAAATGCTGGTATTGTGTGCATTCCGCAATTAGGAAGGTGCACATAACAAGGACGCAGCTAGCGGCAAAGCACGGTATCTTGAAGTATCCTAGGTCAAACAGTCGTCCCGTCACAAGCGCTGGAAGGTACATGAGTGCGTACTGGCAGCACACGTGAGCTACCCGGGTTTACTGGAACGAGAAATAGATATACCTGCACAGAACCGATCCATGCTCTGGAGAATCCAAATTGTACGACAAGTCAGTTGCATTGTTGCATGAAACAAACAAAGCACCTTACATGGCTGAAGGAGATGTGTGACGCAGTAAATTTTCCTCGTAATACGCTTGGAAGATCTGCAAGAGGATGATTGTGTGAGATATGGGAATGCATCAAGGTGACAAACATCACTCACACCCCAGGAATTGGATAAACCAACCCTGATGGAATCTCTTAAGCTTAACTGTGGGGAAGAAACTGAGAAAACTCACGTAGAAAATAACATCAGATTGGCACTGTAATTCGTCGACATCAGTGACTAGTATTTCAAAGATGTATATGTAGCACTCACGCAACAACTACCAGCCATGCAGTCAATCCTCCATCTGGTGTTTCACCAGCATGTATTACAGGCTTCTCAGAAGCAGGTTCATTATGTGTTTCCTGGTTGTCTGGAGGGGCTGCTCTTGTCTTACGCACTTCATAAGACAAGGGTTCGGATGCGAACTCGGTGCCCTTCAAAGCGTCTGCACTTAGGTACTTCTCGGACATAGTGTACCCTACCAATGCAGAGAAAAGAGCAGAATCAACAAAGAGTACAGGGGGACGAAGAAACTGTTGGTATCAGTGGTATGTTCAAGTCGACGTTATGTATCCATGTGTAATTCTCCTGCGTCTTGCTTCCTAAATCTGATTTCAAAATTCCGCTGAGGGCCAGTACCACCCATATTGGTCGAGACCAAAACTGTAACGATCTAAAATATCGTGATATCATGACAGTATACAAAGCACAAACATACGGACCAAAAATAGCGTTGACCGTAACGGGAGTCGAGACTACTTATCATACCAGCGGGCACTCGAAATCGTGTACTTAAGACTGCGGAACCGAGAATGATTTGGATCCTGTAAATGAAATTGGTTCAGACTCGGGCTGTTAATGAGCACGGTAGTGGTCGTCAGTGGTTAGAAAGTCTGAGACCCCGGGTTTTCGGGCATTTCCATTGAAAACCCCTCTAGGTGTTGAAATCGGCAAGGCCTAAAGGCCTAATCAGTGGTACTCCTGGTTTTCAACAGGATCTGAGATATAACATACTTCTTAACACTTCGCAACATAGATTTCTTGATATTCGAGTCGCACCGATATTGAGCCGATGAGTTGTACGTTCTTGCCGGTCCACGTCACTATCGTCTCAACGTCTATGCATGTAATGAATTCGGGGCGCGATACGGACCTAAGGCTAGTTAGGTAGGTGTAACCTTTGAAGTGAGGACATGTTATATATTGTTCTTTAAACGATGAGCAACGACGGTCAGGGACGCCCAGAGTTTCATCCTAGTATGAGCAGGAAGTTCCTTTCGAGTTCTTTCGTGCCATCTGACAGTCGTCGCGCTGACTTCCAGCTGCAAATCGCACCGATAAGAATACGTTTACAAAACATTTATGCACACTTAGCTCGGGCCGGAAGATGGCCAATAATGTCTTCCGGTTTGGTCCTTAACACGTCTGTAACAAATTCCGCGGATAGCAAATACAATGCCGAACGATTACACGCATACTTGAGCAACAAAGACATGAACACAGGAAGCAATCAATCGGGAGTGTTGTGAGCGGGCAATCTCCGGCAAAGATGTATCCTTTGCAACAACAGGAATGCGTCTGATGCGGAAGTTCGGAGGAAGTTGAAAATAGATATGTAGGGAAGCATGATATTAAGATTTGAATCAACCCAAGCTGGTCCACCCAGCGGTGACTGTTAATACTACAGTCATAATGATGAGGAAGACGGCGTTGGCAGTGGCATAGACGAGGGCTGCGCATGGACGCAGGGCTTGCGGTTCTAAATAGAGATATTTGCATACACACCATGTACGCAGGCCAAAACGATGGCAGAGGGTAAGTTCCCTGTTGGAACCGCATTGTTGGGCATTTGACCCGGGAGTACCAAAAGAAACAATTTGGAGTGGTAGTCCCACTACCAAGGGCGGCTGAGTCAGCCTAGACTTGGTTTGTTTGACAACAGCTTCTGATCCAAACAACGCCTCGGACTCATTTGAAAGTTTCTTCTCAGTCGTTTCTTACGCTGCATGACAGAGGTCAAGTTTGCTCAAATTTTCCCCGTTCAAACTGGGCCAGGACGAACTTTGCTTTGAATTAGGTGCGGCAGGCAAGACAGTCTTATACCTGATTCAAAGTATGCAGGCCGGTTTGAAATCCGCTGAAACCTCGATCGTGAGCAAGAGGCTGGCATGCTAACTTAATAATGTCAGCCTTCCGGGTATAAAAACCCCCACCCGAGGGCTGAAACGCTAGTGTTCATCTTTCTTGCTCACTCCCATCGTCCGCATATCCGCATATCCAGACGATTTTACTTGTATCTATCCATCAGTATGTCTTCCGACAACTGTAACGTTCGCCTATCTGTGTGCTCCCCTTCTCGCTCTTCTGCGACTTCTACGTTCGTCTTCGTCCTTGATGTCCTCAAGGTTGTGACCTTGGTCTTCTTCTACGTTGTTGTTATCATGGCTGGACTGGCCTTCGATGTCTACCGCTGCCAGCTCGACCCTTCGAAGGTCCAGGATCCCGATCCATCCATTTATTCACCCAGGCTTCAGGAAGCGGAGAAAGCAGTCTTCCCCTTGAAGGCTGCTTCTTCGTCAGCTACATGTA
Organism: Suillus americanus; assembly: GCA_016695465.1. Taxonomy (NCBI): domain Eukaryota; kingdom Fungi; phylum Basidiomycota; class Agaricomycetes; order Boletales; family Suillaceae; genus Suillus; species Suillus americanus. The sequence goes on along the minus strand of MU177939.1, from coordinate 231,328 downwards.
CGTCATCTCCATCAGGCTTCCCTTCGTCCTCCTCGTCCCCGGCCATCCTGGAATCATCTATGGACAGCCCTCGTCTGGTACCTGAGCCTCGGCTGCACTGGAGCATCAGCTGTTCCGACATTAGCCCGCAGTTGCACAACGCTCTGATAGGTCCTGGCCACCATATCCATGCGCTGTTTTCCGATGCGTGGAACGAGAACGCCGTTCTCCTGAAGCAGCTCTTACGTGTGCAGGATGCTCTCGATACCGCCAACTCTGATATCGACAATCTCGTACTGGATAACTTGACCATGAGCAACCAGATGGACCGTTTTACGCGCGATCTGGAGATCGAGCAGGTTCGTCGCGATGAGGCTGAATCGATGTCCCGGGATGCCACAGCGAAGATGAGCTCCCAAAGGTCTACCCTCTCCTTATTGCAATCCACTAACATTGCACTTCGCTTCGAGATCGCAAACCTGAGGGCCGAGCGCGACGAACTCATAGCCGAGAAGAAGTCGTTTGACTTGCGACAAGAACGCGATGAAGAAATCCAGGCGCTGCAAGGCGCGCTCGTCCGGACAAAGAGGGAGCTCGAAGGAGCCAAGAGGGAGCTCAGGAAGTTAAAGAGAGCAGCTGCAGGTGAGACGTTTTCTCTATGTTCTTCGCTATCTTCTGACTCTTGCGAACAGGAATCCCTGAATTGAAGATAATATCTCCTGACGGGAAAGTTATACCCCACATTACTACCTCGAGTAGTACGTCTTCCCTTCCACCTCAACTATCCTGGCTGACGCTTCCCTAGGCACTGATTCCTTGAGCGAAGATCAAAACATCGCGATGAGGGAACGCCTTACGCTCGCGTACACAGAAGTTGTCGGTCTTAGGGACCAGTGCGAAGCTTTGCGTCGTCATGCAGACGAAAATGCTGAGTTGCAGGAGGATGTCAAGCAGCTTCTCGCACAGCGCTCGGGTCTCTGCGATCAGGTTGAAGCGGCCACCAGTGCCTGCCGCAAGCTGGAGGAAGAGAACAAGAAATACTTCCGCCAGTTTGTGGAGATCAGAGCTGAGCTAACCAAGGTAGAGAAGAGAACTGGTCAGTCGTTTGCCTCTTTGCTGTTGTTGGCGCTAAAACTACTGCTCGTCAAGGAATCGCGATTTCGGTCATCGAAGAAGGGGAGGAAGAGCCCGAAGTGGCAGCTCAAGCTGTATTCGAAGTTCCGGCTGATCAGGGTTGTCGTTCGGCATTTGATGACGACTCTGACGACGAGTCCATTACTTCCTCGGTTTCATGTTATTCAATGGCTTCCACAGATGACTTTGAAAGTGAGTTTTTGTCGACTCCTGGCGTTTTTGATGGTTAATCGAAGTCTTGTCAATAGTGTCCCTGCCCTCTGAGGTTGATACACCTCATACATCTGTCCCGTCCTCCCCGTGTTCTTCACTTTCCGCACCCCCTTCTCCCTCTTTTACGATGCCCTCTTGGGTTCCCTGTTTCGACTCAGAATGCACGGATTTTGCATTCGACGTCGGTCCGGGCTCACCCCTCGCGGCTGCACTTTCCGTGTATGCCAGTGTCCACCAGCCTATCGGTGTCAGTCATCGTCCATTTGTTACCCGTCGTGGTCTCGGTATTCCCATCGTCCGTCCTTCCTGGCCTTCCGCTAGCTCCGTTGTTGCCCCTTTTGACGAAGCGTCCCCCAAGCGGAAGTTAGCTCTGGATCTGGACGATGCGACGCCCAAGACTCGTCGGAAACACGAGGAATGTTGATCCATCAAGTTTGCAGTGCGTCTCGTTTGCAGAGTTTTTTTTTCTTTCCACGATATTTCATTTTCCCTTCTTCCTTTCTTTTCTGTCTTTCCACGTTCTATCGTTCCCATCATTCCTTTCATTTTGCAGTCGGTCGCAGGTTTGTGTTTTAGTTAACAGGCTGTTCCTTTGGTTTGCGGTGGCCCTGGTTCCGGTTGCATCGTTCGGCTGGGATGCTTTCCCTCGGGGATCCTGATGAGGTGAAGTACTTTCTTGGGTTCCATTGCTGCTTATATCTGTCTTCCACGTTTGCCCTTTAAAGTGGCACGGGAAACTCTATAGGTGGTTATGTTTCTCTTGGGCTTGCGGATCTCTCGGACTGGACTCCTCTAGTGATAGTATTTAGGCAGATCCTGTACTCGGCTTCCTCGGTGCTGTAATACATTCGGATTGTCATGAATTATAATTCACTCTTGTGACCTATGAGCCGAGCCAGCCTGCGATACCAGACTTCGAGATTAACCAGGTAATATAAGTTGCAAGTGGTCCAAGTTCAAGCGATCCGCACTAGCGCAGATTGGTTATCAGTTATGTATTTACGCCAGCGCATTGATGGGAATCTGACAACCGATATCATATCATCGCATAACAGTGGACAACATGCGGCAGTCACGAGGCGCGCGTGACGCCACGATGATCTCTGTCCCCATAATGCGAGTGTGAGTATATTCGTCCGACCACAATCAAACTGGCGCAGCATATCCACTGATAATAAACGATAATGAACTGTGTCCAAAGACAAGCGCTCTCGTGTGCGTGGACAATGGCAATTGTCACGTGATGAAACGCGGACGCGTTTGTTTGTTTGTATTATGTGTGGATGGTTGAAATTTAAAATGGCCATTTCTGGAATAGTTCAAGTAGTTCCTCTCATCTTCCGTTCGCTCTTCGTTTTACATTTCATCCATCTAGCTACTGCACGCACAGATAGAGTACCTTCTGCGTCAATTAAATAGCTAATGTCTTCCAACTTACCAGTAAGTCCTATGCTTTATCGATTTTTGGTCGTTATCGTCGATGGGCTGGTCGCTGATCGATGTTATGTTCCAGACTCGCCGTGTAACGCGGGTTACCCGTACGGCGGTCCAGAAGGACAGTGAGAACGCCAATGCTCGCCCATCTCGTGTTATCTCCCGTGTGAAGCCCCCATCCACGTCTGCCGTTACTGCTCCCACCGCCACACTCCAATCCAGGGCCCTAGGCGCTACTGCGGCCTCTCGTGCAAAAGTCGGGGCCAACGATGAGAACAAGGCCGATCTTGCTCTGCAAGGAAAGCGTAAGCGCGAGGCGCTTGGCGAAGTTACGACTAAGAACATCAACAAGAATAAGGCCGCTGCCACAGCTGCTAAGGACGGAAAAGGCAAAGGCAAAGAAGTCGTCCCACCGACCAAGGAAACCTTTGATGGCGTAGTGATTAAGGCCAAGGCCACTATCCCCTTGAGACAGATCACCGTCCCCACTCGTCGCACTACACGGTCTGCGATTGCTCCAGAGGTGAAACCGTTAAAAGATGTCAAGGAGGAACCCTTGGTCAATGATGAAGACGCGATGGCTGTGGATGATCACCCACCGGCTCCTGAGCCCTCGCGGCGCGTTTCGACCCGCAGGTCGGGGGCGAACACCCAACAGGTGATCACCCAGGAGGTGCAACGTATTCAGACTACTCGACGAACGTCTTCGCATCTCGTCTTAAAGGCTGAGACACAGGAGGAAGTCCAAGATGATCGTGTATTTAAGAAGAGGCGAACGTCTTCTGATGCTCCCGAGACTGACATAGACGAACAAGCGCAACACGAGGCGGAAGTGGCGGCTGTTCTTGATGTCGATGTGGCACCGGAAGCTGACCCCGATGGTGACGAGTGGGACGACCTGGATGCTGAGGATTCCGATGATCCTTTGATGGTCAGCGAATATGTAGTCGAGATCTTCAAGTACATGAAGCTGACCGAGGTACGAGTCCCCAATATTTTTATCATCCTGTTGTAATTAATGAGCCACCTTCAGCTTATAACGCTTCCTAATCCGGAATACATGGCATCGCAAAAAGAGTTGGCCTGGTCGATGCGTGGAATCCTTCTCGACTGGCTGGTGCAAGTACATGCACGGTTCCGATTGCTTCCTGAGACCCTGTTCCTCTGCGTGAACATCATCGATAGGTTCTTGTCGGCACGCGTCGTCTCCCTTGCAAAACTTCAGCTCGTGGGCATTACGTGTCTCTTCATTGCTTCCAAGGTCGAAGAGATTGTCGCACCGTCCGTCTCGCACTTCCTTCACTGCGCGGATTCATCCTACACCGAGTCCGAGATCCTGCTAGCAGAGCGGTATGTCCTGAAAACGATCGACTGGAACTTGAGCTACCCGAACCCAATGCACTTCCTGCGCCGTATCAGCAAAGCGGATGATTACGATGTCAAATCGAGGACGATGGGGAAGTATTTATTAGAAGTGGGTACATTGGAGTGGCGGCTGCTGGCCACGCCACCTTCCCTGGTTGCTGCGGCGGCGACCTGGTTGGGACGCCTCATTCTCGGCAACGATAAATGGGTAAGTGGTGTGTGTGCCATATTTCGATCTTGCTGATAAGCATCTCCGGATTCTAGACTCCTAATCATGCCCATTACTCATCGTATGCAGAAAGCTCCATAATTCCGACTGCCAACCTGATGCTTAACTATATTCTCAAACCAATCCGTCACGAATCATTTTACAAGAAATATGCTGGCAAGCGCTTCATGAAGGTACGTCTTAATAAGTTGTACATGCATAGTAGGTAACCTAACCATCACGCAGGTGAGCATACTCGTACGAGAGTGGGCTCTAGAGCGGTGGGAAGAGGGCGAGCAGGTGTCTCTTTTAGCGGAGTTACCAGCTATTCGTACAAGGAATCGAGCAGAAAGGGAGCGGCTAGCGGCAGCAGGCTTGGACGGTGATGAGGATGAAAAATCATAAGGCCGGCGACGCGCATGGTCTCTACCCCCTTCGTTCAATTTCCATCGTCACGGCTATCACTCACCCAAAACGCATATCCATTTTACGGACACCCACACTATCTATCCCTCGCCTGCATCATATTCATCACGAGCATCATGATCATTCTTAATTTTGTGCAACACAACCATCACACCATCCCACAACGCCAATTTCGTTTTTTTCTTTCTTTGATTTTGTTCTTTATAAGTTGATCCTATGATTATCAAATACGTTTTCCCCTCCACACCCACCTGTATATGCGCCACATCTATGCCTCCTGCTCTGCGCTCGATTTGTCGCCGTTACGCTGCTGTCTCAGTGCTCTACGCATCTCGCTCGCTGTCTGCCGTACTCGATTTGTCGATTCGCGCAAATGCACCAGTACCCGTCCGGATACCCCCTCCATCGTTGCTTGCTCTGTTCTCGCTTGCATCACGCTGTTTTACTGGTCATCGCTCTGTTCATTTCGCGCTACCCGTACATATCCTCTTCAGCTACACCCGCATATCACCATTATCATGTTATCCGCTTTGTTCACCACAATCACTAGGACTTCTTTTCCTTATACCGTCGTTTTATCCGACGCGTTCTTGATAACTTGTTAATCCCCGGAGTGGTGAGATACGTTCTGTATAATTTGTAGTGACAAAAATAAAGAAGAGTCAATGTCGTGGTACGGGTGTAAGGACTAAGATTTCAAATTTCAGCTCTCAAGAAGCCCATTTGCGAATTACATGCAGACGTGCCCAATGCCTAACCTTAGGTTGATGTCCAAAAAAAACCTCTCTGGCGGGGAATCGAACCCCGCTTTCCCGCGTCCATCTTGTGATGACAGGCGGGTGTACTATCCGATATACTACCAGAGACCTGTCATGGGTGCAACAACGCTAAAGTTCAATAATGACACCATTTAGACGTTGGGACCTAACTCGTTCTCTTCACTACATGTGGCCGAGCCAAACCACGGATCGCCGGCTGGCATGCGCAGATCCTAAACGTCATTTGATAACTGTCTGACTCTTCGCGCCTCAAAGTTCCGTTAATCAATTTCATGCAAAAACATTCAATGATAATTTACTCAATGGGCCGCCGAGGAAGTGGTAGTTGCTATACTCCATCCCATCTACTACATCCGGCCCGTGGACTAGTAATACTATCTTTTGATCTGGCGCCCTACAAGTGACCTGGACTCGCAAATCTCATAAAGTGCGCTTTCGCGATAACCATGACAGGTTAGTCCACAGTTCCTGGTTTCTGGTTCATTGCTACTACCAACTAACAGTGGTATTAGTGTCATAAGAATTGCTTCTTTGGCGTACACCCTCCGTCGTTGAACTGGGCGGGTTTCCGTGATGTCTCGGGCACATGGAATACTCATGACAGGAGATGCGCCTATCAGCAAGGTATTTATTGATCATAACGCTTCCTGTGGCTTCATCCCCTCATCCGATGATAACCAATTGTCTGAATGATGTTTTCTTAGGCCCTGTGAAAGCATGTCACTCCTGTGTCTTGCCGGTGTCCTCACGTCGCGCAGCCCCATATTGACAGCACTGCGGGAATAACGGCCCTCACTCCGTTTTGCCTCTCGACCGAAGGTAAAGCACCCAATGTCAACGTATCTCTGATACCCGCATCTGTTGGAACTCGCAGCCATGGTAGCGATCGATGGATAGTTTATGGAGCAACTACACAATCGAGGTGTCTTTTCCTGCAGGAACTCACGTTTATCAAGGTGTGTTGCAGTGGAATAAAAGCCTTGGTCTGGGTTTCTGATTGCGTGCCTTCTAGGCTCGTCCGTGTACATGAAGGCTAGTGTTCATTGGACAGGATATACGAATCGGACAGACATTCCTGTGTAGCTACGCGCGTCTCTGACAAGCGCTAGTGAATGGCGTGCTGAGGAGCTCAAGAATCGATCACAGGCATTCATGCCGTTTATCAAGTTGTTGATTCCATCCACAATTTCCTCCATGCAGCGATCGGGAGGCTTTGCAGTCTCCCCTCTGTTCTCTCATTCTACATGCAGAGAGATCAAATTTGCAGCAGCTCCTGCAATCTTGACTCATGTTTCTCCTACATCCTCTGAACCGCTTTCATTATCCCTCCCCGTAGCTCACGATGCTGTTCGTGCATTTTTAACGTACTATCAGAAACCGGGGCACCGTGTCAATCTGAATGTCCATATCGAACTGGATCCGTCAGAGCCATAGGATATTGGATTCGAGAATAACGATGGGCGCAACAGACTGGGCGGCTGGATGAAACCGATTTTCACCGGGTGTCCTGGTCGTCTCCCATACAGGCTCGTCGCCGATACCGGTATTCAAGTTGTAGTAATGCTAGATGGTTATTCTACTAATCTCAGGCCATTCGCTATGTATATTTCAATGAACCGGTGAACATCAACCATTAGCTATGTAGTAGTAAAAAAAAATCGTGTCGAGTGCACACGTGGCGTTGAAGAATATTGATCATCAACATTAATGTTAAGAATGAACGTTAACGACTGTCTTTCTTCCAATTTGGTCTGACTACAGGAGACTGAGAACATATGTATGAAGTTTGAACCTCGTTGCGATTTCCACCATCTAACCTTTTAGCTGGTACATGGCTCAAACCGAAGGAAACCCCGAATTCTTCCCTTCGATCGCAGACGTTGTCGATAAAACTGATGCCGGAGATGAAGAAGATATCGGCGTTCGACCACTCGAGGAGATCGAGTCTCTTTGCATGCAGTGTGGAGAGCAGGTGCGTTCGCAAACATTCTCATTGCTGGTGGAATCGAGTGCTTACGTCCGTCAGGGAGTAACGCGAATGATGCTCACCTCCATCCCATTCTTCCGGGAAGTCATCGTGATGAGTTTCCGCTGCGAACATTGCGGCCACTCAAACAATGAGATTCAGTCAGCGGGGAAGATTAGACGTGCGTACCCGTTCATCTTGTTACCCGTGCCTTCTAACATGAAATTTCTGAGACAGCTGAAGGCACTATGTACACAGTCAAAGTCCTTAATCGCGGTGACCTTGACCGCCAGCTCATCCGCTCAGAAGCTTGTACGATCAACATCCCTGAATTTCAGCTGGTCCTTCCGCCCTCCCGTGGGCAGCTTACAACTGTCGAGGGTCTTCTCAGGGACATTGTTGCGGATCTCAACGTACAGCAGCCGCTTAGACGCGTCCAAGATGAGAACGCATACACTAAGATCCAGGAAATCATCGATGGCCTCAAGGAGATCATTGCTGACGACGAAGAGGAAGATGATGAAGGAAAGGACAAGCTTGAGAAGAGAGACCTTTCGAAAGAGGATCCAGTCGCACGTACAATTACCATTACTCTGGACGATCCATCTGGGAATTCGTTCCTAGAGTTCGTGGGCAGCATGTCTGATCTCAAGTGGAACATGCGCACATACGAGCGCTCGCTTGAGCAGAATCGCCAGCTTGGATTGGCACCTCCTGCAGAAGACAAGGAAGAAAATGCGGTAGAACAGCAATCTTCTGGGGGTCTGGACGAGGAAGTGTTCGAGTTCCCTGGTGTCTGTTCGCGTTGCAGCCGGCCTCTTGTCACGCGCATGAAGAAAGTTTCTATCCCTTATTTCAAGGTTGGTATCGAAGTCACACTGAATCATTGCCTGACAATCCTACTGGTAGGACACTCTTATAATGTCGACTAACTGCGACGACTGCGGATATCGGGATAATGAAATTAAGTCAGGGGCTGCAATTTCTGAGCTTGGCAAGAGGATCACGTTAAAGGTGGAAGATAAAGACGATCTGAGCCGCGACATACTTAAAGTACGCACTTCCCTTTCTTTTCCGAGCTCTTTTGACCCAAGAGTGTCCTGTAGAGTGACACGAGCGGTCTTAGCATACCGGAGATAGATCTCGTTCTTCAACCCGGTACACTAGGAGGACGTTTTACAACTTTAGAAGGCATTTTAGATCAGGTATACGAGGAACTCACCGAAAAAGTATTTAACACGGGAGACTCTGGGGTCGCAGATGTCGACGATAAAGCTGGGTTCCAGGAGTTCTTGAGAAAGCTTAAGCAGGTGTGTTCTCCTACCATCGCCTGACTCTCATTTTGATGCCTATGATTACTAAGGTCAAGAACGCCGAGATACCATTCACTTTGATCCTAGATGACCCTCTGGCGAACTCATACGTACAGAATTTGTACGCACCTGATCCAGATCCGAATATGGAGGTCGTCGCATACGAGCGAACGTGGCAACAGAATGAAGATCTTGGATTGAATGACATTAATGTGGATTCGTATAGCGGCGATGATACGAAGGACGGTGATATGAAAGCCCAGAGGTCATAGCAGTGAAAGACTGCCATGGTTTAGGAATGTCGGTTTGTTCCACAGACAGAGCTACCGTGTGTCATCTACCATCGTTCCTGAAAAATGCACAAATAATCATTAATACCCTACATCAGCGCATCAAACTGACATGCCATGTCAGTACTAGGATTCTGTTGCAAAGCACTGCAATATTTTTGACATCGTGTCTTACGAGTGACCTTGACTCACGAAACGGACACTGGTGTGCGCTGTTGCAATGACTATTATTTAGTCCACAGTTTTTGGTATGCAATCAATAACGGACTTCCTCGGTTTATGCTCTCCGCTATCGATGCGCCTGTCGATTGAATCTTCGCTATGTTGAAGGCACACTGGCAGTGACATGAGGACTTCCTGCGGTGTATGTGTCTTGCCGGCGTGTCCACCATGCGCTACGCGTGTTCACATGGTGCACGGTACTAGTAGCTAATGACATCTTCGTCCCACGCGTCCTCTCAAAGAGACATTGTCATTTGCTATAAAGGCTGGACAGTCTGGACACTATGTTTTGTTTTTATTCATTTGGATATACTGTTCCCCAGACATGCTGCGTTGGCTATCCCTCGCGCTTGTCTTGGCGACTAACGTCGCTGCGTTACCCTCTCCACAATCCAAAGAGCCAAGCAATGCACCGCCCCAGTGCCAGGCACGTGCCTGGGTGAGAGCACCTGATATGGTTCCCGGCGAAGTTATCGCAGGAGATGTCAAGATTAAACTCAGCGGACCATGCACTGGTGCAGAGAGCTATACGCTCGGCTTGCGCTATAAGGAAAAGGTATTTTGGAAGTTAAGGTAAGTTGTTTTGTCTCTCTCGTATCCTCCATTAGACATCCCGACAGACGGGAAGATGCGCCGATTCCGAAAATGCCCAAAAGGACGTATAATTTGACGGTCTCGAACAGTGATTTGTTCCGAGTTCGACCTTTCCAGAACTTCAAGAGTCCAGACTACAACGAAGCAGAATGGAAGGCGTACGAGAGCTCAGTTCAGAATAAGGACTTGTGGTCTATACACGAGGAAGAACGGATTGCCTTTGAGATCAAGAGCCCTCTGGTCACAGGTACGAATTGAGATTTCGAGTAGACTCAGAGTTTAATGTCGAGAACAGATCCATTGTCAACAAACTTCACGACCCAATTCGGAGTTCTGATACCAAATACAAACTACCCTCCAGCATTAGACTGTCGTGGAGGTTTCATGCCTAACGGGGGAGCGAATGATGTAGGAACAGCCTTTATTAATTTTGTCTTGTGCTCAATGTCGTTGCAGATGACATCCAGTGAATCGATTTACGAGTACTTCGTCGAAATCGGGTTTAGCAATGGCACCACTTCAGAGATACCTGCAGGAATGACGGCCTTCACCCCGCTCCACCTCTTGACAGAAAGCAACGCACCCAGTGTTAACGTATCTCTACCTCCGCAACCCGCGCGCTCCCATTTTAACATGAAGCCATCAGTAGACAGGCTGTGGAGCAACTACACGGTTGAATTATCTTTTCCTGAAGGAGCTCACGTTTATCAAAGTATGTTTCAGTGAAATATAAATCTCAACCTAGTTATCTGATTGCATGCTTTCTAGACTCGTTCGTGAATTTCACGGCCATTGTTCATCGGACAGGATATACGAATCAGACAGATATTCCTGTAGAGCTGTGTGCGTTCTCGGCGAGCGACGTTAAATGGCACTCTGAGGAGCTCCAGAACCGACCATGGCCATTTCCACCGTTCATTGGGGCGTTGGTCCCCTCCATTGTACCCGCGCAGCATTCGGGAGTCTATCAACTCGCAACACCTTATCCAGTTTTTTCCCCATGCAGAGAGATCAAATTTGCGGCAACTCCTGCACCCTTGACTCACGAAAGCCACGTTTTTTCCGCATCCTCCGAACCTCTTTCATTATCCCTCTACGTGGGTCACAATGCTGTTCCTGATTTTTCAATGTACTATCAGAAACTGGGACACCGTATGGATCTGAATCTCCATGTCGTACCTGATCCATCAGAGCCATGGGATAATGAATTCGAGAAGATACACTGGGAGAAGCAGATTGCGGATCCGGATGAATTTGACTGGGTACCCTGGATGCCGCCGACACAGACTCGTCGCCGGTTCCTTTCCGGCAAAGCCAACGTACTATCAGTCATTGCAACGCAGAAGCAGGGACCTGTGAGATCAACGCCAGTCCACTACCTGTCTGACAAAGCTCGCCAACCAGTATTTGTCGATTCGTCGGACATCGCTGACCTTCGTCTGATGTTGCCCGAGGAACGCGATCTCATTGCCCCACTTACGCAGCCATCTGTCAATGTTTTTGCCAAGGGAGAAGAAATTCCACGCAGATATTTCACTAGCGGTGACACGCGGTACCCGATCTACGTTGGAGACACTTGGGTCAAGAAAGTATTGCCCATGGTTGCTGAGGGTCAGCGTGAGAGAGATACTTTGGACCACTTGCTCGTTGTGCAGTGATGACGATCATCGATGATGCCCTGCAGAGGGTAGTCGCAGTAATTTATATGTTTCAATTCAACACTACTTACTAGTGCTACATGAAGATCCTCCAATGATTCTGAATTGATTGTTGCTCCGGATTCTCAGTTGGCATAGTCCATCCTGGCGCTGATTGGGATAAACAACTTCATAGAAACGACGCTCTGAGCTAACTCTGAGCTGGGCCGAGCCTGACGCTGACTTTAGCAATCCCAACAGAAGAGTTAGACACAGGGCAGGATTGTTACGGTATGTTTGACGTATCCTATCGCCAAATGTCGGATATCACCGTTGGTGGCATCTACCATGGTTCCTGAAAAGAGTTGTTATGTAATACCTAACATCAACGCATCAAACTGCAAAGCGGACTGCTATATTTTTGACATCGTGCCTTACCGTTTACGAGTGACCTTGACTCGTGAAACGAACACTGGTTGTGCGCTGTCATATGTTATTAGTCCACAGCTTTTCAATAACGGACTTCCTCTGCTTATGCTCTCCACTATCGATGCGCAGTCTTTGTTATGTTGAAGGCACACTGGCAGTGATATGAGGACCTTAACGGGGCGGCCGATGCTGGGGACATGACTCAGCCTGAGAGCCTCGGGAGTTTGGGCCCCTGGGGATAGTAAGGAAACATCGCCTCCATATTCAGAATAACCTGTTCCCTGACTTACAGGCAAGGTATTTACAGCTTCCTGTATAGTATGTTCAACGCGAGCAAGTCACCCCAGTGTCTTGCCGGCGTCTTTTGAAAAGGCGCCACCCGTGTTCACATGATAAACGGTACTACATAGTATCCTCGTCCCTTTCATCCCACACTTCCTATCAAAGAGACGCTCAGGTCGTTTACTATAAAGGCTTGGACAATCTGGACACTATGTTTTGTTTTCCTCTGTTCCTCAGCAATGCTGTGCTGGCTATCCCTCGCCCTTGTTTTGGTGACTAACGTCGCTTCGTCTACTGACTCACCCTCTCCAGAATTCAAGGAGCCAAGCGATGCACTGTCCCAGTGCCAGCACCTGACATGGTTCCCGGCGAAGTTATCGCAGGAGATGTCAAGATTAAACTCAGCGGACCATGCTCTGACGCAGAGAGCTATGCGCTAGGCTTGCGCTACAAGGAAAAGGTATTCTGGAAGTTAAGGTGAGTTGTTTTGTCTCTCTCGTATCCTTTACTGAACATTCTGACAGACGGGAAGATGCGCCGATTCCGAAAATGCCCAAAATGACATATAACTGGACGGTCTCCAACAGTGATTTATTCAGAGTCGGGCCATTCCATAACTTTGGGAATCCAGACTACAACGAAACAGAATGGAAGGCGTACGAGAACTCAGTTCAGAATAAGGACTTGTGGTCTATGCATGAGGAAGAACGCATTGCCTTTGAGATCAAGAGTCCTCTGGTCACAGGTATAGATTGAGGTTTCGAGTAGACCCAGAGTTTAATGTCGAGAACAGATCTATTGTCAACAAACTTCACGACCCGATTCGGAGTTCTGGTACCAAATACAAACTACCCTCCAGGATTAGACTGTCGTGGAGGTTTCATGTCTAACGGGGGAGCGAATGATGTAGGAACAGCCTTTATTAATTTTGTCTTGTGCTCAATGTCGTTGCAGATGACATCCAGTGAATCGATTTACGAGTACTTTGTCGAAATCGGGTTTAGCAATGGCACCACTTCAGAGATACCTGCAGGAATGACGGCCTTCACCCCGCTCCACCTCTTGACAGAAAGCAACGCACCCAGTGTTAACGTATCTCTACCTCCGCAACCCGCGCGCTCCCATTTTAACATGAAGCCATCAGTAGACAGGTTGCAGAGCAACTACACGGTTGAAGTATCTTTTCCTGAAGGAACTCATGTTTATCAAAGTATGTTTCAGTGAAATAGAAACCTCTAGTTATCTAATTGCGTGCTTTCTAGACTCGTCCGTGAATTTCACGGCCATTGTTCATTGGACAGGATATACGAATCGGACAGACGTTCCTGTAGAGCTGTGTGCGTTCTCAGCGAATGGCATTGAATGGCATTCTCAGGAGCTCCAGAACCGATTACAGCCATTTCCACCATCCATCAAGGCGCTGGTCCCTTCCGTTGACCACGTGCAGTATTCGCGATTTTCTCAAGGCGCAATACCTTACACAGTCCCTCGCTCCCCATGCAGAGAGATCAAATTTGCGGCAGCTCCTACACCCTTGACTGACGAAGGCTGCATTTGTTCCACGTCCTCCGAACCGCTTTCATTATCCCTCTACGTGGATCACGATGCTATTCCTGATTTTTCAATGTACTATCAGAAACTGGGACATCATGTCAAGCTGAATCTCCATGTCGCACCTGATCCATCAGAGCCATGGGATAGTGAATGGCAGAAGATACAATGGGAGAAGGAGATTGCAAATGCGGATGAATTTGACTGGGTGCCCTGGTCGCCAACACCGACTCGTCGCCGATTCCTTTCCGGCAACGCCAATATACTATCAGTCATTCCAACGCAGAAGCAGGAACCTGCGCAATCAACACCAACCCACTACCTGTCTGACAAAGCTCGTCAACCAGTATTTGTCGATTCGTCGGACATTGCTGACCTTCGTCTGATGTTGCCCGAGGAACGCGATCTCATTGCCCCACTTACGCAGCCGGTCATCAAGGTTATTGCCAGGGGAGAAGAAGTTCCACGCAGATATTGCGCTGCTGCTGACATGCGGTACCCGATCTACGTTGGAGACACTTGGGTCAAGAAAGTATTGCCCATGGTTGCTGAGGGTCAGCG
>MU177939.1:154299-198868 GCA_016695465.1 Suillus americanus | reverse complement strand
TGTCCTCATCTCGGAAGGAATGTGAGTGTCATCAAGTGGATGCAAACCTCGGAGATGCTCATGGTTTGAGTTCAAGCCTGATACCAGTGGCCATTCTTGGTGCCAAAAAATTCTATGCTACCTTTGTCGATATCCTTAGTACAAGTCCCAAATACCGGTGTCTAGTGTTAGCGCTAACATGCTGATCTCAGATATCGTTGGATATTGGTCATCAATATTCTCTGCGATAATACTTACAGAGCATATGTTATTCCGACGAGCCTCATTCTCCGATGATCAATATCCCATCTCGACTTGGGCTTCATATGCTCTCTTGCCTAGCGGTATCCCCGCAGTAGTGGCCTTCGTGTGCGCGTGTGGAGCGCTTGTTCCATTCATGTCACAGGCTTGGTATGTAGGACCAGTAGCGAGGCAGGGCAGTGGAGACGTTGGTGTGTTCGTAGGGTTTGTGGTGGGAGCTATCATCTATGCGTTGGCGAGGAGTTTCGAGAAAATACTGTACAGAAAGATGGGCAAAGTAAGTTCATACTAGTAGCTAGTACTTACATCAACGTGTGCGTGAGTTGCCTTTTACTTCCTTTTGACGTCGCAACTGACAAGAGAGAAGTTAATTTTGGATCAGTGTCAACTCCGAGGCTTCGATCATTTCTAGAAACTTGAATATTCGATGACGACATATATTTGACCTAGATTTACTTACCCCACACTTGATCAAGGCTGCTGCCGCTGCGAGATTTTGAGCTACTTGGAAGTACACAGATCAGCGAAATCACAGGTATGGTAGGGTCCCTTTGGGGAGCAAAATGTGGTATATCCGTATCGATATAGAACAGCACATTAATGGTACTCTCCAATAGCCCTCGATAATATCGATGTCGCGACCTCTGCCTGCTCACCTTCGATGACATTGTCAAACGCGGGTCATGAACATCAGCAAACTACTGGGTGCCTAAGTGAGGGTCAGGCGTACAAGAAAAAAATGGTGTGTGGGCACGAAGCTGCGAGCTCTCGAGGCGCCCAATGAAACAATACGTCTGTCAGCTTGAGCTCAATGCCGGTAATCCTCCATTTTGGTGTAGGTACTTTGTAACTGTCGTTTAACCTACCTTGATATCTGAGGAGTGACCGCCCTCGGCTGCCCACGGGGGTGTCTCGGAGTCTACGAGGAATACTATAACGAGCGCTTCGCTGATGTACTGTACATGGTTCGACCGCCAAGCGTGACATCACGGAGTGGACATCACTACGGCAGTGTATATTGGCACCGCCTGATACAGTGTGGATCTATTTCGTGTGAGCCAATAGAAATGGCCGCTTTATTTTAGGAAAAAATGAATAGAAGACACTAATTGTATGGTATGTACCGTGTGAGTATAGGAGATCCAGCTCAAAAGTTTCCGAGGACCTTGGCTTGTACTATATTTATGTTACTGCTGAAATCTGAGGGGGTCTGCCAGGCAAACCATATGTGACGTGACAGGTGTAATGACGAAACCGCCCGAGACTTTGGCCCCAGAGTATCCATTTCCTGGATGGCCTCGGCTGAAACAAACCAGATGCCCTAGACTCTGGCCCCAGAGTCTACTCCAGACTTCGGCCTCGGAGTGTCGATTTCCTGGACGTCCTTCTACTAGTACAAATTCTTTCTGGGGTTACTAGCCTAGACCGTGATGACACAAAGGAAAGTCTCGAAATGCATAAACATAATTCTAACCCTACACTCGTACCTCGAAGTTCAGGGTAGAATATCAGATATGTTCAATGAATCATGCCGCGTCATTCCCAACTTGAAGCTTTGAAAGCTCGGGGACGAAACAGGTCGAGAAGCTTGATTGATCATACTGCTTTGATATATGCGGCATATAATCTTAATCGTCACGGACTCACGGTAATCGGATCCCATTTCCTTTACTTTCGCTGGCTAACGACATTCAGCAATAGGAATAACCACCCCACTGCATCTGTTGCCGTCTCACTGACGTTGCTGCACGTCGATCCACCAAACTGAAACAGGTCAATTACTACTCACGCAATCCAGTCTTACCCAGCGGAGCAAAAACAGGACAGGTCCGTCGAACTGCCATTCCAGACCCAGTGTGTCCTCTGATAAGCATATCAGGGATGATACTAGTATGGAGGTCGGTCGCTATTACATAGGACCCCTCAGACGTACCACTCAGTTCCTTTCTCGGTATGGAATTGAAACACGTGGGTGGGTGAAATGGGGATGTTGTGATACCCGTCTTAGCATTTTTACTGATTTTCGGATCAGCATCACACCAGTGCCAGCAGAGGAACGTCTCGAGACTCGGTGGTACCAGTTGTTTTTCATTTGGTTTTCCTCTTGCATGAATATCTTGTCGTATGTTTTCAGTGTTATCTTAATTCTGGCGCTATCCCCTAATTCACTCAACGCCTCCAGATCCAGCACCGGCGCTGCTGGCCCTGCATTTTTTTCCCTGGGAGTTCGCGACTCCATAGCTATCATCATCATTGTTAACCTAGTGTAAGTCAACAGTTCACGGAATTTCGATCTGCAGCGATTGACCTTCAGCTAGATGCTGTTTATTTCCAGGATTCTTGTGGGTCTTGCTATTCCTCTCTGCGCATTTCCAGGGACTCCATAATACGCTAGTGCCATTTTCGGGCCAAAGCTTGGCATGCGAGCCATGGTGCAAGCAAGGTTCTCATGGGGGTGAATTATTTTTCCGATTGCCAATATCATTCCCTGACCGATATCAAGATATTTCGGTGCCATCATACCGGCCGTCTTAAATGTTTTCACCTCGGAAGGTTTCCTTATTCTGAACTGTATTATTGGCGGACAAACGATAGCTAGCTTGTCTTCTCAACTTAATGATACTCTTGGTATCATCATCATTGGTATCATATCTCTTCTGGTACGTTGGAATTCCTCCTGCTTCACTAAAAATGACAAGTTTTAAGGTCACTTTCTGTGGATACCGCGTTATACATTGGTGGGATCATTCCAACATCAATCATCCAGAATTCTGACGTAATATTGATTCATAGGTACGAAAGTGTTGCATGGATCCCGAATGTAATTGCTTTTATTACCATGCTGGCTGTCGGTTATCCACAACTACGCGAAAACCTATCGGCTCCTGTCCCTCCAGCAACTCCTGCTAATGTCATCTCTTTTGCGTCCATTCTCGCATCTAATATGATCAGCTGGTGTACCATGATCTCTGACTATGGCGTATACCATAGCCCTGATGCTTCTTCGTGAGCTTTCCCGGGCCATCACTAGGGCTCTCCTTGACATTCCGACAGTGCCAGAATTTTTATCTACACATATCTTGGGTTCTTTGTGTCTAATGTAAGCCATTTATGTCGGTATCAGATGCATCTTGACAAATTTCCCCCGAAAAGGTGACTGGTCAGGCTCTAGGTGCCGCATTCGCAGCAGCAGCTCCGAGCGTGCCTGCTTGGAATGCAGGATTCGACAACGGCACTTCTGTCGGTGGCTTGTTACACAGTGTCTTGTTACCTACAGGCGTATTTGGAGATATCCTGACTGCTTTGGTTGCTCTCAGCGTATCCAGTGCCTGTGCACCAACGATGTACACGTTCAGCACCAGTTTCATGGCTATTGCTATGTGGTTTGGTGCGGTGCCCAGATGGGTATACATCCTCGTCGCAGAGGGAATGTGAGTATCATCACATGGATGCAAACCTCGGGGATGCTCATGGTTTGGGTTTCAAGCCTGATACCAGTGGCCATTCTTGGTGCCAAAAAGTTTTATACTACTTTTGTCGACATCCTTGGTGCGGGTCCCGAATACCGGTGTCTAGTGCTAGCGCTAACATGCTGATCTCTCAGACATCGTTGGATATTGGTCATCAGCATTCACTGCGATAGTACTCACAGAGCACATGTTATTTCGGCGAGCCTCGTTTTCTGAGGATCAATATCCCATCACGAATTGGGCTTCGCATACTCTTTTGCCTAGTGGTATTCCTGCGGTCGTGGCCTTCGTGTGCGCGTGTGGAGCTCTTGTCCCATTCATGTCACAGGCTTGGTATGTAGGACCAGTAGCGAGGCAGGGCAGTGGGGACGTTGGTGTGTTCGTGGGGTTTGTGGTGGGAGCTATCGTCTACGCATTGGCGAGGAGTTTCGAGAAAATACTGTACAAGAAAATGGGTAAAGCGGATGCTTACTAGTACTTATATCTACATCGACGTGTACATGAGTTGACTTTGATTAGAGACAAGTTATTTTTGGGATCGGTGTCAACTCCGAGGTCTCAATCCTTCTGGCAACTTGAATATTCGATGATGACGACGTATATCTGGGATATACTCGCCCCCACTTGATTAAGTAAACTTGATCACGTAATCACACATGATGTGACGGCGGAGACTGCTGCTACCCTTGCGAAATCTTGAGCTTATAACTTTAAGTACACGGATTAGCAAAATCACGGTATGATGGGAGCCCATTGGGAAGACGGTCATCGCAAAATGTGATATCTCCGCAGCGATGTAGAACACCATATTAATGGTACTCTCCAATAGTCAGACTCCACAATATCGGTGTCACGACCTATGACTACTCACCTTCGTTGTCGTTGTCAAACGACCATGAACAGACACTTGCAATACTAACAGAATCAGGCGTGCGCGAGGAGGGGGCGTTGGTACAGGAGGAAACGGGGGGTAGGTACAAAGCTGCGAGCTGTTGAAGCGCTCGATAAAATCGCGCGCGCGCCAGCTTGAGCTCGATGCCGGTAATGCTCCATTTTGGTACAGGTGGCGCTAGGTGGCCTGTACAGCAGGATGCTGTGTTTACGTTACTGTTGAAATTTCTGAAATCTGAGGAGGTCTGGTACTACTTAGTAGATCATATGTGGCGTGACATGTGTAATATGTAATGTGGCGAGACACGTACATAGCCTTATGGAGAGCTGCTACAGACGCTGGTAGCAGGATTGTTAGAAAGACACCCGACCTATATACGGCGAACAATGTTAACCAGCCTTGCTCGCATGCGGCACATGCTGGGGCAGCCAAAAGTTACTTGGCGTAACCGTCAGGCACAGAGTGTAAAACATAGCCTAGTGAAACGAGCCTTGTCCGTCCTGAGCCTACGAGTCTCGTCTGCTCATAGTCAGCAAGCGGTTGAGCCCTCTAGTCATTTACAATTGCTCTAAACCTACTGCACAATAGGTTAACCACCGATCGAGTAGCATGCAATAACCAGCAGATGTCGCAAACGACGATTTCTTCAATGCGCATCGATCAATTTAGCACATTTGTCGAACGGTCACAAGTTACTGTATCAGGCTGTTGGAACTCAATGATGATGCCATGAAAAGAGGGAGAACCTTGAGATACAGAGAACGACTATCCAAGTGCATTAAATTACACCTTCCTGTGTGATCGTGTAATGTCCAGTGGCTGGTTCCCGGCTGAGTGTCAAGGTGGTGGACTCTGGAAGCTGGGCGAGATTTTGCTCCCAGATCGAATCAGTGCAGATGGCACCTTCTAAAATTGAGGTCTCTTGATGGTCCGATGAGATATAGGCGCGAAGAATTGGAAAAAACTTGGCCTTGACTACACCGCCGTCTCTGTTTGGCACTGTGAGTTCCCTGGAGGGAAATGAAAAGAAGATGACATACTCGACGTCCTTGAAATAGAGCACCGGTTTGGGCTTTGAGTCTCCCGGGTTCATAGTGCCTGGGTAAGATGCATCGAGGTGAGAAAGAAGAAGAAAATGGTAGTCACGGACTTATTGTAATGTCCTGAACAAATCCAGTCTCGTTAATGGCCTCCAGGTAACCAGGGAGTCCGTCCTTAGGGACCTACACGATTTATTCGTGAGCTGTCAAGATGATGACTAACAATAGCCAGGCTTACGGAAAACTTGAAACCATCATCCGTCTGGGTCAAGGTGGTTTGTTTGCCGTCCTACATGACACATTGTGTTTATGCTAGGAATCTCAGAGTAGATGGAAGCTTCTCACATCGATCTGGACGCTAGTTCCAGTGTCAACTACGTTCCCGTCATTGGCCTGCACTCGGGAGAAAGCAAGTCTATAAGTTGAACGAGTCCAGTTTATGAGCATGATTTGCGTTCCTTTCCAAACAGACACATACTGATTCGTGTAGGTCACGCGCATGCTGTACCGGCCTGAGACGAGGGGTCATAGTAGGTAAGTTTGCAAGTGAGGCGGACAACACTCACCCATCTCTCCGAATGAGGTAGTCCTGAAATATTGCAAGAGTTAGAGCTGTCGAAGCGAAAGCGGAAGTCCTGACCTCCAAATGACAGGAAACGACTTATGGTAGATGCACTCCATGTCGCTATGGAACATGAGCACAAGCGTCGCCTCCTTGCCAAGGTCATCACTGAGAGAGTTGGGTCAAAATTAATGAGGGCAGCGCAACAATACTCACGTTTGAAAGGTTAAGTTTCTGACGAAGGCGCGTGTCATTGCTTGAGATTGAGTGTTCATCGAAATACTTCGAGTTCTTGAGTCGGAGACTCGGAAAGATCTTTATATGTTTCGGGTCGGCGGTCAGAGGCTGTGTCTATTCCTTGGTTATATAGGGCCTTGACCTACCACCTACTTGCTTAGCAAAAGCAGCCCTTTCTTAGCGGGCGTTCCGTGTATCTTCGTACCTGCCGCTGGGGATGCAGTATACCATCCCCTTACCTCGATGAGTTATCTATCCAGTTTCCCCTTGACCTGTCCTTATAAGCCAATAGAGACTTGAGAACTCTGTCTCACCTTCGATATCCGAGCGCTGCCAGCCTAAAAAGACCTTCCTTGGATGGTATATAGCCAGAAGCAGCTCCTCCTTGATCCCCTCCACCATCCTCAATCGGAAGCTCGGAACTGCCGTTGATACCACGTTCAGGTAATGCCGCCACATCATTGACAGTCTTGTCTTCTTCACCGTTCCTGTTCCTCAATCCTTTCGGATTTCATATTGCCTGGGTTTGCCGCAAACAATGAAATGAGTGGGCAAGAGGGGACAGCACTCCTCATTTGAACGGTGGGATTACTACTAATAAACCCACTCCGAGCATAGTGAGCTTCGACAGTACTAAGGAATTATACTAGATACTGCCAGTGGATCTGCATGTAGTAATGCGATGCGATGATGTTAGCGTCCAAACCTAAGCTTGATTTACATAACTTAACTTAAACTTTAGTCCGATAACGCCTTATACTACTATCCCCTTCCACTACAATCGGCACCCACTGCAGAAGTTGGCAGTCACGCAAATGTCACATAGGCTGGTTTCAAAGTCAACTCGGCAGTCAAGCAAGAGCGGGTCAACTGTACTTGCTCGCTCGTGCCAAATACTAAGTGCTTTGTTAGTATTCG
The DNA here is from genome assembly GCA_016695465.1 of Suillus americanus. Taxonomy (NCBI): domain Eukaryota; kingdom Fungi; phylum Basidiomycota; class Agaricomycetes; order Boletales; family Suillaceae; genus Suillus; species Suillus americanus. The sequence goes on along the minus strand of MU177939.1, from coordinate 191,509 downwards.
GAGTGAGCGATCAAGTACAGTATTTACTAGTAGATATGTCTAAGTACTATGAGGGTGGCCATTAATATTAGTGCTGTAGTTGTAAAATTGAGGTGGATGAAGGAGACCACATACATTGTACGGGTGCTGAGGTTGTCCATGTAAGTTCGATGATGCAATGGGACCGCCGGATGGTGCATTGTAGAGAGGTCCTGTTGATGATGGCATCATGCAGTGGTTGAATTCTTCGAATTTGTTTTTCCCGTCTGGAAGAGCGGAGAAAATTGTAGTTTGTTAGCAAAGTGATGATTTTCGGTGTCAGCAAGACATTCTTTGATTCTCACCTTGGGTTCCTCGACCACCCCATCTCTCGACTTGCGAATGCGGACCAGCCCCATTATCAGCAGCGCTGCACCTACTACACTGGCAGTCGGCAAAGTGCTTAGTGGGTATGTGGAGTTTGAAACTCCGTCATGGCACATATCGGCAGGTGGCATTTCTGCGTGACTTCAGCACTTTCAACTATCTCAATTCTGCTTCAATCATGGTCTTTCAACCTCATAATGAGTTATATATATTAGAGAGAGAATGATATCTATCCTAAGAATTGAAGTAGCTAGAAATACGAGTTTTGTGAAAGTGCCGACTTCTGTGGGTGCGATAGTAACATTCACACGGCTGATTTGAGCTTAATCTTAAATTTGCGTCACTCACTTCAACCTTATGCCATGAGATACCGATGCCTCACATGGTCACATCGTCTTGCGCAGCTACGTTTTCTCTCGAACCGCATCGTGTCTTTCTCGCTAGAACAAAAGAGTCCAGCTTCGGTCTCATCTTAACCTAAGCGTTCAGTTTTGGGAGCGCTGTTCTCCAGAACGCTGCCAAGCGATAGTGGTGAGTATCCAGTAGGAGTCCATGATGTCGAACCGTCGATACTTTGTAAACTTCAAGCATAAATTCTATGCCGGACGCGGAGACAGGTATTTCAGTGAACATCTGGATAGCGTTCGTAAATTACGACTGATATTGCGATGTTCACTGTGTTCTACCCTACAACCACGGTCACCTCATTACACAAGCCGTTTGGTTTCCGAAGCTGGTATGTAGACCTCTGCTGCCAAAACTGTATATTTGATGTCAGGCCAGATTGTACCAGACGACCTGACGATCACTTTCTTAAGATGGCCAAGCACACACCTAACTGTGTCTACAGAATATATATAGCGTGTCTGATCATACCATATTCGCTCACTCGGTTTTGACAGATCCAATTGCTGATACAGCTATCTGGGGTACGGCTTTCCCTGAGATCGACAATGCGCCATCGATATCATCCTATCTGAGTAAATGGCCAACCATCGTGTTCAGTCATGGAGTTGGCTGACGTATGTAAGTAAGATTTCGAGGCATGGAATAGCCTGTATCGATTTCTGATCACATAACTGTAGTCCGCAATTTGTGGCGAGATGGCTTCCCGTGGTTATGTCGTAGTTGCAATTGAACATCGATATGGCACCGCCCCCAACTCGTATTACTACCGAGAGCGGAATCCAAATAGACTGTTATTGATTGGACTGATCAGAATTATAGTACGCCAAATTCCTAAGAATAACCGTTTTAGTGTTGCTCACTCATCGAAGCTGGGTAGATCTGGACGAAGAGCCGAAAAACGATATCAGTCTTCGGCATATTCACCTTGAAGTTCGTAAAGCGGAATTAGAACAGGTCGTCAGGGCCGACAATCGCATTTCTCAAGGCGACCAAGTACCGCAGACCTGGGTGTCCAGAAGGAACTGGGATTGGGCGCCTTGGACCAGCGTAGATCCTTCAAGCTTCATTATGGCAGGTCATTCGTTCGGTGGTAGCTTGGCTGAGTCTTTTTTTAACCCATGGCAGTTGGCTACGGCCGACTCGTCCGTGTGATTGTCTTTGACCTGGCCACACACAACGTGATTGAGTATAACAAATTCTCGACAATCAGCTGATCGTTTCCCAAGGCTTGCCACTTGTAGAGGACAAATATCTACTCCCCTGCTGACCATCGATTCAGGAGAGTCCTCACTTGGAGCTGAGTTTACTGTACTGGAAAAAGTGATCAACGCCTTTTGCCCTCTGATGTCATTGATCCCGACGTTCCCCAAAGGTGGTGCAACGCACCGATGTATTTCTGATCCTTCCGGATTATGTATATCGATCTTGTAGGGCTTGCAGCCAACCCGCTCTGCGTAATTGATTTGACGATCGGCACTGTCGTAAAGCGGTCTTGACGATGCATAAAGTCCCGCGCGTGGGGAGGGCTTTGTAATATTGGAGAATTAGTCAAGGTTCAAGGTAAAGTCAAGCCAAGCGTTTGCCGCTGATGTGAATACAATTGCCATGATGCTACATAGGGTATACAAACAAATTGCTAGCCAGCCCATAAATGTGAGAGTACTGATGATACATGAAGTGTTCAAACCATGAATATTGAATCTCTTGTTACCTGTGACCACCTAATTTGACCGTCTTCTGTACCCTTGTCTTCCCCTCTGCAATCTAATCATATTACTTGCATCAATCATCCTTCGAAGTTGAGCCATGAGGTCCTTTGCCAGGAAGACAGTGCCGTTGTCTTCCTCATAGCGTATCCGGTCTTCGTCAAGAAGCTCGAGAACACGAATGTCCTCGGGGGATATGCGTAGGTCATGCGAATACCGGAAGATGGACACGAATTCGTGTCGAAAAACGATAACCCCTAGAGATTCTCGTGATGTCTCGGATTGAATTGGATGCACTGTGTAGATCGTATTAGGCTGCAATCAGGTATTGTGAATGGTGACAACCTACATTGGACCAGACATATATCGCCCTTTACACGCGCGAACGCGAAACGTGGATCCGTTTCAAGGTGTACTTGTGACGGAGTGGCAAATGTTATTGAAGATGGCGACTGCCGGATAGCATTGTATGCAATGAGTGTAGCAGTACTAGTCATGGACAATGAATGATGAACAATTGCAATGGAATGGACAGGAAACTGGATCTACGGAAGGAGGGAGAAAGGGACACAGCGAAGAAAGCAAGGAATGCATTGTTGGAGAACCTTTATAGGGATACCCGAGGAATACGCTTTGTACCTACATGCTCCGACAATGAGGAAATACTAACCTCAAAGCGGTGAGGTTTCAAACAGAGGTCTATTTATGATCGGTGTCCTATTTATGGAAACTGCAAGGCCAGAAGCGTTGCTGGGGCACGTGGAGGCCCATCTAGACAAAGATAAGAGTGATGTACCGAGTTGGCATAAGAATCCACGAGCCGCACATGTCCCATACAGTGCGTCATCCATGCCAATCCCTGTCACCGCTCGGCCCTCTAGTGGTGACCGGTGATTTGGAATTTGATAATCCTACTATGACCCGCCGAAAAGGGTGGATCTTTGTTTCTCTCTTATGCCCACCATGGTCTAGCCTGCATCAGTATAGCTCTCTACTAGTAGTTCAAAAACCAACCCTCAGCGGCAGGCCGCCGTGCACCGTGCGCCTGTCCAAAACTGAACAAGCCGATTAGAAGTCTGTGATACATACTGTAAGATTTAAAGCTTCTGTCTCAACTTCTGGAATAGCCTAGGCTGCCGCACTATCAGCAGGTACGAAATTGATGGCGGGAAGTGCATATGTGGATGACTGGAGTTTCAGATGCTGACTCGCATTGCAAGTCCGGACGGGTGTCAGGTTTCAAGCGTTGCTCAATAAATCCTGAGCCCAATCTGTGGCAAGGAGGTGCGCAACTGCCGCAGCACCACTCAAGTTTATACTAACTCGGCAAAATGGAAGACTCCCAGAGATAAGCAACTCCATGTCAGTTGCAATTTCAAATTTTCGTCTCCTAAGGAGTATCGGCTAGACCCGTGACGCTAGTTACAAGTCCAAGTATTGACTAGCAACAGGCCATTCCGAGTCATCCATACCCAAAGTCTAACTTGAGTATTCGGGGTGTATTAAAACACCTGAGGTGACAAGATAATGGTATATCTACACTGCACTCCGAACACTTTACCATGTGGAGCACATGAGTCATTGCATGTCAAGGTCATGATCCCTCGAAGACCTTCTGCTAGCCATGCGGCCGGACTTTCTAGAATCTCAGGGTAGATTTATGCCCGAACACCATGGAGACTGCTTAGATGACGTCACCATTCGATGTGATCACTGAGCGTCCTTGCACCTGGTCGTGGTATCGCTTCTGGTTAACTGCAATGCTGTGGGGGTTTGTATTGAAACCCAATTGTCTTTACGTCTATATCTGCACTGATGATACCTAGTGCTCCCTCTCGTCTGGATCGCAGTGCTACACATGGAACACATGCACCATAACTTATCAGAAATAGGGTTGTCAGTGAAGCCTATTCGCTGACCGGGGCAGATCGAAGCTTTGCTTTATATGCTACTGTTCCTATTCTGTAGGAACTCGTTGACGTCGACACTCCACTGATACTGTTTCCCTCTTTTCTCCGCTGCCAAATTAAACGGCGCGGTACATGACGGCACTTTACTTATCGTGTTCCTCTATCAAAATCCACACTCAAGTGAGCAACCCCTGGATCTCCACAATACTCCACACTTCATTGATCGGAATAAGCATCATCGATCCCCTGGTCCAGCTTAGCTCTGGAGGCTGATCATGCATATTCATAGGCAGGGGCTATTGGTTTATGAAGGCAAAACTATACCAGACACACTTTACAGTATCACTAGGAGTCATTTACTAATCTTCGGAATCACTAGACATGTTTTGTCACAGCATGTCAGACCGACAAAGCGGGCAGCTTGATGAATGACTGCTTTTGAACCACTGAAGGCAGATTTAGATCGTTTAAAAGGACCTTCGAATGTCTGGTACTTACTTTGTACAAGCAACTTGCATGGAAACGGTTCTTGCAGGTCTTGCAAGGCTTTTGTGGAAGGCTGCTGTCCATGACACTGATAATCCTGCTGCGAAGTAAGAACCAATACAATCATACAAGAAACTTGCGTACGAATAACAGATTGCACACTCCACTTGACCAGCGAAGTGAAGGGCCACATTCTTCGTGAATAAAGTTAGGCCGTCGACGACCCGACCGTTCTGCGTATGACTCGTTAAAGGGACCAGCATCCGACATTTCCATATCGCTTACCTGTTGCCAAACAATTTGTTGTACCCCCAGCACCCAAGCTCTCCATTTATCTTCAGATACCCCGACCATCTTTGTATCGCGGATGTCAAGTCGGTGCAATGGCCAGTCGTTTGGCAACCTCAGAGACAATTCCAGCACTTGGTCATCGACTGTGTAGGAGGCTGTGACCTCTCCAGCGCTCGGTGACACTTTGATGACGAGATTCTCCGTTGTGTGTAGCTCTGACGATGGATCAGCCTGCCGCACCTGCGCAAGCTCCGCTCTGATAATGCCTGGTGAGAAGTATGAAGCAGTGTAGTCCACCACGCGCAATAATAGCTGTCTGTCTGAACAGTCTGAGATCCAGGCTCGTATTAATGCCGGGACTGTCAGAAGTGCTCGATGATAGATATGAGCGGCTAGGAGTCGTATGCCGAGGACGCTCTCGGGCTCGAAGTCTGAGGAGGGTTAATTTGAAGACATGATATAGGATAGAACCACTGACGGTCAATGAAAAAGTCATCGACTGCCCAAATATCAAGTTTGAATGCCTTCCTCTTTCCACTGAACAGGCCAAGGATATCGAAAACATTAGGAATGAAGAAATCTCCCATGATACCAAGGCTCCTCATTCGATTGAAGTAATGTGACCTAACTTTGATAGACTGAAGTGTGCGTTAGCTACGAATATTTTTAGCCCTAAATCAGTACTCACAGCGTCGATGAATAAATCGAACATGATCATCCATGCTAGTAGATAACCGGAAACTTCTGACAAATCGATCTCGACGTTGTCTGATTCGAAATCATGGAATCCCTCTGCTGACACGAAATTCGATTGCAAAATCGCAAGAAGTTCAGCAGGTAGTTCAGCGCTGACATTATCTTCTGTGTCAACAGCAGATTCGATGACAAAATATTCGGTCCGCTTTCGAGCTGCTTTGTGCAGAAGGCTGTACCCCATGCGTTGAACTTCGTAGGAAGAATCAGTGAGGAGGTGACACATCTAGATATCAGGTATCAGCAAAGGCACTCGAAACCATTGAAAATATCACTTCGGGCAGAGTTTTCTCGTTCATCAATGTATCGGGCAACCCTTGGATGACTGCAAGTGCTAGTTCCCTGCAGAGAGAACGTGGCTCGGAACGATCGGCATTATCTGTGGCAACCTCAGCATCATGCTCTACTGGTCTAAGTTGCGACTGACCAAGCTTCGTGGATACCAAGTTCTTAACAAGCGCCAAAATAGATTCTTTCCTCTCGTCCCAGCTTGCACGCAGGGGCTTGTTGGTCAGGACCAGATCTTGAATAGCGAGGATAAGACGGAGCGATCTCCCTAGCATCGTCAGAGTTGCGCTGTCGGCAAAAGAGCAATTCTGGGTGTAACTTAGCGATGAGTATGACGGCGATTTGTTATGACTGGCTGACATGCCTCTAAGTTGTTCTCAACCACATCAAAGATAAATTCCCAATGATTCCCGGCAACGTTCTGCAAAATCGGGGACAAATGAATGAACAAAAGTGGCATCATATTCTCCACATCTTCATCGATATCTTCGTCGGAAGAGACCCAAGCTTGACAGGTCTTCACGACATTGACAGCGCGCTGCTGTGGCAGGAACACCACATCAGACTCTGGATCAGGGGCTGTTGCTGCAAGACGACGAAGCAGGACGACTCCTGTCGTGTTCGCTTTGTTAGTGGGCACTCCGAGGATATCCGAGGCAATCTCGTTGCGGTAACGGTCCATTCTCAATGGTTCTGGAGCGAATTCAGTGATGCTGGCGAGGATGGCCACGGTAGTTTGGGGCGCTATAGACGTATTATTGTGCGAACATCGACTACTACATGATCTATGTGGCGCACCTGTCTTTTCCAGCCTACGTGCTAGATTCAACCATTGGTCAGAATCTGTTTTGCTAGCGCTCGCAAATAGGTGCTTCAACACCGAGCGCAACACTAGTGCATCTCTGACAGTATCCTCTCTTTTGGCGTGATCGACAACGTCCACGACAAAAGACATCAAAGCATCTGATGAAGTTGTCGCGCGAGCAGATATGCAAGCGCTGACAACTTGACTGTGAAGACCATCGTCGCCTGTAGACAGGAGGTAAGTAGATAGTTGGTGAACCTTCCCTAGCAGTCTACGCAGTTCTGACCGCGATACATCTGGGCCAAACAATCCACTTGAAGTTGCGGGGACACGTAGAGCATCGTTCGAGTATTGACCAAGTATCAGCATGTGCCGAAGTGCCCACATATTCTCCTTAGCGATGCTCCGGTTGTCACCCAAGTATGCCAAAAGAGCAGATGTAACCCTGATGTATGGTGAATAGCCCCTTGAATCGAATTCCAAGCCAGAGATGGTTGGGTTCTCGAACTCCGAGATGGCCGGGATGATGGACTCGATGAATGCAAGACTAGGGTCTGGTGGATCTGACGGAAGCGAGTTTATCATTGTGTCGAATTCACTTGGTGTAGGGAAGACGTCCGCAAGCGGGGTGATATCAATGCCTTTCGGCTTATGACCTGAAAGTGTTAGAATATCTTCTGGTCTACAAACAGTTCAGAAATGCAACAAAACATGGTAAGGCGCACTGACCGTGTGTAGGTAGAGCAATCTTGAAGAAGCTCTTTCAACTTCTCTTTAATTATTCCGCTCAGGACGCTCTGTAGTTCGATATCTGCCTTCGAAACCCAGAGATTCCAAATCTCTCGTGCGGTATCGATTATAGGTGTTTCCAATGTGGGAAATGTTACCGGTAGTAGATATCCTACGATGAAAACATTTGGGAGAACAGATGCCAGCGAGTCACTGGTAAGTTCATAGTTCTTGCTGAGCATGATGCGCGTGAACTCTATAAGAGTGGCTAGCCTAGTGAACGGCGCATTCGTTGTGTACAGAATATCGTCTACAGTGGACGATAACGACGATACGAGCGTCTGGAACAAAATATCTTGCCCGTTCTCCGAGAGGAAAAAGTCTATTCAACAGTTAATTAAGAACACCGATACCAAAGGAGGACTCACTTTGTGCTTGGATGAGCCTCTTTACCAAATCGCTGCGACAAGTCGACACATCTCCGTTTAGCACCTCAATAAACAAGTGTTCTATGACGCCATCTAACTCGCCGTCCTCGGGCCGTAAGTATTTGGGACATATGTCGGCGCTAATCACATCCAGCAGTGACGACAACATGTCGATCTGTTGGGAAACATCGACCAGTAAAACATGCCATAGCTCCACACAAAGATCCTCGTCATTCCGACGAGACATGAACGCTGAGATTGCCTGAGGAGAAGCTTGCAGAATGCGGAGCGCATTGTTAACGAACATGTTATCCACTCTCTGAAAACAGTTGAGAATTGTACTTCTACAAAGAAGGGAAGGATTACACACCACAGCAAAGTCAGTGTGCTGGAATAGATGAGATCCAAACGTTTCCATTAGCGTGATCACGACGCTGATGTTCTTCGAAATTCCAGCACTGGTCGCATCAGAGGCAAGGACCGTCTCGCACTTCCCAACAGTTTCCTGCACATATTTGCTTATGAGAGTGCGTGTAACCTCTGCAGGAAAGTCTTTCGGTTCAAAAGTGTCCACGAACATCCGGAGCACCGTAGGCGTAAGAGAGAGACTCTCGTCTTCTTGAGAAAGAATCGCACTCGAGACGGTATTCCAGGCAGTTGTGAAAAGATCTGCGAAGGAGATGCGTCTTAGATCAAAATGGTGGTGGACGTAACACACTCACCAATATTCATGCGATGCAGAGATAGTAAGGAACTGGCCATCAACTTCCCCACATCATTCTCGTCAGTTCTTAGGTGCCTTGCTTTAAGCTCTTCCCAAATGCGCGTGAATTGAGCTCTGACAAGCTCATCTGCCACGTCTTGTAGACGTGTGTTATTTGGCACCAGGCCATCTGAGACAGACCCAGATAGCACTCCATGGTCCTGGGATCCACTCAACAGTCTTCTCAAGAAGAACACCAAACATTCCAGGAGAGACGAAAGGAATGAGGCAGAAGGCACCTTTCTATCTAAAGAACTCAGAGCATGACCATTGATCGCTGCCCAGAACGAAGTGAAGAAATCGTCGAGGGGCATCCCCGTCCTAGAGGAAGCTGTGATCACCTGCTAGACGGATTACTAATCGCAACATGTTGCAGTAAGGAACATACGGAGGAGGGAATTGTCGATAAAACAACAAGGACCATAGGATACCCATCGACGGGTGATCCAGCACACCCAAGTTCAAGGAATTGAAGAAACTCGCGGTAAGCCTCAGAAGAATGTTCCTTGCGAGTGAGAGATGTTTTAGTCTCAAGCTCCTCGCTATCCGAATCCGAATCATCACCATCCTCGTGTTTATCTGCTTCATATGCCCCTTCAAGAATCCACGCGTTTGGGAACTCTGTGGAACCAAAAAGTTAGGAATGTTTGATGCCAAGACCATTGAAATTAGTTTACCTTTGAGGAAAATTAAGACCGGCTGGAACAAAGCATTTCTAACTCCTGGATCCGTCTCGACCCATGCAGAACGAAGTAAAACAACGCTCAATATGGGAATAAGCGGCTCAATAGCGCCTGGATAATCCTCAGCGTCTTGAACAAAAGAAATAGTTCCCAGATCACCTTTGTAACGTTGTAGCAGCACAGACAATAATGCCCACGTGGCCTGACGTACTTGAGGTTGCCCATGCCCAAGACCATGGATTTCAGGGTCCGGAATCCAAGGCGCATGCTCACCGCAATACAACGATGTCCAAAATAGTGGGTTAGATAGCAACCTAGATAGATCATCTAGAGACGTAATCTTTGAGGCAAGGCGAGCGTCTATAGAACTATGAGGAGAACTATGAGCATTGCTTTGACCTAACTTACCAAAGAGCCAGCGGAAAGCCCTCAGTGCACCAAAACGAAGCCGAGCATTCCTATCAAGATCACTCTCTTCATCTGCCTTGTTAGATTCTAGTTCTTCCCTAGGGGCTGCCGGAATGAATCTTCCACCGGGCTTCTTGATGCCCGGAGTGGGAGGTGCAACTGGTGCAGCAGGATTGAGGTAAATATGAACTCCTGAAGGATCCAAAAGAGTTCTTTGAAGAAATTCCATGATACAGGCCAGCATTTCGAAGTTTACTAGCGTTTCTCCGTCCACACCTGGAGAGGTGATACTAGACCAGGACTTCTGTCCCAGCAGAGATACCTGACGGTCAATGTCGTGGGCGAGCATGCACCATGTACCCATAAGAGCTTCAATTTGCTCAGATGTTGCAGTATCTCTCAAAAAGAAGGTAGCGGCATCCCGGACAGCTGGGATCCGTAGATACGAGAAATGGAGTGCAGCAGCCAAGAGGCGGATCCGGCGGACAGGATGTGTGAAGAATACAGGAACCCTATGAAACTAGTTACAGTCAATGTCAAGATATGGATCATGATTGCCAGACGACACACCCAAACTGGTAGCATCGTGACAAGTGCATCGCATTCCATGCTCTCATTTCCCTTCCTTGAGCTTTCATCTACCCATTTTGATTGAAGTTCTTCCAGAGCCCGTCCCTTCGTGACTGGATCCTTCTTTCCCAAGGATCGAAGAATGATGACAAGTTCCGGAGGAAGTCTATGTATAAGGCCGAGAGTATCCAATGGATCTGGCTGCGGTGGGGCCGGCTTAGACGGAGGGATGTATACCTTCTTCCGTGGCTCTTTTTTCTGTCCTTTCTGTTTCTTCTGCTTCGCAACGACAGGGACTTCTAGAGGGGGTACACCTGCAGCTGCCTTGCGAGCATTCTTCTTCCGTGTACCCGAAGTCGCTGAGGACTTCGTGCTTTTCGGCATGATAAGCTATTTACAAGTTAATAAGAACTGCGAGATGCAGCGTGCACCGCCGAGCAATTGCGATTACTAAGTGATGGGGCTGAGGGTATGTGACTAGTGGTTGTTTGTACTTGTTAAATCCTAAAGCCCTTGATTTCCTTTTTGAGAAAAATAGTCAAAGTGCGGTTCTTAAAAACTTCCTTCCTCTTACCATTAATTCGTCACGTCGTGATCTACCTCATTTTTGAGGCTTACAGCTCGTACATGACGTGCAGTCTGCTTTCTCGAGCAACGACAGCATCAAGTAGAGCATGCTTTCATTCACAGCCCTTTCAGAGCCAAAGTAATGGGTTTGCGACATTCAGAGTAAAACGCGCAGGTATAACCATTCAATCTTTAGTCAGGTGACAACTGCAATAACTGTGACTTTTCAGGCATTTTTATTCCTCGTGTTCGTTCACGGAAGTATGAATCTACTGCAACAGCGTCAGCAGTTGCTCCTTCAGTCGCTCTGCAAGAAAATATCGCAAATCCTCCAGCACCCACAGGTGTCCCGGCGGGTAACCTTACTCTCGAACGGCTATCATGGGAATCGATTAAGCAAATGATCTCCTACCCGACACTCCGTGCCATCATTGAGACGCCTTACCAATTCAAATCAATGACCCCCGTTCAAGCTGAAGTCGCAAAGCTTCTCCCAGGGCTTGCTCTACCTCCTGACTCAACATCTAACGACGTCCCGACATGCCCGCGAGATCTTTTGGTCAAGGCAAAAACTGGTACCGGGAAGACCTTTGCATTCCTAATTCCGGCTATTGAGGCTCGCGTGAATGCCATCCACGCTTGGGGTAAGCAAGCGGTTCGCGATGCAGGTCTTGTTTCAGACAAGCATCTGGAGGGCCAAGCTAGGAGACAATTTACCAGGGAACATGTCGGTACCCTTATCATCAGCCCCACCCGAGAACTCGCTACGCAGATTGCCAACACTGCCATCAAGTTGACCCACCATCACAAGGATTTTGAGGTTAGACTATTCTATGGCGGAGCAAGCAAGCGAGCGCAGATGCGCGATTTCATGAAGGGGCGGAGGGATATTGTCGTAGCTACCCCCGGGCGACTTCGCGATTTGCTGCAGTCGGAGCCTGAAGTAGCGAAAGGTGTCAGCAAATGTAAAATGGTATGCCATCCTGCGAATTTCAGCGTGATCCCCTTGCTTACCAATATGTGGCTAGGTGATATTCGATGAGGCAGACATGCTTCTCGATATGGGCTTCCGGGATGACATTGATGCGATTATGAGTTATTTGCCGCCTAAATCTGAGAGGCAGACTTTTCTCTTTTCGGCAACACTCTCTCGGACCGTTCGCCAGGTCGCACAGACAGTTCTTGCTCAGGACCATAAATTCATTGACGTAGTTCCTGAAAGTGAATCCCCAGTTCATGCACACGTCCCCCAATATCATACCGTCCTCCCCACTCCATCTCAACAGATCCCCCACCTTCTTCGTCTCCTTGCACATGACCAACTTACAAACCCGGGCAAGAGCAAAGTTTTATTGTTCCTCCCCACGACACGCATGACGCAGCTTTTCGCGACACTCACTCGCGAGCTTTCAAAAGCAGTATTGCCTGCTGGGTCGCACACCAAGGTGTACGAGATTCACTCTAAGCGCACACAGGACTCACGCATAGCCGCCTCCGATGCTTTCCGCGCTGACAAGTCTGGAGCATCGATTCTCGTCAGCTCTGACGTCTCCGCACGAGGCGTGGACTATCCAGGGGTGACGCGGGTCATTCAGCTCGGCATCCCCGCTGCCACGGAACAGTACATTCATCGTGTCGGACGTACTGGTCGCCAGGGCTCTACAGTTGGACGTGGGGACCTCGTTCTTCTACCTTGGGAAATCGGCTTTTTGAGCTGGCAGCTCAATGAAGTTCCGCTCAAGCCAGTCACCTCAGATGAGCTCGCTCGCCAGGTCCAGGACCTTGCAGCTCACTATGACGCTAATCCTCAAGCGGTATTCGAGGGCGTACCAATCAAGCTACATGACGCTAAGGGTCGGCCAATGCGGGGCGGACCCAGGATGTACGATGCGCCGCTTTCATCACGACTTTCCTCGGAAGAAATGAACAACAGCATCGCGGCGCTACTAAAACATATCGACGAAGAAGCCGTCAAGGAAACTTTTGCATCCCTCCTTGGCTATTATATCCCGAAGTCGCCTGAGTTGCGAATTCAGAAGGGCAATATTCTAGCTGGATGTAGAAGTTGGGCAACAGAAGCATGTGGCCTACCTACGCCTCCATATGTCAGTGACGGCTTCCTGCAGAGGATGGGCCTTAACGACGGGCGCACGAAGCACTTTGGAAAATCGTACCGAGACCCTAGGTCCTCTGCGAGACCTGCAAATTCATGGGAAACAAGGGGTAAACAGAACAACCGGTCTTTCGCGAACCCCAGAGGAAACTTCCGTCGGGATGAGCAGTTGGACGATAATGACCCTTCTGGTAACGTCGACGAGTATCGTGGTGCACGTTATGGAAGGGAGAGGCTGGAGCCGCGCAGAGAGTGGGGTCGTGATAACGACCATTCTAGCGGCGTTGACGAGTATCGTGGCGCACGTTATGGAAAGGAGAAGCCCAAGCCACAGAGAGAGTGGGTGCGTCCCAGTGACCCTTCTGGCAATGCCGAAGAGTACAGCGGTTCACGCTATGGGAGGGAGGCCAGACCACAGAGAGAGTGGTCGCGTGATGCTCCGCGCCGTGAGAACAGCTCACGCGGGTTTGGCAATCGGTGAGGGAGTACAATACTAATGTAGACCGCATACAATGCATCATTCGACGTTCGTTATTAGCCTACAGTCACACTTATTAATATCATCCATAGAGCATTCACAACGGCATTGGTTCCACATGTTATTTATGGGTGATATTATGCCATGCTCGCTAGCTTTTTAGTCAGTTGGTGGTGTCATAGTTCCGACACCATTGGCAATTGGATGTTCCTGCGTACTTATCCTCAGCGCCTCTTCACTAACCATCGAATGTTCGGGGTGAGGTGGGTGGAAGGATCTCAGTTGCTGCTGGATCTGTTCTTCGAGATCAGATTGTCCGCAAGACGCTGCAATGAAGCCTAAGAAGGGCGGTGAAGGATTGAGTGGTCTCGAGCACAATTCGGGATGGGCTTGTAAACCCATGAAAAATGGGTGATCTGCAAGGATAAATCGCAAACAGTCTTCAGATCGATCGCGCATGACCATACCTTTGAGTTCAAGGATCTGCATTCTCTCCCCTTTTTCGTCCTTGCCCACAAATGTAAGACCGCTCTCCTGCAGACGCTGCACCTGTTCGGGATTGACCTCGTATCGGTGTCGGTGCCTTTCCCACATTTTTTCATTGCCACCATATAACTTGCGAGCCTTGGACCAACTCTCGGAATCACGGTCAAAGACAGTGGGTCGAAGACCCAGACGCATTGTCCCACCCATGTGAGTGCGTGAGATCTCAGGCATGAAAACGACAAAAGCATTCTGCGCGTCGGGAACGAACTCAGTCGATTGAGCATCTGCAGAAAATAAGAGAAGCAATGAGTAACGAGAAACGGAACGAACCTGGTATGCCGAGCACGCTACGTGCCCATTCTACCACAGCCATCTGGAAGCCCATACAGATACCAAGGAAAGGAATTTGTTGCTCTCGTGCCCATTTGATGGCAAGAATCATACCCTCCGTGCCGCGCTTCCCGAACCCACCTGGAACCAGAATACCGCTGTCCCGATCTGAGTATCGGACGATCTTCTAATCATATGTACGGCCACCACTTACCCAGCACCAACAACTGCTCGCCACGCATCGTGGTATTTAGCAGGATCAGATTCCTGCGTTGAAGGCTCCAGCTCCGATGACTCAACCCACTACGCAACATCACCTATAAGTCATTTATTCTCGGGGGACCAACACGACCGACCTGAATAGTGAGTCTCCTGCGAACGCGGAACGCAGAATGTTCAAGGGCTTTTATGACAGACATGTACGAGTCTTTCAAATCGGTGTACTTCCCCACAAGAACAATTTTGACCTCGTCGAAGAGGCGTTCTTGCCTGGACGATGGGAAATGAGAAGCGATAATAGATGAAGAGAAATGGAAAATACCCTTTTGTCACGCCTCTCCACTTCGCTTCCAAAGATAGCCCTTTGGAAGCCCACTCCTCCGTGATGTTCAAACTTGCAAGATTGAGCCTCTTACGGAGATACTCGATAATTCGTTGTGACTGCAAGAGCAGAGGGACGTGGTAGACAGACGAGACATCATGGACACCTATCACCTGCTCTGACGCAACGTGACAGAACATAGAAATTTTGTCCTTGGTAGAGGACTCAAGAGGCTGGCGTCCCAATAACCGGCACGCGATCTCCAGACAACATCAGGTGTGCCATTTAGAAACAATATGTCACTTACTAGGTCGGGCAACAAACCCAGCCCACGCAGAGCATGGACAGTAGTCTGAGTTGGCTTCGTCTTCTGCTCACCATGCATGTCGGGAACAAGTGAAACATGAATTAATGCGAAGTTATCGTGTCCAACTCGAAACTGGAACTGGCGCATTGCCTCTATAAACGGCGCCGACTCGATGTCTCCGACAGTGCCGCCAAGCTACGAAAAAGTCAATATCACGACGGAAAGCATTGCATGCCGATTTTCACCTCCACGATACAGATATCGGGTTCCTCTCCCGATTCATCCACCGGTACTTTTGAAACACGTTGTATCCAATCTTGAATCGCGTTCGTTACATGCGGCACGATCTAACCATAAAGGATTAAGTGAGGTACGTAACAATCGTCATAGACGTACCTGCACTGTTTTTCCAAGATACTCCCCTCTCCGCTATTCACAACAATAAACTCGAGTCAAAAGCTCAAGAAAAGATAAAACCCACCTCCTTGTCAATAACTTCGCGATAGATTTTACCCGTAGTAATGTTGTTGTCTTTGGATAGTGTAACATCCAGGTATCTTTCGTAATTCCCGAGGTCTAGATCCACCTCACCACCGTCATTCAGAACGTAGACTTCGCCTGATGTGCGAATCTCAGACGTTTGTGCAGAAAGTCTCGCACTCAGATCATACCATGTTCTGTCGGTCGCATAGTACCAGCATCTATATTCATATAAGGATCTATCTTGATAGCTGTGACCTTGAGGCCTGCAGTTTTTAAGAGTAGGCCTGTCGAGGAGGCTGGAGTGATGATAAACAACCAGGTACAGCGTCAAAAACGCTGTGTCGCACCGATAACACCCTTCCCAATCCCACTAACAACACCTCCAGAAACAAGGATATATTTTGTCATCGCCGCAACAATGGGAAGGTGGCAAGCAGGTGAAGGAGCTCGCAAAAGAATACGAGCAGGATCCGTCGAAATTTTGGAGACGTGATCATCAACAAATAAGGCTACATAATATACACTGCCACTATCTTATCACACCCCTGAATGACATCGAACGTGTATGAGAAGATGATGAGACTCTGTTACGATAAGTACACGGTATATAAGCCGCAATCAAATTTTGTGCCGTACGAGTTCCACGGTGACACTGCATCTCGTACTGGGTAATTACATTTCGAACAGCGAGAGTACAACAGTAACTCTTCCATTGAAGGAGTGATACTACGAAGAGAATCAGCACTCACATCAGTCAAAGGACGGAGAAAAGTTGATTGCGAGAGAAGAACGAAAATAAAATGAGTGACTGTGTACTTATGTAAAATAAAGTCTTCACGTAGTGAGGAGTAAGGGACTTCTAGTGCTACACGCCACTGCAAGTTGACACATGCGTGCGCTCCTGGAAGGACATGGAAATCATGTCCGCTCCTGCATCGGAGTTATCCACGACCCTAGCGTGATATTGTCGAACGCTAAGGATGAGGCGTGGTCCGAGTACAAACAGTTGCACGACCGAGAGAATTTGACGAATGCCATCATAATTCTGAGCCACGGCAAATGAGTCCTGTAGAAGTGATAAAGACAGGTCACAAGTACCAGCGACAGAAGGGCGCACGAAGTACGGAGACAAATATCCAAGGTCTAAACAAGAAACAGCAACAAAGCTAGCATGTACGAAACTTCAGTAAAGAAAGTTTAACAACCACATTCAGACTACAAGCGTACCTTGCAAAGTAAACCACGTGAGTTCTCATTAACACTGTAAAACAGTCTCCAATGACCCATCCCGTTGACAATCGTTGCAATTCACGGAAGTGTTTTACAACAATCCAGACTGCAAGACACAGTGCGAGAACTTCCCATACAGTGGAGAGCATCCATGTCATGAGAAGAAGAATGAGAGCGTCTGCCTCCGGGTCATTGCAAGAGCACACATAGGTACCGGAGAGGATGAGCTCCTCTGGTATTCATCTGATCAGTATAAATCTTCCAACCGTAATTAAAGCTTACCCCCTACAGTATGCTTATTTATCATTCCAATCATCACTCCACAGGCGATCGTGACAGCCGTGAAGAATATAATGAGAAATATAAGCATATTTCTTGATTTCTGATACATGGCATACAGCCGAGTGATCATGATGGCTTGCATGATGTACCAGTCAAGACGATATCACTGAAGTATCGCAAATGAGTAGCTTACCGCCTAGCATGGCATTCGCGAGGCCACTCATCCAATTTAGTGTGAAGTACGTAACGTTGCCTAAAAATCCCAGTTGGTGACGAATCTCGGAGGAAGATTGAATACTCCAAACAAACTCACAGCTGTTACAGTCAGTATATTAAATCAACGAGCTTGTTTGGAATCTCACTCACCCCTACAATAGGAGTGCAGTTAGTCAAATGGGAATGGCAAGCGCAAAGGCGTTAGAATACTCACTTTATCTGTCATCGAGACTGTCGGAAGAAATTCTATGTCACTGGTCAGAAGAACTACACGCGGTGTATGTGAGGAGACATACGGAGCATATTGATGCTGATTGTGAGTGAAGGCTTATTAGCACAGCGAAAACTTGTTAACCTTGCAAACGCACGCACACAATATATACCATTCCAATGTAGCGCACCTAGAATATTTTGAAATCAGCATGTCTTGCCAACTGCGCTTGTAGCATAAGCTACGCACACCGATGTACAGAACCGTTATGAAGGACCAGTGATGCCTCTGCTACGAATTAATTGGGTCCTTCTGATATGAGACACTGCTCACCCAGACCAGTTCAAACTGTAATAGTAATCATTCTTAGTGAATTGGCTGCCCCATGGAGTAATGGCGTCAATTTACCTCTTGTTCGATGGTCAATGCTGAAACTGTCATAAGGATATCAAAGTGATTCTTTAATACTGCTTTACTTACCCCAATCGTATATCACCGCAGCAGAGGAGGCAACTGTGAAACCACAACTGAGACATCACCGACATCATCCGATGGTTCTCCACGAACCTATATAATAGCTGATATTGATATTGAAATTAATCAACGGCCACCAAGAGGGATCATTTGAGGCTGCGGTCATATTTGAGGGACGAGTGATGATGTGAGTCCAAGTCACTGGTATGAATAAGTGGAGAACTTTGTAGAACGTGTGATTATGGAGTTCATGCTAGATATACCACCACCTACTGCAGTGCTCCATCGCTAAAAAAGGCACCGTCGAGGTGAACGTTCCTGATGGATCAAATTTTAAGTTATCATCATGGTGTGATATCACGGAGAACGGAGCAGTCACTCCAAGCCCCTCCGAGTCGATCGAATCAGGGTAGAATTTGGGCGAGGTTGATTGTGGATACATAAAGTAGCGTTTCTACGACTCGAAGCGGAACGTTTGAACACTGCAAAAACGGTGACGAGCAGTGCAGAAAGGAGAACAGAAGCACAATAGTTTCATAGTTCCACGTTCCACCTCATCCAAGGGATCTCATGTCACCATGTCGCACGCTATCTGCAAAATTCTCCATAATTTTCGGTAATTTTCAGGGTTCGTCGCATCAGCTCACTGAAATTGGAGATCGAGGACGCGAATTCCTCGTACGGGCTCGAGTATCACATGAACGTGCCAACGCCCTCACAGGGCAACCTCCTGTAATCAAACATAGGACTCGGAAGACAGTGTTCTACTCAGAGGGTTTGAGTGTGAATTTGACTTGATTGGTTAGAGTCGCCAGTATTGTTTTACTCGACCGCAGCATCGATGGCATTGGCGGACGTGATTGAAGTACTTGTGAAAAATTAAGGTGTTCCATAATTAGGTAAACACCCGCTAGGCTCACGCAACGGATAGACGAGTCGCCTGACACAGGGATGACAGAGAGATTTGGTACAGTCGACCTGCAGTGGAAGCACGTTGTCATCATGATGGAGGAACTAACGAAGCTTTTTAAACTCCGAGTGTGTCATTCCAGTGAGTACTTGTCGATGTAGTTAGTCGGAGAGTCATTTAGTACATGTCACGGCCCACGGGTATCGAAGGAACCAGAAGACCACTGGAGCGGTGTATCCGCGACTGTGTGAAGAACACTACGCTACCACAAAGCCCGAAGGACACTGAGTGGCTGACTAAGCTACGGTGCTACCCGGTCCGCCCCTCGCCTAGGGGTCCCCCACTCCACCACTCATGAATACAAAGAGACGTTAACGGCATCATCAGCACTAGCTCATGCCAACTTGAACTTGTGGCACCCTGCCTAGGACCCCGAAAAACATCGTGCCCTATTTATAAGGCAACAAGGCTATCGAACGACTCGAACGGCGCACTCAACACCCTCAACAACCACCAAGACAATATAATTCAATAGAAATTCCCCAACCACTGAGCCAACCACTCCTTGGCAGATATTATATCATCTCATCTTCGATTGAAATGCGCGTCTAAAATGGCCGGCAGGAACGGCGGACCGATGGGAGTAAGCCTCACATTAGGGTATTCATGATTTCGAAGATCAGAGGGGGGGGGTCCCATAGATTAGAAAGTAGAGTGACTGTCCTACATCGGGTTTCATCCTCAGTGGACACAAATCGGAATAATAAAAATTGTGTCCATGTCAGGGCATAGCGATGGGATAAAACGTACCATCAGCTTAGTACCCAATCTGCTATGAAATGCAGTCAGCGCAGGAATCTACATTCCACCGCCAGTCTAACTTAAGACCTGACGTCCATTAATGGTTACGGAGTCAGGGGGTTCCATGTGCTCTTCGCTAGACATGCATCTTCAATAATATTAGCAGAGTCACAGCCCTTGAACTAACCAGTTGTACCAAGGTACTTACTTGTGGACGGCTATGATGAGGTTGGTCGATGTGCCTCAGAGTTCCACACCATGCCAAGGGCCTCAGCAGAACCGCTGGAAACAAAAGTATCTACAGACCTGTAGTCGTCGCTGTCACGGTGGAGGGGGATAATTTGGGTGAAAGCCCAGCGTTCATACTAGATGGCGAATATGGGATAATGTTCAATCGAGATACAAAATCGGTCGATTTGTCCGAATAGCCTCGACTACGACCTTCATTCTCAGAAATGTCTCAAGTCCGCCCGGAAAACACATACCTAAACAGTTGTTAATGCGAAGTCATTGTCAGATGGCAAAATATCGCTCTCCTGAGTTATCTATGTGCAATGCGAGAACAGGATGTTGATTCGACCAGCTTGCAATTGACTGTTACGATACATTTGACAGATTGACTTGAGAAGGCATCTCCCATCCCAGTATCGCCCCAATCACATTCTGTGCAGCACGAGTTGCCATTTCTACTCGAGTTTCCAGTGTAGCGCTTGCAATATGAGGCACTATCACACATCTGCATACCAAGTATTAGTACGACTTAGAAAATAAAATCAGGTAAAGCTGGCACTGACCTCGGCTCTTTAACAAGAGGATGTTCAACCGTGACATTAGGTTCCCCTTCAACGACGTCCAATCCAGCTCCCCAGATCCATCCTTCTCTCAGAGCCTTCGCCAGAGCATCTGAATCAACTAACGTTCCGCGACTCGCGTTCACGAGGATGCTGGTCCTTTTCATCTTCCTAAGCAGCGTCTCATTTACGATGTGATACGTTTCGCTCCCTCCAGGAGCAAGCACAAAGAGAACATCACTTTCCCGCGCAAGTTCATCGATGTCTACCTTTGAGACTGCTTGAAGCTTGTGTTGTTTTGCGAGCGCAGCATCCCGAGCGTGATTTGGAAGTGAGGATGGGTTTGAGGAATACAAGCAGTGTGTGATCCCGAACGGCACCAGGCGCGCTAGCGTCGCTTGTGCAATTCGTCCAAAACCTAGAAAGCCGATTTTCTTTGTGGGGGATGCGGTCGTGGTACTGAGTTGTGGCCCGCACATGGCAAAAGGAGCCCATGAGAAATTTGCCCACTGGCGTTGATCTTTCAGCACAAGAGATCTTACCAAGGATACGAATCACTGGCCTGGCCTCTTTGTACAAGGTCTACACCGGTGCCTCCATTTCGGCCAGCCATGAGAGCGAGCATGACCGACAGATCAGCAACTACATGTCACGAAGATAAGCAATTTGGACTGTTTATTCGGTGCCCTGTCCCACCTGCATCTGTCAGGACGTCAGGAGTATATCCCACTTTAAGACCACGTTGTGCTGCTTCCTTGAGGTCGATGTGTTCTGCGCCGGGTTGAGGGTAAATCAAGCACTGAGGCGATTTAGAACAGAAAACGCACCATATCCAACGGACATGGTGGATACCACCTTCAAAGAAGGTCCAGCTAG
Source organism: Suillus americanus (assembly GCA_016695465.1). Classification (NCBI taxonomy): domain Eukaryota; kingdom Fungi; phylum Basidiomycota; class Agaricomycetes; order Boletales; family Suillaceae; genus Suillus; species Suillus americanus. Next base: position 169,840 of record MU177939.1, on the reverse strand, counting down.
CAGATACATGCCGGTCAAAACTTAGCTAGAGGCACTATGTGTTGCATACACACCCTTGTCTAGAAGCTCTGCATTAACCTATGCAAGTCACCATCAGCAAGTATATCATCAAACATTAAACAGTGAGAGTACTTTATCCGTGAGCATGACAATCACACCAGCCGCACCAGATATATTCTCCATCAACCATGACCGTTCACAGGCACTGTCCTGCGGCCATACAACCAACTACAACTGTAGTAAGCCTCATCTTTCTATACTGACTGGAGATTAACTCACATTTAACTCTGGTCTTGCCTCAAGAATGGACATGACATCGGGTCCGAGGTTGCGACATACGACAACTTTGGATCTTTGACTGTGTAGATGAGATGCGACAGACATCAGTCGCTGGGTGGGCGCAGAGAGAGTTACGATTGACCCTGGTGAAGACATTTTAGCCTGTCGCTGATCTTTGCGACTGCTACTCCGAGGAGCCTCTAGGTAAGTGGACGTAAGAGAGATATCGAAACCTGATCGAGCCAGCCACGCAGTGAGAAGTATGAAATATGTGTGTGTATCAACACTTCAACTCGGTCCGCGCGGCTTGCCGTGGTCACCTGGTTCGTTCACGGGAAAGGATATCATAAAAGGACATCGTGATGTGGAAAAGTAGCAGAAAAGCGAAAAGCATCAACAGCCTAAGCACTATATACGCATGACCTATTCAGCAATTGCATTTTCGCCCATATTGACATCAGCATCTTGGGTATCTTCCGACTGCTCGACCCCAATGCTCCCGGCAGGTTTCCAAACATTACCAATGGTTGCTTTCCACAGTCGCACACGACCATCATTTCCAGCGGAAGACAGGACGGTCCTGGGAGAACGCGTATCAACTATGCAGCCTATGATATCTGGAGACAAAAACAAACCCAGTAATATTCCACTCAACACGGCCAACCGCCGATCTGCACGCATCTAATCAGGAACAAAGTCATAAGGGAAGTGCGTATCGCACGCACTTGTGGTGATCGAAATCAGCTACTACATTTGCGGACCATTTAGGATCGCCGCCTTCTCCTTCGACGTCAGGTTCTTCCTCCGCAGGCTTAACTCGCCATATCCTAACATGTCCATCCCGACCTCCAGTAGCTATAAGGTGATATGATCGCCCACACGAGGGCGCCCATGCCACCGACGTGATCGCAAATGGTGTCGGAGTATCTCCTTCGTTGGCAAGTGAGGTTCCTGCCTCAGCGGGCAACCCCGCCGGTGAAGGAGATGGGTCTAAAGTAAGGAGAGTCACAGGTCGACGAGAGGGAGATAATTGTATAATCTGTGATTCAGAGTGAGCAACGTCACAAAAAATACAGTGTGGCAATACTTTGATGGCACCAGATATCCCACAGCCAGCCGCGATGATCTCCCCCCAATATCTATCCTTACACCATGACATGCACCACCCTCCATCTGCTTCTCGATTCCCCATTCCGGGTCGTCCCTGAGTGGCGGGGTTTTGCGATTGTTGCAGGGCTTGAGCGACCAGGGTTGCAGATGCACCTTCAAGAGTTGCACTTGTTTGTGTTGGTGTCGCAAATGCCACGGAGTACGATGACGATAGTGATACGGATGGGAGCGTTGAGACATCGACTTCTTCAGAAAGCTGCCATGTGGCTAGCGATGATTGTTCCAAGCACTCGTAGATGCGAACGTGATTATCGGAAGAGACAGTTGCCTTGCAGAAGCTCTCATAAATCTCTAATCGGATGAACGACTGACGTACCAACTTCAACCCAAAATGATGAGGGGCAAATTCGACTGAGCGGACAGTGCCTCTTGCATCGACCAATACAGCCCTTTCCACCCATCTTGAGGAACCGCCTGAAGTAGCCTGAGGAGACCCGGCACCAGCACCATTCGGTTGAGAATCAGCTGTCGATGCAAAGCTAGTTTGCTCCCAAATCTTGACCGTACGGTCGAAAGAGGCGGATGCAAGTATGGTCCCAAATTCTGGGTGAGCCCAGCTTAGTTTGGAGACGGTAGCGTCGTGAGCCTAGCATGAACTGGTTGATAAGCGCAAATACGCGTCTTCCAACATGCTCGCCTTCCAGTCATCTTCGACGTTCCAATTTCCATTACTCTCGTCTACTTGCCAAACTTTGATTCTTTAATATCAGCGTAAGTCAACTTGTACAAACATATGTATGCGGTAAGGGAATAACGTACCTCTGATCCAGACTGCAAGTAGCCAAGCGAAGCCCATAAAAATCATAAGCTACGTCTGTCACAAGATCATTGTGCGCGCTCTGGATGAGACCAGTTTGTATCATAATCGATTGGGAAAACCGAGTGGGACGAAAAAAATTGAATTACGCGTTGAGGCAGTAGCGATCGTATATGGTTGTTCTTGCTTGTAGTTGTGAAGGTTTCAACTTCCAGGAAGGTTTATACAAAGCCTTTAGAATTAAACAACAACAAACATTGAAACAAACGTCTGTATAAGTACGAGTCAGGCGCTTTCCGAGTCATCCATTCAAGTTATGCATGCAGCATTCAAATTGAAACATTGATCGTCCTAGTGACTACGCGCGGTCACGGTACAGATACATTTGTTAGCGGAGTGGGTTCTGCTGCACAACGTATTCATGGGTCGGCACCTCGTTGGTATCAGCGTTGAATTAGACGGTCCGGAGTCGAGACGAAGCACTTACGCTTTCCCGAATCACCAACATATTACTCTATCTTCTCGGAGCGCGTGACGGTGTGTATTCTATTTTGAAAAGGGAGTCCATCTTCGAAATAGGCTCTAGCACAAAATCGCTAACACCTCACCAGGCTCAGACTGCCATCAAATGCCTCATTTTTTTGGATCATTGTTTATTGTCCGTTGGGGCCATGCCCTATGGTAGACAAAACATACAAGTCTCTGCCTCAGAGCTTGCAATTGGTAAGGGAGAGTTGGTCGAAGAGGCTCAGTGCGTCCTTAACCCAAGGGCCGATATGGTCTATTCGAAGCTGAATAGCATTCCTCCTAGTATCTCCTTGCCTAGAGCAAATCTTCCGTACCCTCACCTCCCACCAAGCCAGATTCAAACTGTTTAGCTTAAAACATATATCGCCCACCGTCGTTGCCAGTGCCAACTGAATGTGCAACTGGTGGCGTGCCATCACCCTTGCTTGTGGACCTACGTTGACCCCTTGTTGCTCGGCTATGAGTGAACGAAAGAAATCATAGTAAGCTCCCCCCGCGTTCGACATATGTGACTGCAATTCTCGTATTGATAACATCAAGCTTGGAGGGAAACACCCCACACACTCATCGTTTCTACAACTCTACGAACTGTCGTTGGCTTTGTATCTGGCCCTGCCCCCCTTCTGGAATCCCTCATGCTCATTGACTACTCGTACATACATGACCTGGTCGAATTTGAAACCATGACACTACACGAACCCATCCTGAGTGATGTGTAGCTCGATAGCATTGTAGCCATGTGCAAAGACCTCACACCTGGGCATGGTGCTCATCAGTGAAAGCACTCAAACCAGGCTCTTCGACTTCATCCAGGAGTTGCCATCCTTGGCTAAAATTCATCGAACGTCTTGCTATGGCTTCCCTTTACGCCATAACCTTGAGCTCCGTGACTACCATCAAGCTATCGGGTTGCCCTTCCACCTGCTCTGGTGCATTGTGACTTGGGGGTCAGCGCGGGCTGGAACCCGAATCGGTACATGGTCTTCCACTATGCAACATTCCAGATGACACCCAATGAGGCAGCATCCACATACTGACAGCGAATATTGTGAAGTCCGGACACGCGACCATGCAATAGATTTCCGGTTCAGGAGAAATGTCATCTCGCCAGCAACTGATCGGACAGATGATGCCCGCGCCACGTTCCTTGAGCGTGCGTCATTCAACCCTTCTGGTAATAATAACAGCAATCCAGTCTAGCAATAACTTTAAAATCGAAGAGCTTTCGGAAGTCCATCTTGAAGAGCGGGGATTCGAGGAGAGCAGCATGCATGCATGCATGGTGGCGCGAAGACGCCGCTAAATTGATGAAGGTCTTCGAGGAATAGGCGTAAATCTGCCATCCCTGAAGCTGACTAAGTGTCAGTGAACGTGAGAGTGATTTAAAGAGCCTGAAGCAAGCTTTCGTGCAACTATATCGACTTGGTAATAGGTGGTTCTTGACTTTGTGTCTCGGGCTCTTAGAATACCGGCGTGGTGGGCTGGGGGCCGTTTTCCCAGCCACCGGATGCAACTATATTTAATGGTGAACCAGGTGTGAATGGACATCGCTTCTAGCAAAATGGGGGCCAGGGCCGAGGAGGTCCACGGGGCCATCATTAGGCTCGTCACCTGCTCAATTGTATGGAAAGCTGGACGCGCGCGCTCATTATTAAGCGTCACACATCCATAACAGGCAGTAGGACTCCGTGTACCGCTAGTTTAAATTGTCCAAGAATGCTAGATATATACACGAGGAAGGAAAATCACCATCCATCTACCATTTCATCATCACTTTCGCAATCTGAGAACTCCCAAACCACCAAACTGGCGTGGTCAAGACCAACCAAGCTTTCGTCGATCCCTGTTGTGATATCCGGCTCATCATTGTGTGAAAGAACATCTAGTTGATGACAGTGTTCAGTATCTGGCAAATGTCTACATCAGCATTTACACTGGCAGGATCAGAGACAACAAACCAAGGCCAAGTCCTCTGCCCACGCCACCCTAATAGGCACCATTGGGCTCCTGACAAGAAGGTAAGTCTTGGTAGTTATCTAAAAGTGGAAAAAAATCTTGATCTTCATTGTAGCAATGCTGAATGCACTTGCCGAAAGCCTCTGGGACCAGGTCAAACACACAATGAGAGGGCTTGATTCAAAGACTTCGGACAAGATCTAGGGCCTCAGGTTTGATTTTAATCTATGATAGTACCAAGATTAGAGTACTATTACAATGAGAAAGTTGATGTAGCACGTACCTTGAAATCCAATGCCCCAAAGTCTTCGGCCGAATGATAGATAAGGTTGGGTACTCCGTGAGGAAGAATCTGGATGGCGCGTCAATGTAAAACCAAGTAAAACCACAGGTACGTACTTTGTTGCAGTCATGCTGCTTGGCAGTATTGTTAACACGATCCTGATATGCATCCAGCTCCTGCTGAAGCCATGGTATGAAAACCCAATGGAAAACCATCCTGCAAATAAACATTACAACTAACACTCGAACAGGAGAAAGATGATGCACACTTGAAGGGTATGATTTGAATCATACCAACCAGAATTGACACCATGATCTAGGAGATTCTTGAATCCAGGTGTGAACTGCTGGCGCAGTTGAGACCATGCGATCTCCGGCATGACGTTCTTCTTGGTTTGCATCCAACAATGCTGGAGTGTGCCGTGCAAACCTTCATTGTGCCACTGTCACAGCATGGTATGGGCATTTGCAATCCCATAATTTTCAGACCCCAGGTCACTTTGAGTGACCATTGGCATATCTAAAATTTAAGTCAAACTAGGTTTGTGCTTTAAAACATGAGTCACTTACGACCGAGAGCCTCGATTGTGTCAAGGTAGTAACTCAGAATAAGCTGCGGGTTTCGGTTGGAATGCCAGACCCAAATCCACATTATGCGACCAGAGAAAGGCTCAATGCCAGTATGCAGCCCAAGACCAAATCTGAGCCACTTATCATGCTGATCAATGGCAAATGAATCATTCACGCCTGCTGCCCAGAAGTGTCTCCTTTGAAGGCGACAGGCCTTACACTGACAAACAAGTTCTGGTTTGTACAAAGCAAAGTATTCTGTCACAACCCTCCTAGGATGTGAAACTTGTGGGTCAGTAATTGGTGCTTATGATGTATAGATAGATGTATCACCTGGCAACACTCATTTCCCTTTCATGATATAGCAAGCTCACCATTTCATGTGCTCCAGCATCTGGATATGTAGCACGTAAGTTGAGCATCACATCACAAATGGTTTCGACCGTGTGACCCTGTTGATGGGTTCGTTAAAGACCCATGGTTTTCCAAAATTTAAGGAGTGTGGTAAGCCTAGTGTATGACCATTCAACATAAACAACTAGATCTAAATTAAAATACTGCTCACCCAATACCATAGCGAGTCGTATCAATGTGCTTTTGCAGTTCCTGGACAATCTGCCAATCATTCTGGCAGGCCTTCCAAAGGCGAAGGATATGAGGCGCAATCTCATCCAGTGGGGCTGCTTAGAGTTCAGATGCCAGGACCTACTAGTGGGAGTGACTTGAAAGGTACGTACGTGTGGGTTTGTTCTGGTTGGGCATTGCAACGTGCTTACTGGCAGGTCTGAGGCTTGTATCGTCACACTTGATATCAGTGGTGACTTGCTTTTGACTTGCATTGGACTTACCTAGTTCACTGGTCCCTGCTGAACTGCTGTTGGTAGTTGCGCTACACTTAGTCGCTGCCCTGTTCTCTCCTTCGCTGGCGCCTAGTTTTACTCATGCTTTCGTCCCGACACAGTTCTGCTCAACTCGACGCTCACTCGCTTGATTATTGCAACTTTGTGGTCCTTCAGTCGTACTAACTCTTATAGTGCGATTCCCTTAGCGCTCAATTGACCAAGCGCTATCCTTAGTTTTGTTATTTGTTGTTGTGTTACTAATCGAGCGCTATTCAAGCCACTCCTGGTTTCTAGGTTGGATAGATTCTAAGCCCTTTGTGCTATCGCTTCCCTTGCTTAAATTGAAGGAAGTGCTTGAATAGCAGTCCTCTCGGGTCGAATATTATTCTCGCGCCCTTCAGGATAATAGTACTAGTGCTGTCAAAAGCCTAGCTCCTATTATTTCTTTCACACCGAATTTGCGACCGTCTGTCTTGCATGGCTAATATTAGGACCGGAGAGCCATGTTTTTATGTTGCCACAATTGAGCCAGGTCAATGTGGGCGCTATGTGTGTGAATCCTGCCACTTGCATTATGAGAATAAACAAGAAACTTCAGTGAGACCCACTGGTATGTGATCATCATCAATTGACGAGTTGCTGGCTTACAGACTACTGTGACTCAGGTAATTGAACCTTGCAATGCCGTGTCCCTCCTGATCCATGCACCATACAGCAATCTGTGAATGCAGCACAATGAAAGTGTAGGTCAAGATTTGTGTTAATGTAGAGATTCATTCGTGATCTGATTGATATCATGATAGCAACACTTAATCCACCTCCTGTGGTTGCCATACCCGGCGGCTCTCGTGCTAGAGGGCCAGATGTTAGAATTCCTACATCATGGCAAGGTTCATCAAGAACTTCATTTACAGCAGGTGCCATTGGGTATTCATCGCAACACACACTTTACAGTACTGAGCGTGACTGCTGGGGGAAAATTGTGTGTGCTTTGTCTCTAGCAGAGACTATTTTGCTTGAGATCACTGCAGTTCATGAAGGTGCTGGAGCTCGCAAGAAATGAGGTATTGCTATCGGAGTACGTTTACATCTTAAATATGCTATGACTTGCTTATGCTTCAGCTTAGAACATATGTGAGGGTAGGAAGGACATCAATGCTCAAATTGATGCGCCTGGGCTCACCAAGGTAGCTTTGGAGACAGTTGTCCCAAAGTTACGCAAATTTGGTGGAGAATTCATCTGGCGTGTTGAGGAGTTCATAATCCGAGATGCCGCATGGGTGGACCTGGCCAATCACCACCAATTGGTTCCTTATTTCTATGATCATGCCTGCTGCCGTCTCGCAAAGGCACCAAATCAATTTTCAAGTCTAAACAATTTGCGCTGATGGTTGTTGTCCTGGTGTGACAAACATATTCCGGCTGGCCTTGCAGGACCCCTTTTCATGATTCACATCCACTTCCTATATTCGTCCAACTCTCCACTAATCATACCCAACACAACCCGCTATAACCCGATGCATACCCGATGCGGACCCAACATTTTACCCTTCAGACTCGTCCCCCACATGTCATTCCAGTCGCGCTTTACCCCACTAGGTGCGTAGTTGATTAAGTTCTCACTACTGATAGTATATGCAGCGTTATTACATGGGATTCCCACTGTCCGCAGTGCCTCATGGTCTTTTACATAGCTACTCGCACCCGACAATGCGCTACTTGTTACGAACTAGGATAGTTCTAGACAGTAGCGGCTCAATAAGAGCTTCGGCTAAAGTCTAACAATGCATTAACCGTAGCTAAGAGAGGGACTCTCAGATAAGGTCAAGGCTTCGATGATCAATGGTTCTAAGACAGGTCAAGGAGAGTGTCCTCGACTTGAATATCAGTTCAGACAACTTAAGATTGGAGGTCTTAAGCAAAGGAAGTTCCAGGTAAAACCTAGTAAGATTAAAGTAAAGAACTACTACATGCAAGACACGTATATATAAGATGATGAGGTGTTTAGGGCAGGTGTGGGAATAGGATGCGTAAGCGATGCGTCGAGTCAGAGATAAGAGATAGCAAGAATAGGTCACCTAGCGACAGCACAGCAATCGTGGTGTTGTACAAGAATAAACGAGTCAAGTCAGAGATAAGTCTAGCGGCAGCGGTAAGGCGGCTTGTGACGTAATACAAGGTTAAGTAAGGAAAATGAATAGGGGCGTACAACATTGACTGTAACATTACCCCTCGTTTAGTGATAAAGTCACTGACTTTAGTTATCCTGGTTCGCCCAGTAAACGGGGTTGGCGTCAGAATTAGCGAACATCAATTTGTCCTGTTCAACAGTGACAGAAGAGTGTCCAGCACAGTCCGCTTGTTCAGCAGCTTGCTGAATAGCGTCTTTATCGGCTTCCCATCGTGCAAGGGCTTCATAGAAGCCTGCATCAGTCCATACCAGTGGAATAATGGCAGCTCCATCTAAGTCTTTACAAAAGACTGATAAATGCCCCGGTGCGAGCGCATGGCATATGCGGCAATGATAAGTAGGACAGTTTTTGTGGCGATGTCCAGTAAGGCCGCAGTTATGGCATATAACATTGTTGTAAGGGTCAGCCTTTACAATGGTGACAGGGGGTCGCGATGGTGGGGATGGAGATCTGGAGCAAGTGTTTCTTTTTCTGATAATGGGGGAGATGGAGGGTTCTCGTGTGGGTTGGGACGTACGACGTCTGGTGGGGTATCTGTGAGGTGGTGGCGAGGCAGTAGGCAAAGGAGAAGTTGGTACATCAAGTACAATAGTATTATCGAGAATGCTAGCCGAATGCTCAGCGGTAACCGGTACCTCTGCTGGAGGTGGAACTGGGATTGTGATATGAGGGGATGGGGGTTGTGCCACTGGGTTTGTTGCAGTCCGTTCGACGATGGTATGGATAGCCTCTCGAATAGCCTCTTTAGTAGAAGTAGGCAGCAGACGGATTGCAGTGTTACAAATATGTATATGAAGGTGGTGGAAGAGGGTTCTATGGGCAGGGTCATGGATGATATTGGCTGCGCAAGCGATAAGATTGGCGGAACGAATGATGCTGATAAGGAGTCCACTAGAAATTGCTCCTCTCTCTGCTAAGAGACGATCGATTTCAATAGTGTATTCTGCAGAAGTGAGGGCGGATTCAAAGAGGGAGTTGCTTTCTATTTCGTCGATAATGGAAAAGTAATCGATGGAAACCGATGATTCGTCAGAGAGCATGACGTCAGAGGCAGTAGGCATAGATGGGGCTTGGGATTCAGTAACATTTTCGGAGAGAGCGTTCATGACAGTTGTGAGTTGTATGATGTGTTGTGTGAGGATGCGTAGTTTGTCAAGAGGAGAAGTCATTGTTCCATGGATCATAATTGATGAGCCTTTTTATACGCTGTGAGGATATCTTGAGCATTACTAAGATTCCCTTCTGGGATCCATTCGTTGCTGGCAGAAGAATATCCTTTCCAGGATACCAGATAGCGTCTTCGTTTACCTGTGCCCTTATGCGATAAGATTGCTTCTATTTTGTATTCTTCTTCGTTATCTATGACGTCTGGGGGAGGATCGTGGAAGTTAGGACCATGGATTTTGGTTTCGTGATAGGATGATAGTTCGGAAGCATGGAACGTGGGATGAACTTTCCATTGTTCAGGCAATTGGAGTGTGAACGTAACGGGGGAAAGTATGGCTTTCACTGTAAACGGACCATATCTTTTCAGGGCGAGTTTCCGTGATGGTAGCTGTGTGATGAGGTTCTTTCCTGACAACCAAACCTTGTCACCTATCTTCCATGGCTGATACTTCTTTCCATATGATCGTGCGGCCATTCGTTGCATTGCCAGGTTATGGCAGGAGATAGCTTCTTCTCTTATCTTTTGGAGGAGATGGAGTCGTTCTTCTGCAGCGGGAACGGTAGAATCTGGGAGGATGTGGGATAGGGCTCTGGGCTCATATCCGTACATGAGGAAGAATGGGGAGGCATTATGAGAGTCGTGTTTTCGGTGGTTGTGGACAAATTCAGACATAGGGATGTGTTCTACCCAATCCTTTGGGTTGTTATGACAATAGATCCGCAGATATGTTTCTCATTCCTGGTTTAGATGCTCTGTTTGTCCATCAGTTTGGGGATGATAAGCAGTAGATGCAGCGATTTTGTATTTCAAAAGCTTGGCAAGGGCTCTGGAGAACTTAGAAACAAACTGCGGACCTTGATCAGAGATGACTTTCTCATGAAGTCCGAAGTGGCGATAGATGTATTTGTAAAACTTCTTTGCAACACCTTCTGAGGTGATAGTTTTCGTACAAGGGATGAGAATTACCCCCTTCATAAGCCCATGGTCGACCACGACCATGATAGAATCATAGCCATCGCAGGGTGGGAGATCAGTGATGAGGTCAACGGATACCTGGGTAAATGGAGCAGAGACTGCGGAGGGAATAGGAACAAGTGGGGGAGTCGTCAGGTGGGTATCGGATTTCATTTGCTGACAAAGGGCGCAACCCTCGGCATATTTCTGGATATAAGTTCCCATAGAGGGCCACCAAAAATCCCGTTTGACGAGTTCTTCAGTTTTAAAATGCCCGGGGTGTCCCGCAGTGGCATGGTCATGGGTTCGTTCAAGAATGGCATGCCGCTCGGCGGGGCGGACGTAGGCGCGGTCCTTGTAATAAAGGATGTCGTTGGTAATGGTCCAATCGGAGAGAGCTGATTTCATGGGAGGAAGACAGAGACCGTTAAGTGCATCGGTAGCAGCGTGGAATATGGGGTCGGGATCAGTGGTGTCATGATTCGCAAGAGCTGACATGAGTTCGCGATCTAAGAGTTGGACGAACATGGAATCAGGGAGGAGTGTAATATCTTTGTTATCGGCGTCATCGGGAACATGATCTGCTCGGCGAGATAAGGCATCCGGTGCTGCTAACTTCGTTCCTGGCACATGGTGAAGTTCAATATCATAACAGGAAAGGAGGAGTTGCCAACGTGCTTGGCGGTGGGTTAATTTTTGTGCCGTTCGGAAGTAGAGAAGATTCTTATGATTGGTGAAGACAATGACTGGGTGGGAGCTCCCTTCGAGGTAATGGCGCCATTCTGTTAATGCGTGAATAACCGCCAACAATTCTCGGTCAAATATCTGGTAATTGCATTCAGCGGGATTCAGTGACTGGGAAAGATATCCGCAAGGATGATAGATGCCATTTTCATCAGTCTGGAGCAGGACTGCTCCCGTGGCTACTAGGGAGGCATCGGTTGCGATAGCAAATTGCCGGGCTGGATCAGGGTTTCGGAGGACGGGTTGTTTAAGGAAACATTCCTTTAACACATCAAATGCTTTCTGACATAGGTCGGACCAGAGGAACGTATTATCCTTCTTCGTAAGATCAATCAGAGGTCGTGCAATATCGGAGTAATGGGGAATGAAGTTTCGATAGAAGTTGCAAAATCCTAGAAACGACTGTGTGTCTTTGACCGTCCTCGGGATTGGCCAGTCACGGATACCGTCTGTTTTGGCGACGTCCATAGTGATGCATCCGGGGCGAATGATCATTCCAAGATACTCCACTTCCTGCGCGTCGAAGGTGCATTTCTCCGGTTTCAGGAAAAGTTGTTCTGCACAAATCTTAGTTAAGATGCGACGGGTCGTTCGTGGTGTTCGTCGAGGTCATTTGAGAAAATGAGGATATCATCCATGTAGATTACTAGCCATCCTTCGTTAATCTCCTGTTGGAACGTTCGATTCATGTACGCCTGGAATGTGGCCAGTGAGTTGCAGAGACCGAAGAACATTACATTTGGTTCATAGAGCCCAAATTCGGTGGTAAATGCGGCTTTCCATCTATCTTCAGGGTGAATGCGGATATTGTTGTAGCCCAACCGTACGTCCATCTTGGTAAAGTACTTTGCTCTGTGTAGTTTTGCAACTAGTGACAACGGGAGTGGAAGTGGATATGCGTTTTTGATCGTCCAGTCATTGATGTACCGGTAGTCTTGACAAGGCCTCAAATCTCCGCTTTTCTTTCCTACAAAGAAGAATCCGCTTGCTTGGGGGGATTTTGATTCGGAGATAAACCCTTTTTGTACGTTTTCATCAATACACGCTTTGATGGCATCTCATTCCGCAACAAAGAGGGGGTAGATTTTCGATGTTTTAGGGATGAATCCTGGTTTTGTTTCAATGCAATGGTCAATACCAGGTCGTTCGGGTGGTAGTCAGTTCAGGCCGTCTTTCGCAAAGATATCGGCAAAGTCGTGGAGGTAGGATGGGACAAGCTCTTCAAAAGTTTTCTTCTTCTGTTCCAACCCTGCAGCTAACGCAAACTGCTGGGCTTTGTTACTGACTTTCGCATATTCTGTGGGCCGTGGCAGGTTTTTGACCGTTGTTTTCTGCTCTGCATGACTTGTTCCGTCATACGTAAGCGGACCATCCATAGAAACATTTGTGATTACCCGGATTTCTGAGGCATTAACGGGATATTCGACTAGGAATTCATCGTCATCAAGATTATATTCGGTGAGTTCTCATACTGGTGGAGCGAAGTTTTCTTGAGTCCAAACGTCTTCCTTGGTATCAAAGTTTTTGTCGTCATCATCGGGGATTGGGAGAAGATCGGGGACATCGTTGGAAATAGGACCGGGTGCTTCTTCATCAGGGATTTCTTCGATAGTTGCACGTGGAACCGTGGTGGGTTCCTTTACAACTATACTGGGTTCCTCTTTCTTTATCTTGGAATTCTTCCATATACGATTCTTCTTGAATAAGAGAGGAAGGTCATTCTTCTTTCATGCTTTATCAATCTCTTCTTCAACTTGGTCGCTCTTCAGCGTTGGGGAGAGAATAAGGGTTTCTGCGGCCCAATCGATGAGAGGGTTCATGGCACGTAGCCCAGGGATTCCTAGAAGGATCTGGTCCCGTTGTCCTAGTCGAGTGGCATTGAATTTGCCAATCATAGTACGTCCGTCTATTTTGACGTTCAGGATGCAGTAGCGGCGAATTGCTCCACTTTTGGAATAGCTTCCATCGGCAGTGGTAACCCAAAATGGTTTGGTAAGGGTGTGGGTTCGGATGTGATGTTGTTTCACAAATTCTTCGGAAATAAAGGTTCCAGCTGCTCCGGAGTCGATGACTGCGGTAGTTTCAACGGTTTTCAGACGTGTTTTCGAGATGAGGGAAATTGGAACATGAAGTTCCTTACGTTCACCAACTGCTCATACAAGTCTTATTGCTACATCGGGAGATACTGACGTTGATCCAGTTCTCCACATCAAAAATCCTCTGCAAGACGTCAGAGTTCTGCTTCTTCTTCTTCTTCTTCATCACTATCTTCAATTGCTTTGCGCCAGACCGGCGTCTTTCCTTTCTTTTGAGGACAGGCTCTAGCCATGTGTCCTTTCTTGGAGCATATGAAGCAGAGTCCTTTTTGCAGGTGCTCTGTACGTTCTCCTTCGGTGAGTCGATTGACCTCCATGGCATTGGGGTCGTGACGATCAATAGATGGTTTCGGTACGTATCGCTGAGTGTGTGGCTTTACGGTCATTCGGTTACAAAATGCCACACCTCTTTGATAGTTTCCGTCAAGTCTGATGGTGGTGGCAACGTACTTGTCGAAATCTGTGGGGATGGTTTCCATCTGAAATATGGCTTTCAAAAGTCCTTGTTTAAGTCCTTCCGTGAAGAACGAAACCAAAATGGCGCTCTCTTCATCAGCAAAACCCTAACCCTATGTGCAGTGAGGTCCCCCCATATACAGTGATATACAGTGCCACACAGTGACATACAGCGTTGTACAGCGCTGTATATGGGGGGACCTTAATTTAGGGTTTTGCTGATGTTTGACGCTTGCTTGCGTGGCTAAGGTTTTGAAACTGGCGATATAGGAGGTGAGATCTCCTGTCTGGCGCAAGAGCCTAAGATTGTTCAGGGCTACAGATGAGGCGTCTGCAGGAGCGAATGATTCCTTGAACTTTTCTTCAAATTTGGCAAAGGTTCCATAAGATTTGCTGGAAGAGTTCTCGACTTCTATATAGAACGTCAAGGCCCATCCACTAGCGCTTCCTTCTGTCATGTAGGCAAGTGCTGTGATTACTTTCTTTTCATCGGTGTTGTACACCGCGGAGTTGACGGTAAAGTATGCTTTTACCGAGTGTATCCATCTGAGGGCCTGACTAGGGCTTCTGTCATACTTCGTTGGTGCTCCAGCTTTAAGCTCGGATGCGGTCGTGGGAGTCGACATTCTGAAACTTGGGTTTGCAGTAATGTTTCTGGGAGGTAGTTCTTCTGGGAATTCGTCAGACAATGTTGTCGTGTGATGATCTGTTTCTGTGGTTACAGGGGACAGTTCTCGTCTCTCGCTGTATTCTGTATCCGGACCTTCAGCCTCGTGATAATCTTCTTCTTCTTCTAGTGGAGCGTTAGGATCGCTTTCCCACCAATACTTTCTAACCCAAGGGGTCGTCGTGCTTTCTTAGCAGATGGGGCCTCCTGTGATGGGGAGGTTCGATGGAGAGACTTTAATCTTTTGTTACGAACTAGGATAGTTCTAGACAGTAGTGGCTCAATAAGAGCTTCGGCTAAAGTCTAACAATGCATTAACCGTAGCTAAGAGAGGGACTCTCAGATAAGGTCAAGGCTTCGATGATCAATGGTTCTAAGACAGGTCAAGGAGAGTGTCCTCGACTTGAATATCAGTTCAGACAACTTAAGATTGGAGATCTTAAGCAAAGGAAGTTCCAGGTAAAACCTAGTAAGATTAAAGTAAAGAACTACTACATGCAAGACACGTATATATAAGATGATGAGGTGTTTAGGGCAGGTGTGGGAATAGGACGTGTAAGTGATGCATCGAGTCAGAGATAAGAGATAGCAAGAATAGGTCACCTAGCGACGGCACAGCGATTGTGGTGTTGTACAAGAATAAACGAGTCAAGTCAGAGATAAGTCTAGCGGCAGCAGTAAGGCAGCTCATGACGTAATACAAGGTTAAGTAAGGAAAATGAATAGGGGCGTACAACGTTGACTGTAACACTACTGTTTTCGCCTATATCACTCCGTACTCACACGTAGATAGATAAATACTAGTCGTAGTAGGTGATCTTACCTTACCACTCTGTAGAGGGGAGCAATTCCCTGATACTGGTCACCATTAGTCCTTACC
>MU177939.1:102394-154289 GCA_016695465.1 Suillus americanus | reverse complement strand
GAATCATACCAACCAGAATTGACACCATGATCTAGGAGATTCTCGAATCCAGGTGTGAACCACTGGCACAGTTGAGACCATGCAATCTCTGGCATGACATTCTTCTTGGTTTGCATCCAATGATGCTGGAGTGTGCCGTGCAAACCTTCGTTGTGCCACTGTTGCAGCATGGTATGGGCATTTGCAATCCCATAATTTTCAGACCCCGGGTCACTTTGAGTGACCATTGGCATATCTAAAATTTAAGTCGAACTAGGTTTGTGCTTTAAAACATGAGTCACTTATGACCGAGAGCCTTGATTGTGTCAAGGTAGTAACTCAGAATGAGCTGCGGGTTTCGGTTGGAATGCCAGACCCAAATCCACATTATGCGACCAGAGAAAGGCTCAATGCCGGTATGCAGCCCAAGACCGAATCTGAGCCACTTATCATGCCAACCAACGGCAAATAAATCATTCATGCCTGCTGCCCAGAAGTGTCTCCTTCGAAGGCAACACGCCTTACGCTGACGAACAAGTTCTGGTTCGTACACAGCAAAGTATTCTGTCACAACCCTCCTAGGATGTGAAACTTGTGGGTCAGTAATTGGTGCTTATGATGTATAGATAGACATATCACCTGGCAACACTCATTTCCCTTTCATGATATAGCAAGCTCACCATTTCACATGCTCCAGCATCTGGATATGTAGCACGTAAGTCGAGCATCACATCACAAATGGTTTTGACCATGTGACCCTGTTGATGGGTTCGTTGAAGACCCATGGTTTTTCGAATTTTAAGGAGTGTGGTAAGCCTAGTGTATGACCATTCAACATAAACAACTAGATCTAAATTAAAATACTGCTCACCCAATACCATAGTGAGTCATATCAATGTGCTTTTGCAGTTCCTGGACAATCTGCTGATCATTCTGGCAGGCCTTCCAAAGGTGAAGGATATGAGGCACAATCTCATCCAGTGGGGCTGCTTAGAGTTCAGATGCCAGGACCTACTAGTGGGAGTGACTTGAAAGGTACGTACGTGTGGGTTTGTTCTGGTTGGGCATCGCAACGTGCTTACTGGCAGGTCTGAGGCTTGTATCATCACACTTGATATCAGTGGTGACTTGCTTTTGACTTGCATTGGACTTACCTAGTTCACTGGTCCCTGCCGAACTGCTGTTGGTAGTTGCACTACACTTAGTCGCTGCCCTGTTCTCTCCTTCACTGGCGCCTAGTTTTACTCATGCTCTCATCCCAACACAGTTCTGCTCAACTCGACGCTCACTCGCTCGATTATCACAACTTTCTGGTCCTTCAGTCGTACTAACTCATATAGTGCAATTCCCTTAGCGCTCAATTGACCAAGCGCTATCCTTAGTTTTGTTATTTGTTGTTGCATTACTAATCGAGCGCTATTCAAGCCGCTCCTGGTTTCTAGGTTGGATAGATTCTAAGCCCTTTGTGCTATCACTTCCCTTGCTTAAATTGAAGGAAGTGCTTGAATAGCAGTCCTCTCGGGTCGAATATTATTCTCGCACCCTTCAGGATAATAGTACTAGTGCTGTCAAAAGCCTAGCTCCTATTATTTCTTTCACACCAAATTTGCGACCGTCCATCTTGCATGGCTAATATTAGGACTGGAGAGCCATGTTTTTATGTTGCCACAATCGAGCCAGGTCAATGTGGGCACTATGTGTGTGAATCCTGCCACTTGCATTATGAGAATAAACAAGAAACTTCAGTGAGACCCACTGGTATGTGATCATCATCAATTGATGAGTTGCTGGCTTACAGACTACTGTGACTCAGGTAATTGAACCTTGCAATGCCGTGTCCCTCCTGATCCATGCACCATACAGCAATCTGTGAATGCAGCACAATGAAAGTGTAAGTCAAGATTTGTGTTAATGTGGAGATTCATTCGTGATCTGATTGATATCATGATAGCAACACTTAATCCACCTCCTGTGGTTGCCGTACCCGGCAGCTCTCGTGCTAGAGGGCCAGATGTTAGAATTCCTACATCATGGCAAGGTTCATCAAGAACTTCATTTACAGCAGGTGCCATTGGGTATTCATTGCAACACACACTTTACAGTACTGAGCGTGACCGCTGGGGGAAAATTGTGTATGCTTTGTCTCTAGCAGAGACTATTTTGCTTGAGATCACTGCAGTTCATGAAGGTGCTGGAGCTCGCAAGAAATGAGGTATTGCTATCGGAGTACATTTACATCTTAAATATGCTATGACTTGCTTATGCTTCAGCTTAGAACATATGTGAGGGTAGGAAGGACATCAATGCTCAAATCGATGCGCCTGGGCTCACCAAGGTAGCTTTGGAGACAGTTGTCCCAAAGTTACGCAAATTTGGTGGAGAATTCATCTGGCATGTTGAGGAGTTCGTAATCCGAGATGCCGCATGGATGGACCTGGCCAATCACCCACAACCAGTTCCTTATTTCTATGATCAATGCCTGCTGCCATCTCGCAAAGGCACCAAATCAATTTTCAAGTCTAAACAATTTGTGCTGATGGTTGTTGTCCCAGAGGTTCAGTGGAACAAATACAAATATGAAAATTGGCTGGAACTTCATGCAGAAATAGTATGTATTTTGATGCTGTCTGCTTACCACTAGTTCACTAACCACAATTTTGTGGTCCAGGAAGCAGAAGCTACCCAAACGAGCCGCACTCAGTCTAGCAAACGTGCCACTGCTCACACAGCCGCCAGTTTTGATGTGTCCTCATCAGTGATGACTTCACTCGCTGAGAATGAACTTTTCTTACCTTCTGTGATGACCAACAGTTCTGTGATGGTCTCTACCAAGAGAACCCACCAGCGTGCTGAAAGCTCTAGCGGTCTCAGCAGTGTGTCATCTCCACCTTGAAAGAAGAATTTACCTCCTGCAGTTCTCTGTACACCTGACCGTGATTGACTCAAAGAAGTCTTGAAGATTGGTGGAGGTGCCAACTTAAATGTAAAGCAAGGTATGTACATTCATTGATTTCTCAAATTGCATCAGCGCTTACTAGTGTTTTACAGTCTTTGGACTACATAACGAGATCGTTCAATTCCACTAAATCCCTACCCGTGATATTACCGACCTCTTGCTAAACAAGGACCATCATTCGTTTTCAGTGGACACAGCCGAGTCATCCATTGGACAGCTGATGATTGATACATTGATGGAAGGCTTCATTGGAATTGGTGGCTTCAAGACTGTGAATGCTGGATGGCTCACACTCACAGCTCCTCCCAAGACTTGTCTCAGATCAGTGACTCATCATAAGGTCGTGGTCAAATGTCCATTCGATAAAATATTTTCAACTAATGTGAAGGCTGGACCTTATAAAGTCGGCCAGTATTCGCTTACTGACGAGCTATGGAAGCTATTCAGAGAGGCCAGCATCTTATACTGGTCTGAATCTTTATTAAAGCTCACATACAACTTTATCAATCATTCCATTGCATCCTCACCTGAACCCCCGCCTTTCATGGTCCCACATGTTTGATTTGTAGAAGCCGGCCTTGCATTGTGCCACAACCAGGGTGGTAGCAAGCCTGGGGCAAAGACAGGGTCAACACGGGCTGTCTTTCTCCTTGAAGAGCTCATTGAGGGTGGTGATGACATATTTGTCAAATTCATCCACAATATGGATGCCAATCCATTGCTCAATGAATTGGACTATGGCTATGACATGGCAGAATTTTTTGTTTTCACGCAGCATGTCCAGTACGTCAAGACTGGCAAGCTAGCTTTCATATCTGACTATCAGGGTACGTCACATTCAATCCTCAGCACTGCACATGGAATGACACAGTGTATTCAGGTAGTACAGTACTACTCACAGATCCTCAGATCCTGACTCATCCGTTTGTCTTTTTCATCTGTTCAGATACTCGATACTGATGTTCGGATAGGTCAGTCAGCAATGGATGTGACATTTTTGGCGAGGGAAATATTGAGGCATCCGTCAGCAAATTTGAAGACCAGCATGCCTGCAATGAGTACTGTGAATGGTTTGGGCTGGAAATATTTGTGAAGGAAGCGAACGACGATGAAGCAGCTGCGAATGACGATGAAGTAGTTGTAGAAAATTAGATTGATGCTCGTCGGACTGACACATGGTACTATAGAATTTTCTTGCATTCGAAGTGTCCGGTGTCCCAACCATGTGACTGCCGCATTTGGTGCATGTCACGTCGTGTAACGGAGCGCGCGTCCGGCTTTCCATACAATTGATCATCCACCCGAGGAAATGCCCGCACTTGCGACTTCGGTAATCACTGGACTTGCATTTCACGAACGTGTTCCCTGCATCTGCCAATTATTTTTGAACCAACTGGAATCCGTAACGCCGAGGGTAGCCCAAAAGCGCAAGTATATCATGAATGAGGATATGCGGTCTGAGACGGTGAGAAATGATGAAAATATACATGGGTAGTAGACGAGTATAAGTATGCATCTGACTTACCAGGAGCAAATAGGGTGTAACGTATGTCCAATCAGTATATGCCAGCGGCCGTCCCCTGTTCTATGTAACTTCATCAAAAAAGTCGCTATACCTTAAACATCCGAAGACGCCTATAATCGGGATGAAGACGGCAAGGCAAGTTCCGAGTTGTCCTTATGCTTATTCCATAACATAAGCATAAGTATACCATATAAGATCAGACGACATACTGGTATTTCGAGTCTCTCAAAGCCATGTCCACGCGAACAGAGGTACTCGCTAGGTTTAGGGAAATCGTTGCAACTGGCGGATGGGACGCTACATGGTCAGTGTAGCCTGTATGTTTGGATAGCTGGGAGATAGCTGACTGCCCCAACGTTGTCTAGGAAAGAACATGTGACACCATGGGAAGATTGGGGTGGACGAGAGATCCAACCTCCTTTGCGGAATATCATCGAATCCGATAGGGTGGAATGGCCACGACAAGGTCAAGCGCTCGTCCCAGGCTGTGGAAGGGTATGGCTCTTTATCACGACAGCAAAAGTTGATATCTGAACCTCGGTGTTTCAGGGTAACGACGCGAGGTTCATCGCGGCAAGTCTAGGGTTGAAGGTGACTGGCATCGATATATCTCCTACGGCTGTCGAGGCAGCCCAGCGAGAAACTCCCCACGAGAACGTGTCGTTCCGTGTCGGAGACTTTTTCGCGCTGACAGATGAGCAGTTCGACTTGATATACGATTACACGTTTCGTTATTCGCAATTTTCACTGTGCCGTCTCGTTCTGAACCTGTGATAGATTTTTCGTAGCCCTTCCCCCGTCGATGCGCCCTGAATGGGGAAGACAGATGGCTAAGCTCGTCAAGACTGGCGGATTCCTGATTACCTTGGTATTCCCAATCGATCCGCAGGTGGACCATGGACCGCCTTTTTTCGTACGGCCAAACCATTATGAAGAGGTTCTTGGATCTGTGTGGGAGAAAGTTATTGACGAAGTGCCCGCTGTGAGTTCAGCCACTCACATAGATCGGGAGAGGATTGTAGTTTGGAAACGCCTCAAGTTGTGAAAGATATTTCGACAAGCCGTGAACATGGCTCGTTACACTCCATTTTGTAATAGTAAGATCCATCTATCCGAATGTCCAGCTACACAATCGGAGTCCGGGGCGTCCAGTGAGCAATTAAATTGAAATATTCAAGTTTGCGATTATCCCTTAGCACAAATAGGAATTGAACCAATCGAATAACTGGATAACAGAGAATGGTGCCCATTCAAGGTACGTATCACAATACGCATCACTTATAGCTAAAGGGCAAGATCAGCGCAGAAGCGGATGCAGGTATGAATGGAACTGACCTGAGGGTCAATATATTGATCAAGGGTCTGACATTGGGGTTGGCATATCACAGGATTGACCACTTTTCGGGCAATAGGACAAGAAAATTACCGAGTGCGACGGGCGGAAGGAAGTCAGGCACGGCTCAGTCGGCCCCGGTCGTGGGGAGAAGTAGGTTTTTGGCTCTCAACGCTGTGTTCAACATCCAGTCGTTCTGATAATGCGTAGCACAGACGCAGGATGTAAAGAGAATACTGGTAACCGAACAATGAGCATGCAGAACTGTTTTGTTAAATTCATATTTATTGTCCTTTGGGGTCGAAGACCCTATGTCGGACATAACTATTTTCGCAAGGGGCTTACTCCCGCCTATCTATCGTATGCAGAACTGTTAATGAGGCATCAATAAATCACTTTTATAGCGGATGATAAACGGGATGACGTTCCTCAAGCCCTGTCATTATTACACAAAGTGTGTCTAGGTAAAATACTCTACAACAATTTCATGCAACGGATGCAACAAGCTTGTTGGTTTTAGGCGACATAGCCATCGAGACCAGGAGTGTGTCATTCCAGCCGGTGCCGCTGTAGGAAGGTACCTGAGACAGTACATAGTCTGTGGAGAAGGAGCCAGCCGCCCAGCCAACGTAGCCGAGGATAACTATAGATAACACATGTCAGCTTGTGTCAGGGCACGGTAATGGGTGAAAACGTACCATCGGATTGAGCAGCCTGGTAGGTAATCTCCTGCAATACGTAGCTAACACAGGATTCTACATTCCCACCACCAGTCTCAGTATTGAAGGCCCGACGACCATTTGCACGGAGCCAGGTGGTCAGAGGTTCCCATGTGTTCTCAATGGCATTGGTCACGCACGCAGTGTTGGTACCACTAAACTATGTTAGTGGAGGCGTAGGCAAGAAAATGATTGTACTAACGAGCTGTCGGAGTCGAGGTACTTGTGGACGTCCATAATGAGGTTGGTGGTTGTGCTGTCAGGGTTTCGCACCGCACCAAGGGCATTAGCGGAACCACTGGACACGAAAGTTTCCGCAGAAGTGTAGTCGGTTCCTGGAAGGAGAATCATCTGGGTGGTAGCGCCGGCTTTTCTAAATGGCGAAGATATAACTTTCAATTAAGACACTATGGAGAGATAGTCAAACATGCTAACCGAATGGCTGTAACTGCACTCTTGTTCCCAAGAATTCTCAGTATCATCTGAGGCCTGTAAACAAGGAACACATACCTGAACTGTAATCGTGAAATAACATTGTCAGAGGGGAAACAGAAAACACTTATCAAGAGATATCATACCGGACGTTGCCCAAGTGCTGATACTCTACGTTCACGTAAGCATAATTTGTTGTATAACTTTGCTAATGACTCACCGGGATATTATGAGGTTCGTTCATACTGATTATCAATAAGTCAGCGATCCTTACTTGCAGCGGCTATCACATACACTCCAAAGATGACCTTCGCCTCGTTCTTCCAGTGCGAGGCAATGTTGGACCAGAGCTCAGCGAACATTTCGTTGCTTGGACCGCCTTGACCGATAATCTATTATCGGATTGAGCATCGTTGACAACGACGGAAGCACATTCACTAACCTGCCCATTGTACCTGGCGTAATTGTGGATATCAATCACACAATGAGCGCCAGTGCTCAGACAGTCGGACACCAGCATGTTATATTTGGTAAACTGAGTCTCGTCCAAGACGCCAGTCATCTGGTCGTTAGTGAGGTACTGCCAGCCAACAGGGAGACGGAACACATTGTAGCCGTCATCCTTGACAAAATGTTGCATTTGGCCCAAGCCATCAACACCTAGTGGGTATGTTAGAGTTGTGAGAGGGTTCTCCAAGATAAGCCATACCAGATAGTTGGTGGACAGGAGGAACAGCGCCTGAAGCAACGCAAGTGCCATCTGTACTACAACCGAAGTCTGTGGAACAGGAGTCTAGACATAACAAGTAACGGTAGCAGTATAGTGCTCACCAAAACCTGCAATATTCACACCCGCAAACTGGAGCGGCGCAGATGTCTTGGCATTAACAAGGATAGTTGCGGTGCTGAGAGCAGCAGCGACAAAGGAATACAAAAACTTGATGGCCATTTTACGCGAAAAAAGGGATTTGCTGAGTGGTTCATCCGATGATATGGCTGTCTTATGTATGGCTTAAAACGTTAATATTGATGTGTAAAATGTTTCGCCAGGAACAGACGTGCATGATGTGGTCTCAGTCATGGCCGAAGTTCGCGCGAGTTCTGCACGAAACTATTGAGCTGACCCTATGGTGATGAGAAGAGTCATCTCTAAATCATGAAAATATGCTGACCCCATGGTAATGAGAAGACTCATCTCTAAATCATGACAACATCCCACAGCGTAAGAGTAAAAACGAATATTTGCCAGCGGTCCCCAAGACTACCGCAATGAAAGACGAGTGGATCGACGCGATCGCGTGAATATCATGCAAGTCTATAGGTCTATGCTTTGGACATTTGCTCATGCTCTAGACACCATTGAATAGATAAATTGTTTCGGAGAATGGCTAGCCGCCTGCCATGACAAATCGAGTCAACACCAAAGGGCTTATATATTCGCCGTTGGACGGCGAGGATAAGATAGAACTCCTGCTGCTCACTGGATAAAAGAATATTACTTAGCACATGGTTGTTTCAGGGTCGAACGTCTTTGCGTCGCTTCGGTCAGTCCCACGGGGTTGAGTCTGTTAAATGTTTGGGTTTCCTAAGAGATCGCATTTCGACTCCAACACACGCAATTCTGTATGGGACTTCGATCAAGTTGTATTCCCCCGATTGGTGCATAGCGCTTACCATATAAATGGATTGGAAAACTCCGTGTGTTGGCGATGTAGTTGTGCCTAATCGACAACTTGCGCAGGCCGGCGTGCAGTTCAGATCCAAGCTGAAGATCGCCGCAAAACGACGCGAGTAAACGTTGTCGATATTGTGGTACTTTCGGTAGGTGGTCGGTCTGCTATGGTGATATTCCAGATCCATCATCCACGGTAGTACCGCTATCTGTCGATATTGCTGTCTTTATTACTCAGATGTATTGCTCTCCGGGCCGCCAATGCCATCATGGACGCTCCCATGGGGACAAAAATTGAGCGACGAATGTACTAGATCGTGTCTTGTAAGAGTTGTAGAGGCGCCACCTTTGAGTTGAAACCATCAGGCCTAGCTGTGGGTTTCGCGCTTGAGAATGAGGAACAGAATTCAAGAAAGAATATGAAATTAGCCTAAGAGGTAGTAGTAGATACTAGAAGGACTCAATACGACCGTCCCCCGTCTTGGTGCCTGGTGGGTAAGCACGAAGATCCGACTCCGCCAAACCACGCGCACTAGTGCGATCGGCCGCTTTGGATCCCGCGTATGGGTTCGCGAGTGCTAGTGAGCGCTGGCTGCCGCGTTGATCTACCAGCCTAATTCTGAAGAATCTGAACCAAAACATCATGGTGTAAACAAAGTACTTATGTAAGCAAATGACATGAGTAGGAGGGACTTGTCAGACTAAAATTATGGTGGGGTCCCATGGGGAGAAGCAGGCGTCTGGCCTCAAGCTTAAGTCAAGACTTTGGAGTGGAACAACAAAATGTATCAAGAAACCTCCAGAGCAGTATGTGATCAGCATCCTGTCGTTTGGTTCGTCAGATGCCTGTGGCAGTGGCCGTACTTACCACGTACTTACATTGATCAGATTAGGATTGATGATCCGTATATATCGTATCACAGACATCGACGGAGGGAGTAAGTACTAGTAGGAAAAATGATCATACAGAACTGTTACAAGAATCAATCACTTTACGCTGGCATGGTGATAATAAACGAAATGACGTCCCTTGAACCAGATATTATTACAGGAAGTGTATCTATGTAAAATATCCTATATCATTTTCATACAACGGATGCAACGAGCATATTGGCCATAGGCGACATAGCCATAGAGACTAAGAGTGTGTCATTCCAGCCGGTGCCGTTGTAGGTGGGCACCTCAGACAAAACATAGTTTGTGGCGAAGGAACCAGCCGCCCAGCCAAGGTAGCCAAGGATGACTACAAAGTATACCAGTCGGCTTGTGCCAGGGCATGGAAAAGGGTGAAAACGTACCATCAGATTGAGCAGCTTGGTAGGCAATTTGTTGTGATATGTAGCCAACACAAGAGTCTACATCCCCACCACCAGTCTCAGTATTGAGGGCCTGACGACCATTTGCACGGAGCCAGGTGGCCAAAGGGTACCATGAGTCCTCAATGTTGTTGGTTACGCAAGGAGCGTGGGTACCGCTAAGTGGTATTAGTGTGGGCATTGGCAAGGAAATGATTGCACTAACGAGTTGTCGTAGTCGAGGTACTTGTGGACGTCCATAATGAGGTTAGTGAACGTTCCGTCAGGATTTGTTACCATGCCAAGGGCCTCAGCAGAACCACTGGAAACGAAAGTTTCCGCAGAAGTATAGTTGTTACCGGGGAGGAGAATCATCTGGGTGGTGGCGCCGGCTTCCCTGAATGGCGAAGATATGATTTTCAATTAAGACACTATACAGAGATAGTCGAACGTGCTGACCGAATGGCTGTAACTGCATACTTATTCCCCAGAAATCTCAGTATCATCTCATCTGGGGCCTATGAACGAGGAGCACATACCTGAACTGTAGTCGTGAAATAATATTGTCAGAGGGAGAACAGAAAAAATTTGTCAAGAAATATCATACCGGACTCTGCCCAAGTGGTGATATTCTAAATTCATCAATCTCAGCACGGTCTCTTAAGAAATTTTTCGAGAGACTCACCGGGATATCATGAGGTTCGTTCATACTGGTTGTCAATAAGTCAACTATCTGTAGACGCAGTGGCGATTACATACACCCCAAAGATGACGTTCGTCTCGTTCTTCCAGTACGAGGCAATATTGTACCATAGCTGAGCGAATACTTCGTTGGTTGGACCACCTTGACCGATAATCTATTATCGCATTGAGCATCATCGACAATGACAAAAGTGCGGTCACTAACCTCCCCATCGTACCTAGCATAATTGTGAATATCAATCTCGCAGTGAGCGCCAGTGCTCAGGCAGTCGGACACCAGCATGTTATAGTTGGAAAACTGAGTTTCGTTCAAGACACCAGTCGACTGATTATACGTGAGGTACTGCCAGCCAACAGGAAGACGGAACACATTGTAGCCGTCATCCTTGACAAAATGTTGCATTTGGCCCAAACCATCAACACCTATAAGGTATATATATTAATGTGTGTGAGGGGTCTCAAAGATAAACATTACCGGATAGTTGGTATACAGGGGGGACTGCCTCTGAGATAATGCAGGTGCCATCTGTACCACAACCAAAGTCTGTGGAACAGGAGTCTGGATATAACGAGTAATGGTACAAGTAGAATACTCACCAAAACCTGCAATGTTTACACCTGCATACTGGAGCGGCGCAAATGCCTGAGCGTTGACGGCGACCGTCATGGTGCTGACGGTAACAATAAAGGGATACAAAAATGTGATGGCCATTTCACGAGAAAAAAGCATGGATCCGCTGAGTGGTTCATCAGATGCAAATGGCCGTCTTATGTATGAGCTAGAGTGTTAAAAATATGTTGTGTAAAATGTTTCGCCAGAAACAGCCTGAGATCGCCGTGACAGTGTGTCAGACACGCATGATGCGTTCTCGGCTGTGGCGAAAGTTCGCGCGAATTCTGCATGCAAGTACTGAACTAACGCTATTGTGAAGAGCTTCATCTCTAATTCGTGACGGCAGTAGATCACGACGTAGAAGAAAGTATTGGCCTGTGGTCACCACCCAGACTCTTGAAGTACCGGGATGAAAGTCGACGCGATCACGTGAATATCATGCGAGCGGCAAAACGTCGCTTCATTGTCGGGTGTTGGCTCGGGGTAGTTAGAGAGATCAAAGTGTGCCGGTGCCAGGTTATCCAGGCTTGTCTATCAAGTCGACATGGATTTACAAAGTGAACATACGGTCAAGCAAATGACATGCTTATGTAAGCTGAAGACATGGGTTCAGGGATGTGTCAGCAAATCAGTCGGCGAGATGGACATCGACCTACCCTACACGCTTGAACTCATTTCTGATCTTCCAGGTAGCTCCGATATAGAACAGTGATATCCATCTTACTGACCGATGTTTTACCGCAGGGCACGATGAACGTGCATGGCAAGTCGCATGGAATCCCACCAAGCCTCTGCTAGCGTCATGTTCAGCGGACAAATCTGTGCGAACATACAGCTATCGATCGTCCGACAACGGAAGTAAATCTCTGACCTTTTCACACGTAAGCACTATTCCAACAGGGCATACGAAAACCGTACGCAGTGTCGCATGGGCACCATCGGGCAAAACGCTTGCCACCGGATCATTTGATTCGAATGTCGGTATATGGGAGCGAGAGGATATCTCGGACTCCGAGGATGCTGGGGAATCTGCGGGGGATTGGGAGTGTGTGACTTTGCTAGAAGGTCATGAAACGGAGTGCAAGAGCGTTGGATATTCGAGTTCAGGAACGCTGCTAGCAAGTTGTAGCAGGGATAAAACTGTATGGATATGGGAGGGTGAGTATCTATTATTTTCACCTTATTGCATTGCTGAATGATTCGGTCCGATCAGTTAAACCCGATGCAGATTTTGAGTGTATGGGCGTACTCATGGAACACAGCCAGGACGTGAAATGTGTTGCATGGCACCCTTCCGAAGAGGTCAAATGCCTACCGTGGGAATAATGTGCATGACTGACTGGTGTTCAGGACAGATACTTGCATCCGCTTCGTACGACGATACCATTAAGCTCTACGTAGACGACCCTTCGGAGGACTGGTTTTGTTTCTCGACCCTCTCTGGTCACAAATCGACCGTCTGGTCCCTTTCTTGGTCGCCGCAAGGGAGTTATCTTGCCTCGTCCTCTGATGATCTTACGATAAGGATATGGAAGAGGGTAGAAGAATATAAGTGGAAATCTGTGTTGGAGCTGGGAGGACATGAAAGGAGTATTTACTCAATCAGCTGGGGAGTTGGGAAGGGCGTGAGTGAGAATCTTGGATGGCTCGCGACTACTGGTGGTGATGGTAAAGTCAACGTCTGGGAAATAACTGTATGTTTCACGCTCTTGCCTAGTGCATCGAGACTCACAAACCCTCTCAGGAAACGCAACACACCAAGGATCCTCTAAGTGCGAAACTACTTGCGAGAATATCTGGAGCTCATGATGTCAATGATGTCAATTCTGTCTCATGGTGCCCTCGCCTAGAACATCCAGATTTGTTGGCCACTGCCGGCGATGATGGCTCGGTCAAAGTATGGAGGATGGTGCCGTCTTAGATTAACTATGTACAGTGTTTCATTTATGCAAAGCAAGTTTGATCAATGTACATATTACGCGTGGACACGGACTTTGCGCGGACTGAATAATTTACGTATACTATGTTCTATCTTGCCGAACCTCCAAAATGACATTATGACTCGATCAGTTGTGTCCACAGCGTAGATTTCTTCTTTCTTTCAGCACATTTATCTTCTCACCATGCCAATCCTTGGGCTGGCCCCCTCTACCGCTCCAATAAAACCTGTGCACTTTGATATCGAAAAAGTCATTCGCCCAAATATCCTCGCTCTCCATCCTTACCGATGTGCACGCGATGACTACCAAGAGGGAATCCTCCTCGATGCAAATGAAAACGCTCTCGGACACTCTATTCCCAGATCGTCCAACCAGATACAGCAAGAGCTTTCGTCGACACTAGACGCAGACTTAAACCGATACCCTGATCCCTCTCATGACGAGATAAAATCTCGCATCGCATCTCTCAGATCGCTGCCCGGGAAGGATCACGTCTTTCTCGGCGTCGGATCTGATGAGGTCATTGATCTCTTGATGCGAATTTGCGTTGCACCCGCAAACGAGAAGATTCTAATCACCCCGCCAACTTATGGAATGTATTCTGTTTGCGCGCAAGTGAATGATATCGGGCTAGTTCGTTGTAACCTCAACTTGAGTGGCAGCGGGGGAGAGGGCGGAGAGCACGGTCGATTCAGTTTGCTGATTGATGATGTGAGTGTTCTATTTTCCATGATTTCTCAAGTGACCAATGACTCGTAGATAAAAGCGGCCGTCCTGGCCGACCCTTCTATCAAGCTTATTTTTCTCTGCTCACCAGGCAACCCCACGGGTACTTTGATTAGTCTGGCAGCTATCAAAGCAATATTGGACTACGAGCTATTCAAAGGGATCGTTGTCGTCGATGAAGCGTATATCGACTTTGCCGAGGAGGGTGCCAGCGCCGTATCCCTAATCAAAGATTATGCTAATCTGTGCGTAATGCAAACTTTGAGCAAAAGCTTTGGCCTCGCTGCGATTAGGTGAGCACTTGTTCATCGGTACCTGTATTCATCAATGATTTCCTTCAGGCTCGGTATCGCCTTTGCACAGCCGCCATTAATTCAAGTGCTCACAAACACAAAAGCCCCGTATAATATCTCCACTCCGTCCGCTCAGTTAGCACTCGCTGCGCTGAGCGAGGAGGCGGTTCAAAACATGCGTTTAAAATGTCAAACGCTTGTAGAATCACGGAAACAGCTACAGAAGTCTCTCGAAAGTCTTTCTGCCCTCGGTGTAGGAGACGTTATTGGTGGCAATGATGCAAACTTCTTGGTGGTTCCCATCCTCAATAAAGAAACCAGGCTTCCTGACAACGTTCGGGCAAACGCGGTTTATACGGAGCTTGCCGAAAACAAAGGAGTTGTAGTGAGGTTCAGAGGCAAAGAGGCTGGATGTAATGGATGCTTGAGGATCACTGTTGGTACTGCCGAGGAGAACGGGACCCTGCTTCGACAACTGCAGAGTGCTTTAAATGACTATTAGCTGCGCGAGGCTATGAATCCCGTAGAGTCGACCTCTTCCCGAGGGGTTCACTTGCCAAATACAGATGGATTTCATGATTACGTGTCAGTATTATTGATGGTTCGCAGTATTATGCATTATGGCCGGCGCCGCGATCTAAGGACCTACGGCGCAGCGCTCATTGACTTGATCTATCTGGCCTTTTCATTTTGCATGCTGAGGATTCTCATTTCCGTCAATTGCCCGTTAGCGCAACTCTCTGGTTGATATTATCAGCGCGCTGGACTTCACTGTAATTTCCATCGGGTCACAACTAGAACTCGTCTAGAATGGCGAAGCAAAAGTCTCTTACTCCTCAGGAGATCTACCGGGCACGGAAAGCGCGAGAAGAACAAGAGAAGAACGCACTACTGCCGCCGGGATTGTTAAACCACGGTAATACTTGTTTCATGAACTCTGTGTTGCAGGGTGTGAGTTCTGTTCCATTGAACGATGAATATGTTCTGATGACCCGCTCTGTAGCTGATCGCCACGCAACATCTATCTCATCTTGTCCTATTCCGGGATATCCCTCCCGCAGTCCAGCTGTCTGCATCAATTCCAGTTGCATCCCACCGATCACCTGAGTTGACAAATGGACATGGTCTAGCAGGGCATTACGAACGGCCTTGGATCCCCGGATTACCCATTGGAGATCGGTTTGTGACGCTCTTGCGGCAGGCGTGGGCCATGCAAGATGACCGGCAAAGAAATTACTTGAAGCCAAAGTAAGCGTTGGACCGGTGAAGCAGAATCTTCGCTCATTGCTTGATGTCAGAGAACTTTTATCATCCGTTGGCCAGAAATACGACCAATATCTAGACTTTCGCCAGCAAGATGCGCACGAATTCCTTAGACATCTACTTGACGCAATGCAGATGGAGGAGGTTGATGTGAGTGACAGTGAGATTATATCACATGTTCACTTGTTGACATATCGTAGATCATCAAAAAGCGACAGCCTTCTATCAAGCGCAAAAAGAGAAAACGCTCTCTTGCGAAGGCACATGCGTCGCCGAACACTGACAATCATGATCGTTTGTATATTGGTCATTCACCACTAGGACAAATCGCCAGCACACCAGATCCTGATCCATCTCCCCCAGAGGAAGAGACGTTAGCGCCGTTTGTTGACATGCTTTTCGGGGGTAAGTTGGCCAGCATCCTGGTGTGTCAGGCTTGCAAACACGTTTCCCATACATACGAGGACTTCAACGACCTCAGCTTAAGTATCAAGGCTGAGGACTATGCTCGCGAACGTAAGCGGGACAAGCTAAAGCAGCTCGCCAAGAAACTGCGCAATATATCCGGAACGGCGCTCAGCGTCATTCCTGTCCAACGTTCTTCTTCAGTCCCGGCTACACCACATAGAGATTCGACATTGGAGAACAGAGAAGTCGTAGATCCTCATAGACGACGTAGCATTGACTTGGCGGATGTCGAGGTGGCTGCTGTGGTGGATAAGCATGCAGACCACGGGACCAACAACGAAACTACTACCGGAATAGATCCATCGCTGCCCCGACCCGAACTACATCTCGAACATCATTCTGACACTGCCCTTCATCACCCACCGGAATCTGACAATTCGTCTGCTGCAACTCCTGACTTGCGTATCAACGAGACTCCAGAAGCTGAAACCCCACACAAGGGACGGGAACGTATAGAGATCAGCGAACCTTCTTTGGGTCATGGTCGCGAGAAAAGGGAGAAGTCGGAAAGCTGGACAAAGCTTGGGCGAAGAATTAGTGTATCAGTTGGGCTCACCAAGCAATCCAGGGAGGATCGACGTCGCTCGAAAGAAGAGAAGAAAGCCAGAAATGACGCTTCGCATCAGCGTAACGCAAAGGACGACGATTTATACCCTCCATCTCCATCTCTTCACACTACAGTACCAACCCTCCAACCTATTGACTCTCCTGACGTGAACGTTGAACGAGAGCCGACATCTCTTAGTGCTGTCAACGACTTATTGCAGGCGCAGCTAGCGGCCGTTAAGCGGTCGTGGTCGCCAGTGCAAAAGTCGTCTCCTTCACCTTCAGTCTCTTCCACACCCCGTTTTCCTCTCATTCCCCGCCAACCTGTTCCCTCCATCACAAGCAAACGTTCAAAAGCTCCCAGACCCCCGAAAATGAGTGCTGAAGAGGCAGCTTATCTTCGCGACATACTGGCCGATATTAATCCAGGAGGAGCTGCAAATCCATTTTCCATCTTCAAGCAGACGAAGGACCAGTCTAGTGCGGGCCCTTCTACCGCTCAAAGTATATTTTTGAAAATCCCTCAGCTTGGTGGTTTGGAAGAATGTTTGAGATTATTTACCTCGGTCGAGGTTCTCGACGGAGAGAACATGGTCAAGTGTCATCGGTGTTGGAAGATCGCCAATGGCCTTTACGAACCTAGGTCGCGTGGCCAGAATCAGGAGTCTGATTCCTGCACTGACAGCGACGATGAAAAAGAGAGCTCAGATGATGAAGATCAGCCCATCCATACGCGACACCCAAATGGGAGCGCACATCACACACCAATGCTAAATCGTTTTTCCGATCGTCCCAGATTGTCGACATCTCCCTCAAGTTCTGCTACTTCCTTGTATGATACCCCCGATAGCCATGATACCTTCAGATCATCTTCGGGTGACACAACCCTTGATACCTCTAATGATTCACACGCCATTAAATCTCTACCACCCGCCTTAAAGCTGATGAGCGATGATCATTTCCCCTCTACATTAACGCCTCATCCTGCAACATACGGCGGTCTTCCTATTCCATTAATATCTACTACCGCTCCGGAGTCGCCGATGTCCATTAAGACAGCCAGGCCCTTTACGACGGGGTCGCCGACCAACACATCCCAGGCTTCTTTGCACGCTCCCACATCAAAGCACGACAGGGGGAAACACCCTGCTAACACAATGGATAGTGAAGGCTGTTCTGACGAGGAAAGTGGGGCGTCTGCTAATTTATCTGCTTACTCGGATGTTTCTTCTACTGCTGTATCACTGGCAGTATCGCCCAATGTCTCCGAAGAGAACCTCGCAGTCTCTCCTGCACCTCGCGCGCCACCAAATCAACGTTCAAAGATTCCTGATTCTACGGGTATCCCTCCGTCCAAGAAAGTGATCATGCGAGCGGCATATAAACGCTATCTCATTGCCACACCCCCACCAGTTCTTGTTATTCACCTGAAACGCTTCCAGCAAATGTCAAAAGTTCCCATTATGTCTTTCTCCTCCAGTTTTAAGAAGCTCGAGGATTACATATCTTTCCCAGAATACCTCGACATTGCGCCCTACTTGGCACCCAAACGAGAACAGTATGCGGATGCCAAGCCAGGACATATTCGCGGTCGGAGCAAACGTCCTGAGCGGTGCATGTATCGGTTATATGCCGTAGTCGTACATATCGGGAACATGGTGAGAACTGCATCAATCAATCGAGGAGTTTACATCTCATTACTGGATCCATTAGCTTGGGGGTCACTATATCGCATACACTGCCCTCCCCACGAAGGAAGATGAACAGACGACGTTATCGGTAACGGGATCCGAGAGCTCGGCTCACACAGATCGACCACATCGCGACTGGGCGTATATCAGTGATACCACTGTGCGGCTATCCTCTTTGGACGAGGTCTTAAAAAGCAAGGCATACATCTGCATGTACGAGAGGATATGAATTGGCATCGGCATCATTGGTTCACTAGTGTGTTCCCCGCTGTCAGCATCTCGCTACCTGGCAATGCATTGTGATGTAACATCACAGGCACAGCTGCTGCAGCTGGTTTTTTGCGTATCTTTATCCTTTTTGCTTGTCGGAAGCACAGGGGTGATCTCTGTTTTATTTACACAGAATAGAGCTATATAGCTCGGACTTGTAAGCCGAAGGACATTATTTATAAACAAGACTTATGTTTGATCTGTGTGTGCACGTTCACTCATTTGCATTCAACAGAACAAGGACAGGCTTGGGTTTCTTTAGTGACAAGTCTGCGATGTGTCCGAAATAAGTACGAATGACATTGATATGCTTGATGAACGGATGATCGGAACATTACTAGTGAATACATAGATCACCACCGTAGAAAAATATTAGACATTCGCTGCACCGAAAATATATGTTCATGCATTCTCGCGTAGTGGCGATGTGTATCTAGCATCCGTCCTAGCGTCATAATGCAGTCTCGGGCGGGCCTGTAGGGGTTCATTGATGTGTTAGCGTCCAGAGTCCGGCGGCCTCACTTTTGCATACTGCACCACGTCCAATACCTCGTATCTAGATGGTGGGCAGAAGGAAACAAGGAAGCCATCGATAACAATGCAACATGGTAATGCTTCATTTCACATCGACTCTAGTACGCACATATAAACTTTATGAGGTTGTCCAAACTGAAAAAAGCTCTTGATAAACGGGCGGCTACCTACTGCGATATGAAAATCAGCGCGTGAAATAATGTCTCGAGCATTCATACTATGCACATACCATGTTTGGAGAGCGCTGGATTCTTATCAGTCTTCAAGGTCCGAGTAATCATCCGAGCTATCGGTTGACTACTAGGATGAGGCTCTCTTTCCCATTTGGAGCATTTAGTGCTCCTGAGTCTTCCATGGGGGAGAGGGTGGTCTGATCCAACGCAACTGTCATGTTTGCAATAGTGAAATGAACAGTTCAACTTGAACGAGTCAATGACTTCCCGCTTCCCGGGCCGGACGGAGGTCGGGCCGATGGTATTAGAATTTCTGTATTTCAAATTTTGTGTGGTGGGAAGACATCCGAAGGTTATTACGCGCAAGCTGGTTCGGCTTCCGTACAATATTTCAGGTTAGCCCCAACAATATTAGGTTTGTGTTCCCACAGGCTGTTCCCACTAACAGTCAGTGACACTTGACGTGAGCTGGTCAGGGATATGAACGTTCGTCCAGTACACTGCCGTTGGTCACTAGTCATTCATGATCTACATGAATCGGCGGAACAAGGGGATCGATCATCAATGCAGGCTCGTAAATACACCCAAGGTCAGGGTAGCCCTTGACGGCAAGACTTTCTTTGCCCACTCCGTCTTATATTCGTCCGCAATATCGACCATGGCTGGCACCCGAAACTCATTGTTGTCATCTTCATCAACAGTCCTGTTTTGTACCACGAAGAGAAGTATGTCTCCTCGTATGATCAGCTTGTGTCAAGGCTGACGCCCAAGTGTGTTTGGCGATGCCGGCGTTACTACTACGAGCCTGAGAGGATGACTGATTGACATGGCATCTCAACAGGTCCCTTACATCTCATGTGAGACTATACCAACCGGTCGGTCTTCGTAATCCTGTAAGTTGTCATCACTGGCTAGTAATGCCGTGGGCGATCCTGATGATCATATCATCTCAAAGACATGTACAAAGAATGTTTATATATGGCTGGCCTCCACGAGCTCCAACGTTTGTGTACAACACTCATCCTTATCCTTGTCCTATCGGATAAATGCAACTCAACTTCACTCGACTGGCTGGTGAGTTGAAAATAGCTATCATGTCTATTCTTCTGTTTATTATTGCTTGGAAGTCGCGGGGTCTGTATCCCACGGCATTGCTATAGTCTGTACCGTCTTCAGGCTTGTTTACAGAGTTTGGACCCGTCGCGTCTGGTGGGAAGATGCATGGGCAGCAATTTCACTCATCTCAGACGGTAGAACTCTTTTTGCACACTGCTTTATCCAGTAAACCAACCACCGTTAACCCCAGTTGTCTGCCTGGCATGCATCTGGATCCACTCGACAGATTGTTAGTATCCTACTTGATTTTTCCCTCCAAGATTTGCCTAACATTTATATCAGTACCATCCTGGGTCCTCGCAGTGGCTTTAACCTCCGTTTTGTGGTGCACATCACAGCTTACTCATCACGTACAGTCCTGACTGACTTATACTTATCCAGGGCAGCACGTATGAGTGTCATTGTTTGCATCATCCGAATCGCCAACCATTCTGGCCGCAAGGTTCACATATGGATCACTCATCTTATTGCGGTATCATTTGCGTGCATGTGGGTCG
This sequence comes from Suillus americanus, assembly GCA_016695465.1. NCBI lineage: Eukaryota > Fungi > Basidiomycota > Agaricomycetes > Boletales > Suillaceae > Suillus > Suillus americanus. The sequence continues at coordinate 133,546 of MU177939.1, read as the reverse complement.
CGCTGTTGATTCAGAAGGTCAACGTGTGCATATTCCATGCATGTCAGATGTCCGAGCCTGTGGCAATCTCGCAACTGATCAGTCAGTATCTCTGTCATTGAATGGCTGTATGGTCCTCAAATCATGGTTTCCACAGCGGATATTATTTCGGATTCTGCTCTCGTCGCTGCGCCACTGCATCTTTTGAAAAATACAGGGCTTTCACGTAGCAGGAAAATATTGGTCGTGTCCTCATTCGGCGCATCGATTCTAATCACTGTTATCACCATCCCCCACGCTGTAATCCTCTTCAGCCCCGTGACAGAAATTACGCTAATCTTTGCGCATGTCAAGGTGAGCAACTTCCGTTCCTCGCATCCCTCAACAACATCTGACAGACGTTTAGGCTGCGGTCAGTCTTATCGTATGTAACATCCTGGTGATCGTTACCTTTGCATATCGCGTATTTTCGAAAGAAACATGTGATCTTGACCAGTCTTTCACATCCCCCGGAATGTTCTCGAGTGTCATCGTGATGTTCCCCATAAGCACGTACACTAGAACATCATTATATGGGCAGGAGGGAACAACCTCGAAACTGACAACGACGGGGCAGACGAAGCCGAAGCCGGATGAGGCAAGTATAGTGAGCGCTGAAGAGGGCACTAACATTGAGGGATAGCTGGAAACATGAAGGATGGCAAGCAATGATTGATGGCGAGGGAAGTTACCAATTATGATGGCAGCGCGTTTTTTCATCTGACTAACTGTACATATGTGTAATCGTTGTCTATCATGTATGAATCACAAACATCAAAACAACTTGCTATTGTCTTGCAGGGGTGTTTTTCTACGTGTAGCTCCTTTTTGCGCCATTAATGTTTCAACAGGTCATGTAAATCAGGATATAGGAACCCTGAAGCAAATGTTTGTGCCCTCGACGTGATCTCGGTGGTGAAAGCTTTTGGCTACGTGCTTAAAATCTGCCACCTAGTAGTACTCGTCATCCACAAGAAAGAAATGGCCAAAACTTCTATTGGCGAGAAGGTTACTCACCAAGATTTTACCTTGTTCCAAACAACACCCCGTACTAACCAATTCAGGTGTGAGGAATGACATTTTCAGCATCGAAAGAAGAAGCACTGGGAAGAGAATCCTGATTTTACCATGAAGGCGTCGTAGCACTTAGGACGGGGACCACTAAACACTTGAGCCCCAGGCGTTGTCCAGAGATTCCCTAAATGACCAAATTTCCAACAGGTCAAAGTACCAAGTCGCAGTAGTTGTCACATCCGCAAGTTTGAAACTCGGTGATTGTGTAGTCTGGTCCACACACAGACATCATTGTCATGACCTATGACCGTTCCGCGCTCCCCATGGTTTGTGAGCACCCGTAAGCATACAGTCTGACGCCTGCACGTCCAGAGCGCGCCAGACTGCAAAGTACTCACTAGCTTGGACGCAGTGGTTGCGATGGTCTGTTGGGCGGTAGCTGTGCCAGCTATCACTGCGGTAGACATCGTACTAGTGGTGAGGAGTGAGATAAATCTCATAATTGCAATTCAGGAGAGGGTTGAGGCCTGATGTGTTTTTGTTATCGAGTCAAAAGCTCTTTAGTTTTATGCACGGATACTTACATATTCTGTGCTCTGTGTTGGAACAGATATTAACGCTTCGTGGCACGGTCTCTTTCAGGCGTCACACCAAACGGTTATGATATGGATCCATGATCAAGAACTTGAGCTGGCAAAGCGTCCAAAGGTTGGGGGTTACTCACTGGCATTTATAGCTGAGGCGAACATACTATATAACTCGGCGTAAAGTATATATATTGCATATACCAAAACAAAAAGATGGTACCTTGTTTCGAACCTTGCAAGAAGTTAGCACAGCATAGTGAATGAGAGAAGGCATCGGAAGATAAGAATAACACATCGATCACAACCTTTCTGCAGGCGGGGTGTGATGAGGCACGAGAGGAGGAATAGAGTTTTGTCTTCGAGCGAACGGCTGACGTGGAAATGCTTCTTGCCTCCGTGCCATGACCACCGTTTTTGAATCGTCTTCGAAATTCTCGTCGTACTCATTTTCATTCCCTACCTTCTTCTCTCCCATTTCTTCCATTGCACTCAATCGTAGTGCCTCGCTCTCCTTAAATACGCACAAGGGACCAGAGGACACCTACAGTTCAGTGGTAGCGAGGTGGCTCACTGTCCCTCTGTGCAACTCATCCCTGTCTCAGGTGAGGCGCTCGGCGTGCTCGCCGAAACCTCTCGTTCGGTCTTGTCATAGTATTTACCTCCAGCATTTGTCTAGTACATCGATGACCATCTCATTCCTTGATCACATCTAAGTGAACATCAAAAATGCAAACAAAATGGGACTGGACGTAGCTCAAGAAATCAACTTCATACCTACGCGAGGGAAGTCGCGACCCAAGCAAAAACCTCTTGTCTCCCTTGCGCAATCTCACCCTTCTGACCCGAACTTGAGTACGCAACTCGAAGGCGCTCCGTGGCCAGTTCATCTAGTAACTCCAGGTTCTTCGGTGCACTAGTATTTGATACAGACTTCAGATTCGCATTTTGTGCTATCTGACGAGCGCACTGTTTTTTTTAAAGAATTACATTGGTGTTCAACTCAGCAAGCAGCCCACACAAGAGAAAAAACGTACGAGTTTCACGCCAAACCACGCTCGCACAGTGATCCCGAGAGGTGTGGATTCTTGCAAAAGCTGTTCTGAATCGTCAGCGTCGGTCATGTCAACGACTGTGAGGAACATCTTGATGGCGAGGAAAATGTCTTCGGAAGTGTAAGCTGTTTCAGCGGCTTGGAGAACGTAGAAGGGGTTCTGGGGTGTTAGGAGCAGAACATGAGAGAGCGCCTGGAAGGAGTGATCATATCTGTGCGAGCAAACAAAATGAATAAGATATGTGATGGTATTATAGAATGGAAACGCACTGGTTACACGACGCATAAATATCTGCGAGTTCTAGCCACCCTTCGACATCCGTATAGAATGTGTCCAATAATTGCACGAGTTCGTTCACAGCCTTTTCGACCTTTCCTGTTCTCCTCAGGACCGATATTCGCCGCTTCCAGATCGCCTGTAGTGAGAGTAAGCGCACGACAGGCACGTATACGAAAGCACGCACGACATTGGCGGAGTCGGCTTCAAGTATATCGGCGTAGTATTTAAGGGCTGTTTCTGGAGGCTCCGTAGCTTCCATTCGGATACCTATGAGACAGTCGACGCGTGGGGAGTTGGGGAATTTGTCGGCAACGAGCTGGAGGCATTGCTATAGAAATGGGGTTGAGCTCAGGGTGAGATAAGTACGTAGAAGGACACACATCTGCTATGTCGAGTCTTCCGACATCTATTGAGGCCAATGCCAATTGTTCCAAGGATGTCCAGCCTGCAGGAACACCGGAATGACTTGAGTTCGAATAACAGGCAAGGACGACTACGAAATGGCTTGCCGTCGTCTCCCAACTTTTTGAAACTACTTTTTTGAAGTACTAGAAGTCCATTGCGGAATATATCTTGCGAAGCGCGCGTGTTGTTGGCACGGTACGTAGCTAATCGTTCCAAGGCCGACTGTAAACTCATGAAGGGAAAGACCAGTGTGTTACGTAAATTCTAGATTCGTTGTCGGTAGCTGAGTCGAATCCAAACTTTGGCTCTGACGGCCGAACGAGTTTTTTTGGCTTCAAGTGAGGCAGCCATGGCTCTGCCAAGTCCCACAACACTATCATAAGGCCTGCTGCCGAGGAAGTGACGTTCTCACGCCCAGAAATCCTCCATGGCTGAAGATTACTCCGCGCTTGGCGAAGAATGATCAACGCGCGGCAATAACAGACACTTTGATCAATTCTTCTAGAGGCGTGGTGATTGGCATCATCTGGCCGGATTATTGTTAAGCTGGCTGATCCTTGTTTCAGAGACAGCTGTAATGGTGAGTGTATTATCAAGATCCTTATGTTGTAGGCTAGCCGTCCCAGTCTAACCTTCTCGAGAAGTGCCGCCGTACTACCGGACCTGTTGTGACAACCCGCCATGTCGGAGAGCCTGATTCTCATCGAATTTTACTTTATATCAGCGTTTAAGCGTTTACGGACTATGGTTACATCCCCATTGCGTAACAGGCCGACTGCGATGTACTATAAGACGTTGGACACACGACTTATCAGACGCACTTTCTACGTCGATCGGAGCATCACCCCTATCTTATTTCAGCATTACAATATTATGATGCTGGAAGCTCTCACCGGCACCAGGGGTGCCAACTATGCCGCTGGCGTCATCACAGTCGTAGCGGTATTCGTGTTATACAAGAAGTTTTCGTTAGCGGGCAGGAAGGGCATCCCGCTTCCACCTGGTCCTCCCGCCCGTTGGTTCTGGAGTAACGCTTTGCCTACTGTGAAGTGAGTTTTGGCACTGTTATACAAGATATTAGAGGTTGATGTAGTTCGTCCACCCAGCATTGCCTATGCACTGACCGACTTGGTTCGAGAGTATGGACCGGTTGTGTCGTTCCGACAAGGTAGCCAAGTGATAATTGTCATTGGCAGCATGAAGGTAATCTGCCCATACCTTGAGCTTCCCCTGACAATGACCCATTTACCAGGCAGCCGCAGACATCATGGAGAAAGAAGGTGGATCACTGGTAGATCGACCTCGGTCCATTGCCGCGGGTGAGATTCTCTCAAATGGAATGAGTCTCACCATGGCTCGCTCTGGAGAACGCTTCCGGCGCCTCCGAAAAGCAATACATCCTCATTTACAGCCAAAGGCGGCAGAGGCATACCACGATATGCAGTGCGAGAATGCGATGGGTTTTATATTGGATGTGCTGAATGACCCGACCAACCACCAGAAGCACGCACAACGGTACGTCACTACCAAGGCCTTTTGTGATCCTTTCATAGATATGGTATCTCGAGGTATGCAGCATCAGTTGTTCTTCGGGTGACTTATGGGAAGTCTGCGCCCACTTCCAGCGCCGATCCCGAACTTGTCCGTGTCCGCAGAGTCGTTGAACATTTCCAGGTTACAGTTCGCCCAGGAGCTTATCTCGTCGATCGTGTGCCCCTTTTGCGCTACTTGCCTGGTTACGGAAAACAACTTTATGAGTGGCATCATGAGGAGCTTGGGTTATTTAGGCAGCAGCTAAGGCGTGTCAAAAGTGAAGTGGTGAGAGGCTCTCTGTTTGATAAACGTTTGTCACTTATATCTTGTTGTACGCAGGAGCAAAACAAAGCCGGCCCCTCTTTAACCAAGGCACTATTGGAGAACACCCAAGAGCACCAACTCTCTACAGATGAGATGTCTTATCTTGCCGGTTCACTCTTTGGGGCGGGATCTGATACGGTAAGCCGTGCAACTTATTTATTTCTGCGAACTTACTCCTGGTTCAGACCGCCATTGGAATTACCGCTATTGTTATGGCTGCGGCGTGCCACCCACTGGCTCAGGCAAAGGTGCATGAAGAGCTCGATATGGTCATCGGGTCAGACAGAAGTAATGCCAAACCAAAGGAATACAAAGGCTTTGATTTCTCAACTAATCTTTTGTTGTAGTGCCGACATTTAATGACTCAAGCTCGCTCCCCCAATTGCATGCGTTCTTGTTGGAGGCTTTGAGATGGAGACCTATTGTTCGTATAGGTGAATTCGAATTTCGGCACACTCCTGCACGATGCTGACATGTGCCTCAGGATTTCCCCACCGTGCAACCAAGGATATTTTGTGGGTTAGTGTCTTGATTTGTTGTAACCCACGTTCTCATTCTAGGCTGTGTGCAATCAGCAAGGATACTGCATTCCCAAGGGTGCAACAGTTTACGGCTGCCATTGGTATGGTGTTACTTCACGATATACAGTATTGTTAAAGCACGTCTTCAGGACTCTTTCTCGCGATCCTATCGTCTTCCCAGATCCTGAAATATTCGATCCCCAGCGCTGGCTTGATTCAGAAGGCCGCCTTAAGGACAATAATATGAAGTTCATCACGTATGGCTTTGGTAGACGGTAAGTTGTGCCGACATCAGTTTTCTGACACCGATCAACGAAGTTCATTTGTCTTTAAAAGTGTATGTCCCGGCCTGCACCTCGCAAATCACTCGTTGTACATTTCCCTCGCACTTCTCTTGTGGTCTTTCCGCATTGTTCAACGACCTGACGCACCGATTAACACGTACGCTTTCAGTGACGTGGTCACTCCCCATGCAGCGCCATTTAAAATTGATGTCATTCCCCGGGTCGAGGTTGCGAAGCTGAGAGCGATGATGACGGATGGGTGTACGGATTAGAGTATTTTAAAACTGCAGCTGCCTTTACAACCAGCACATAATGATGAGCGCAAGATGTAATCGCAGGATTCGCATTGTAGTCGTTGCTGAAAGTGCTGGTGAATACAAATGATTCGGACACAGTGAGGCGAGCACGCACCATGATCAGCTCTTGATCAGCTGCGCTTGCAGCTTCGCATACTTTGTGCACGTCAATACGTCGAGTCGATGAAGAGATAGAGAACATCCTGAGCAACAAACCATGGACCACAACACTTAAAACAACTTGAACCATGGTCTGAAAGCGCTTTTATACAGCAATAGCACTGTCACCCGCAAGACTTGGCACTGATAGCTCGACATGCTCACTCTTTGGAATCAGTAGGAATCGGATGTATAATAAAGACCTATTCAATGACACAATCAGTTGTACTACAATGCAACAATACGCCGAGTCTGATTAGCGTACTTGGAGTTGTTTGCATCAAAGACATCCTCCACGAAATTATGGATTCTACCATATCAACATCACCGTGCCAAGGACCTTGGATGGATAGATTACAAGGAGATGAGAGACGCTACGGAAACCACTGGCATTCAGATAGTACAATTCTCCAGCGAAAGAAAAGGTATGGGTGTCGTGGTCAAGCAAGATCTTCACGAAGATGTGCAGCAGACATACTGGCACAACTTGCTGAATGGCGGTCCGGTCCTGTGAAGTAGGTGAATGACTGGAACAGTAGAACAAAAAATGTTGGTAACGAAGGAGTATGTACGACGACGGCGATCATGCTGATGCGACGACGGCGAGCACGTTGAGGGTAACGACTAGGACGCTGAGAATGACATCAGTCAGTGGGGAAATGTACATATTTGCAAATAGAATAATACAACGTATTAGTGAAAAACAGCCGCATCAGTGTTTCACAATCAAGATCTGGCCGCCCGGGATTGGTGTCCTGGGACCTGAACACATGGTCCGCCAGCCAGGGTCTGCCCAAAGCAGTGGCAACCTTTGTTGTTCTATTATCACACAAACAGTGATGTCAGTGATTGTGAATACATAAGAGGCACTCAAGTTCAGGTTGGTTCACATAGAAAACGAAATCTGATCCATGGAACGGGCTCACACCGCCATCTCGCGCGCTCTACGCGCATCCGGAGGCGCTAGTATGACAATGTTCTTGTCGGCGGCCTTGCTTTCTGCCTCCGGTCAACGATGAGCATGATCAAGTCTGCTCTATGTATCAAGTTGCACCGAGATCCAGAGGTGCAAATAAGTGTCGCAGAGTCCTAGTACAGCTATCGGCGATCGCGTTGTGCAATCAGTGCATGCTAACTGATAGCTCGCAGAAAGAGTAAATATTGAACAGATCGGGTCAGCTGTATGCTGATGGCAAAACGCAAAAGCTTTCCGTCAACAACGTCAAAGTTGCATGTGCTCGAATCCTTGGCACTCAACTTGAAAATTTGAAAGTCCGCGACGCACGATCTGATCGTAATTGATCACTCTACTCAATCTTGTCGACCAGTAGTCTTGACCTCGTTGGAACAAAGGGCACCAGGCACATTGGCATATATCTAATTTTATTATAGCTATGAACAGAATATACAATATACGGTCCAAAAATTCCGATTAATTATCCAGATTGGGAGTTGGAATAAACATAGTTACTATGTGTGTCCGAATACATATTCGCCGGAGCATAGTACATGCCGTTTGGCGAAGAATACACATATGGATACATCGACATCGGGTGATCATAGTTCACTGACCAATTCTCAGGAAGAAAATGTGACACTGGCCTGTGCATCAGTAAGATTCTCCGGGAAGAAGCATTACTAACTCACCAGGATGAACCGGGGTAGGGTATTGCATGGGAGAACCAGTGTTACTACTAGTACTAGTAGTAGTTGAAGTCGAAGCTGCCTGTTCTTCAAGAAGCGAACGGTAATCTGTGTCAAGCTGCCTAATGATCTCAGCAGCTACTCTCAAGTCAGCAAACTTTTCAATCTCAAGAGTTTAATCTACCAACCTTTTATCAGAATATCGTGCCGTGTGTTGGGGTTCGCCTGTGTTATTTCTTTGATGATCTGTCGCAGTTGCGAAAAGTCTTCCGCCTCAGTCGAGCGGTAGAGGCGCTGCAGGAGCTTTTTGCGACTCCTGCCAGTGGGCGCGTGTCTGCCAGCTGTAGACATGTTGCTTCACCGGGGAAGTGGATGACTGCTCGGCACTCTGATTGTAGTCCTTACTACTTATACATGCAGTGGGCCGTGTGACGGCATACACCATCAGGAAGCATCGAATAACACTATCGACAGTTAATTTTAGTCTCCTACAGTCTTGAGCCTGCATGTCCATCTAATCCTTAATCCAAAAATATCCAGAGAAAGGTCACCGAGCCGATCGGCTGATTGGTGAGCCCAAATATTGGGGAATTCCGGCAAATGACTTCACAGCCTTTCTGCAGAGCTGTACAATGAGCGCGTAACAGACGCCCGTCTAAGTACCGCCGATGAGAGCGCTAAAGCAAAGATCAAGACGATTCTTCAATCATTTCAATGACAGACATCTCGGGCGTGAGGGATCATAGCATATATGCAATATTAGAACAACTGAAAAATCAGTATTTTGAAAAGACGAGGGAAAATACGCATCCTCGCTGGTCCTGACTGCAACTACATGGCAATCACTGATTACAATTAGGCGACAGGAATCTACATGTTCATGACTTGAACGTTTATCCGCAGACAGAATTATTACTCAGAGAATATAATTCGAACCTTCGTAAAACGAGCGATCCACCGCCTTGCGAGCACAGGCTCTGCAGAATCTCGGTCAGGGATCCGAATGTGGTGTCCGGAATGCACAGCTATTACAGTTATCCGCAGACTATATTTCAAGGCTCCCGACAATAAAGTACCACGCACAGTGCGCTCGGGGGTGCTTCGGGGGTGAGGGAAACATCTCCTGAGCAGCTGCTACCCAGCTCGGGAGTGTGTATGTCTCGTCCGGGATGCACAGCCACCCACAGTTCTCCAAGAATTATAGCTTGATTCCGATTTGACTGTTGACAATTCGCTCGGGGGTGCTTCGGTGATACAGTGAACTTCTCCTACGCATGGTGATGGCGCTGCTACCCATTCATTCATAGGCAGGCAGTGTGAAAAACAACATTAAAAGGCGCACGAGGATAAAATTTTCGCGGATCAGACAAATACGCGTGATACAGCATGGCGGGACCCGAATTCCACACGAATCGTTGGTACCATGACTTTACGTGTTTTGTCAGCGTAAAGAATGATGCTCCAAAATTCTTGTGGCAGCACTGCAAGGATATATCCGGTTTAGCATAGACAGAAATCCTATCTTATCGCTGCTTCAAGTAGAGATCAACAGGACGACGGAAGCCTAACAATCTAATAAGACTCAATTATTCGGGAATGAACGCAACTTACCGCCTTTCCCAGTGACCCCGAGGCGCTGACCGTGACTAAATCCGAGCTTCTCCAGTAGTTCCCCAAAGCCATCTGGGCGGAGTTGTAGAAATTTTGCATTCTCTTTGAGAGTCTCGCTCATCCTTCGAGCTTTTGAGTAAGTGTCCCAAGGTTGCGGCTCAAGGACGAAGACACCCCCCACTTTCAGACATTGATGAACTCGGTAGAAAAACTCTTTCAGTCCTTCATCCTTGTTATTTAGATGAATCCATTTTGAGATAGAAAACCTATCATATCGGTGATGCCTTGTCTCTTCAAGAACAGCCATGACACGTACCCTAAAACAACATCGTATTGATCGTAATCATCCGGTATCTCATCCTTCACCCAATCAACTGTTCGGAAGGTGACATTGTGCGGGAAATCACCGCATCCTCTGTCTGGGATGGGCAATGGGCCATAGCTATGTTCGCACGATGCAGGGAAATAATTGGGAGTGCCATTGTCCGTAGTGGACGCATCACCGAGGAGTCGTTGTCGTTTGGGCGGAGGGCAACGCTCCTCGTTGACATTTCCACCTTCAGGAGACTGAAGGCTCCAGGCGGTGCGTCTTCTCTTCCAGGCAGCTCTGATGAGAGTATCGTCAATATCAACTCCGATGACCTGATGTGCCCCCCTGGACTGTCCTGGTTCCTGAACTGAACAAATGGTGTCCTGAACCGCGTCAAAAGTAGCCTACCTATCTCACAAGTCACCCAGCCTTCATTGCATCCAACATCCAGGACTCGCTTACCCACGAAGAATTCAGTGGGGAGCAAAGCCAGTCGTGGATCTCGGATGAAAGGACGCTTGGAGTAATATCTATACAATTCTTCGTCAAAATATACAAAATGAGGAGCCTTTTTAGACACCTACCCATGATAGTTTCCATAAATCGGGACCGCTTGGCTGCCCGCATGTACTGGCATAATCACTGCAGTACTTGGTGTGCACTGAGTGTTGGTTTGTGCCGTTATAATTTACATAATGAACCGTTCAACGGTGGTGCTCAGGTTCCGGAACGTTCCGGTCCGGACGGCGAAGCCGGATGACATGCTGAATATTAGTTCTACTAGACTAATTTAAAGTGCATGATCGCAGCTCGGCATCGACATATGCATGTTAACTCTTATCGGGGGCCGAATCATGAAAAGCTCGCTAGCATACCGGAATCTGGGTGACTTTCGTTGGCAAACGAATCCAGAAATATCTCAGAGTTCAATAACATGTTCAATAGCGATAGTATTTTCCATACAACAAGTCATTAAATTTTGTCCCGAGTTCATGATAATCTCGACAATAGTACTTACTTCTCAAAATATGAGAAACAACAATTCGACGACGCATTTAAATCCAGGGACGGTGTTTCCGCCGTTTTGTCAAGTACGCGGCTGAATTGGCAAAACGGTGAAAACGCATCATCGTACTACGCGAGATGAAGAGGCACACATGGAGCAAGACTTAAAATTTTAAATGAAAGGAAGTCGGACATTCAAATCTGCTGGTCTGTTCCCACCATCTACATGGTACTCCAAGTCCACCATGTGGATGTTGGCGCCCTTTTGACGCCTTACGAGCGTACCACGAGCTTGCACAGATCGAGTCGCTTATCGACCTTACTTGCCCACACACGTACTCAAGGACGAACATCTACCTGCCGTGGCCTCGCACAGTTCCTGTGAGTATCGCTCCTACTTGCTTCCGCCAGCAATCATAACTCGGTCATTTGCCATATGATCCGAAGCAGTACATTATTTATGGGCAGTTGTGAAATATCTAGTCTGGACATTGCCTGATGTTGTCTGGTTGGGCAGAATACCAGGTGCGGTTGGCCTTCTTCGTTCACTCAATTAATGAAATGAAAACGCACGCTGATGTGTTTTGTGCGAGCGTGGTACCGATGTCGATGATCCTTTGCTAGCATGATTGCGGATTGATTGTCTGATCAAAGGGTTTATGGGGGCGAAAGGTCGCCAATGATCAATTGATTGACCACAACCACAGGACTTCCTTTGCTGCGTATTACGAAATGGCTCCGCCTGAGACCTGTCGTTGATGGAGGAACCGTTCCCTCATTCATCACTTCATGTGTTATCAAATATAATGTCTACTAGACGCTACGAAGATGATCTATGAACAAATACGTTTGACCACATGGCGGCACTAGCTAAATGTGTGACGCGGATCTAATCAACATTTTCCAGTATCCACACCCCCGAGTCCATGCATGCCGTTAATGCCCGACGGACTACTTAGTACTAGTCCGAGCTTGGCAGGTTGACAGAAACTGTCTGATAGTTGCGAAAGCTGATGGCCCCATGCTAATCCATCGAGTTCTCATTAAACGACTTCTCGAGGATTCTTTTTCGCACCGCTGATTTATGTAACTCAGCTCATTATCTTCGACTGTTAGTTGACTCAAATATGAATCAGAAGGCACTGAGTAGAGCTCTGAGCCATGGGATGACACGACACAAATGCGTCGGAGATCAACGAGCAAGGCTTCAAACTTAAGCTTCGATGATTAGGGTCTATCCTTGCCTTTCACTACACAATATATTGGGCGTTTTAGCTACTTGCTTCAACAATAGTGCTTCAAGTTGCGAATCGCCACCAGCTGCAAAACTCCCAGCTTGGCTCTTCGTCCTTTTCTACTCTGTTGTCATTCCAGTCCACATGCCAGGTCCTCGCGGAAAGACAAAGGCGAAAAAGCCAAAACCAATTGTTAATATTCATTCCGTGACACGTGTCCCATCAGAGGAATTCATCGGGTTGGTAGACGATATCGAGGGAGCTGAAGGATGGAACACGAGAGTCAAGGTACTGTGCGAGTTCCTCCAGTTACCGGGTGAGCCTTGCAGCATAATCCGTGTCTTTGTCAGTTCGTTCCAAGCCCTAACTCTATTTCCCAAAGATCTCTCCAGACGAAGTGGCTTGAAGAAAGTCCATGCCAACTTCAACGAAGTATATCATAACATCGACGATGTCTACGTCGCAAATATAACAAACGAGAAAATCACCGGGGCAATCATCGGCATCTATACCAAGATGTGTGCCGATGCCATCCTTCGAGACAAGCTCTTTCAGAAAGGTACAGGTCGACGACACGGTTCTGTTGGTGAATTGCCAGTGCACTGACTGTCATATCATAGGTTTGGTGTCTAAGATCACTCCTTTGATCAAGATTCCTTCTACGCGTTATCTTGCTCTCCGCGCACTTACGACCGTAACTCATCATGGGGGTGTCGATATTCGCAAAGAAATCTCACTCGAGTCCCCTTCCCTACTCAAGATCATACAAGAAAACCCAGATGATCCCAGGGCTGCCGAGATGGCTATTTCTACCATGGCTCATGCCATCGGCGCTGCGATCAACCAGGAAGATTCGCCGGCTCAAAAATACATCAAGGCGGCCAATATCAAAATGTTGATACCAGTTGTAATAGGTTTCATGCGCAAGCCTGGGGTTACCATTCAGCTCTTGCATCATGGCCTAGAGCTGCTTACGCACCCTGTTCTCCACTGTTGGAGTGAGTGCAAGGCTTCCGCACCACTTCAGAACTTGCTTGTAGCCTGCCTGCGGAGTGCGGATCTTACTGTGCGTGTCAGTGCGCTTGGTGGCCTGCTTCGTCTCGAAGCCTTGTCTTCGGAGGAGGACCAGAGACAGTTCGACCCCCACAAGCTCATGGCAGCAATCGAACGCCGTTTCCCTGACCATCTCGTCGACATCTTGTCAGATTACGGCACAATGCGCTGTGATACATATCTTACTATGGCTTCGACCGCCGACAACCAAAAGGCGATGATGAAGTGTGCGCAGGACAAGGATCTTTATAGTCTTGGTCTAAAGCTCGCAGAACTCATCACCAGAACCGAGTTCTCGATCGCAGAAGGCGGCTTCCAGATGCAAGATCCCCGTACTGGAAAGATAGAAATCAACAGGGACATAGGTCTACCATTCATCATGTGGTCCGATGCACTGCCCCATTGCGCTAGAGCCATCCGTGCCAAGGGTCGTCCGGGAGAGGAAGACCTTGCAGACATGATTACCGCAAAGTTTTTCATCATCAGATCTCGCATCCCCGACGCCATCGAAGCTGCGAAGCGTGGTCTTCAACGCAACCCCAAGTTCGCATACTTCTACTATGTGATCACGTTGGGTAAAGACCACTACGAGGGCTTGCGTTTTGCGAAGAAAGGCTTGAAGTGCCCGAAGATGACGCCGTTTGTACGCTTTGGGCTCTTGCATCGTGCTGTCGAGCTTGCAGGCGGTCTGGGAGTATGTCGCATTCAGGAATCCAGCCCTGGAGATAGGAAATACGATGAGGGTGTTGCATTCCTTATGAGCGCGATGGAGGACGCAAAGGTTTACGCCATGGAAGCTCCCCCAGATGCAAGACACATGAAGAACGTCCTATACTGGTACATCTGTCTCACTCTCACCATCAAGGGACCAGAGACGCCAGCGGACCTTCAAGAGCTTCAGGTATGTCCACTGGCTTTGGCATTCAACGGTGTCTCTACAACCGAGCACAGGTCGCATTCGAGAAGTTGGGGTATGCCGACGAATTTAGCATTCTCTTGGGCACTATTCCCCCGAAAACGCAGTTGCGTCTGACCCAGCAGAACATCGTCAAGCGCTACCCCACTGCTGTGGAAGAGTGGAAGGATCTGGTTGCACGCTTTGACGAGGTGATGATGGATGAGCGCCCCATCTCTTTAGAGAAAGCTGAAGATGATCTTGCTGCGTGGCTTGATGACCTCCATCTTGATCAGGGAGAGGAAGGCGAGTGTCAGCCACAGAGATGCTCGCATCCACGAGTCAGTCCGAACACCGTGGCGTTGTACAGATGTTCGTGGTGCGGTAATCCCAGTGCTGCGCTGAGGAAGTGCAGTGGTTGCGAGAAAGCGAGGTAAATGGACCATTCACTCTTGTCATATACAAATGATTGACCAGTAATTCTCCAGGTATTGCGATGGTGGTTGCCAGAAGTCACATTGGTCTGAGCACAAGGTCACATGCAGGACGTGAATGGCCTGAAATATATCGTCAATCTTCATTCTTGTTGTCAAACCGGTTTCGCGATTCGTCCCTCTTTGAACGGTTCCTCGCCCCCATCGCTCCAAGTTCTTGTCCCTCTCTGATTGCCTTCCTCAGCATCTGCGATGTGATGGTAGGGATGATTAATCTTGATGTTCCTGTCTTGATGTTCTTGTATTGGTACAGTAAAGCATGTATTATCACACACACACAATTCGACTGCAATAACAACTTGTCCTCACGCCTCAGGCCCTTCGCCTTTTGTTCGACTTGCTCGCTTCATACGCATCCTCTCTCCTGTCCTCGACTCTTTTCAAAAAGTCCATCTTCTCCAAGTAACCACCTCCGCGTCGGTTAGCATCAAGCTCGTCCTTAATATCACTCGACGTGACATGTGTGCGCCAGTCCATTGCAGATTTATCCAGAGTAGTAATCTTCTTGGCCTTCTGAGTCGGTATGTCCGCTAGCGACGTGCGGGGCTTACGAGGACCTGGAGGTTTCCTTGTGGCGGGTTTCTGTGCTGTAGGTTGTATTGGAGCTGCGGAACTCGATGCCGACGCGTTTACATCGGTAGTTGAAGACGAAGAATCAGGGGTTGGTGCAGCAGCGGACAACAACTCTGATGAATCCCACCGTGGCCACTTCTTCGCTTCTTCCGAGTCCTCAGGGACTTCAACCACTTCTCTTCACATCTCTAAGCACACTGTAACAAGGAACGAGTGGGAGGACATACGCTATATTCTTCCCTGCGAAAAGGTAACGTTTCTCGATCTTCACGAGCTTCTTTGGCGGCTCCTCAAGCTTTGGAGGCGGTGGCGTGGCGACAGACGCCTGGAAACTGGCCCATAGAGTATCACGCGCCCTATACATAGGATAAATATATTTGACCCACAAGGTCATCCGACACACCTCACTTTTTCTTCTCGACTAGATCTTCCTCTTTCACTTCATTCGCCACATTTGATTCATCATTTCCTTCTTCATCTCCAGAACTATCAGAGTCTGAAGTATTTGGTTAGACGAGACTATTCTCGATAGGATATCCTGTTATCATACCTTGGTGTTCGGGAGGCGCGTAATCTGGGTCATCGTCTTCGGAGTCAGATGTTGGGTCGCGCAGTGGAGGAGACATTGTGTGGTGTTATTTGATGTTGTTGAATTTGAAGGTGTTCGAGAATGGTCGTCAACAAACATCAATCACCTCCTAGCCACCCCATCCATAGTTACACTCCATGGCGGGTTATGTGGCGGTTAAGAGAGAGCATCGATTTGACCAATGGAAATCTCGCTTAACCGCATACATATACCAGTATTGTGTTTTTCTTAAAGATTGCCTTGACTGAGTTGACTCGGAGATCTTAATGGTAATCGCTGTCCTGGATTGGATAGATAACTCTCACTTAACCGTGCGCATACAGTGTACGATTTTCCTCCAAGTTGCTTGAGATCTTCCGACAAAGTAATGCACTGGAATAATGGCTGAACCACTGACATAGCACCTCAATAACATATATGGTCAAGACTCGAAAACAATGTCACAAAAACTACGCATGAGACCCGCCCTATAGCAACCCTCATTTGGTTTTCCCTACAATGATAAAGGGATCACGAATTAGAACCAAACAATCGAGACGAGCGGCCAGCTACTCACCTGCGCCATTAGCCTTTCCCCCCGCGCCTCCTTTGTTATCAGCGGCGCCAGACCCAGTTTGTTGGGAGGAAGCCCCGTTCGGTTCAGACGATGGTTTCTCATCTTTTGGAGGAGCTTGCGGCTTCTTGCCATCAGCCTTGGTTGTTAAGCCATTAGGTGAAAGCGGCTCTGTAGATACGCGCAAGGTATTAGATGGCTTGTGGGTCGCCGAATCAAGACCATTCAAACCAGAGGTTGTCTCCCCATTGACATTTTGAGAGGTGAAGCCAAAGCCATTCGACCCGCCGAAACTGCCGAAACCGTTGAATGCACCAGACGAGTTTCTGGAGTGTTGACCCGGCGACATCTGTCTCGGCGGAATGCCAAACACCTCCCTTACCATATCTTCCATAAGGGCATCCTCAAAATCGTGGAACGTCGGCGAGCGAATGCCGCTCTCCGCGGCTTGCTGCCGAGCACGCTCGCGTGCGTCGGCAAGGCGGAGGACGGTTTCCATTCCAAGCGACGTCCCCTCTGCGAGAGTCAGAGGCTTATCACGTTTGCACATCGTGATGTATGCAGGGAGAAGGAGCGTTTTGTTGATCTTATATTCGTGATATGCCACAATCTTCTCGATCGGCTCGATGGGAAGTTTCTCGAGCTCGCGAATAGCGAGTTCTTTGATATTGCAAAAGCTCCATCGATGGGCGAGCTTCAGGATGCTCAACCATGTCTCAAAGGAGGCATCATAGACTGAATATTGGCTGGTGTCACATGTGAGTAGGGACAATAACTCAGAGGTCGCACATACGGGTTGTAGATCACCCAGAGGAAACGCTCAAAGTCTTCGCTCTTGACGTCGTCGAGGGTGAAAGGACTCGGTGCATCAGCCGTGCCATGTTCCCCGCCATTGGGAGGGGAATCTAGCATCTGGCGCCATTCCAACGATTCACGATAGAAGAAGAAACTGTGTATGCGGTAGAGATGGTTCCCGATCTGCAACGTTCGCCCCAGATCAGAATGGACGGACCAAGGAACACTCTGGGACTCACCAACACACTCATGTCCCCACCACGCAAGTAATAATCCTTGTGGTTGATCACACGGCCTACACTGCCGCGATCTTGCGAAGAGCTCATGATGGAAGATGGAAGATGGGATATGGAAGAATGGAATGGTTGCTCGAAGATGAGAGGGTACTACTACGTATATATGCTCTCAATTCAATTCCAGATCATCATGATGACCTATCATAACATGCGTCTTTCATGATGCGCGTTGTCATCTACGCCCTTCTATTCAATCACCAGCATGGTTTGCATGAGGCTTGATGCACATTCGTGGCTGTCCAGTCGTCGACTGCCAGGTAAGTCACTTGTCTGCTTACTGTGAGTCTGCGACGACGGTCTTGCAAATTTTTTTTGTCAAGGCTTAGGTGATTTTGCGCTATTCGGCGCCGACCAATGCCCATCAGAGAGGAAAACTGACTATTTCGGACCAACATTTCGCCATTCAGTCGCCGCAAGGCTTCTACACCGCCTATACTTGATATTACAATCACGTTCACTTCACAAGAGGAATGCGGGCGATCCACTTCAAGTTGCCTCAAGGCAATCAGGGGTCTGGGTCCGCAGTACTTGCTCCAAGCGCCCAAGAAGCCTTAAGCGAAACGCAGTGTCTTACAAGAAGCGCTCGAATACTTGCTCGCTGGGGAGGCCACTGCCCGGGAACCGAAAGGCAATGTAGACAATATCGGAAAAAGACATCCTCCGCATAACATAAAGCACATTTATGGCGCTCTCTCCCAATCCTCCATCCCACAGCCATATTTTGAAATCCTGCGGGAAGTACGGACGTAGCTGGTGTCGTCAGACTGCAGGGCTATGGTCGAACTTCCTTGAATGTTTCACCCATTTGGAATGATCCAGTGAGTTGGAAATTCACCACCGGAGTTTAACAATTCACGAGTGTTTCAAGTATTTCGTACAGGACAATTTGCACCGCACCCGAGTCCTAAATCACCCCCTAACTCTGAGAACCTTCCGTTTACCTTTTTGGATACCCGGTTGGCCAGGAGCAGCTCCCGCACCTGGCTCCTGCGCACTCATACCAGCTTTAACGGTCTCGATGAGCATTCCCGTGGGTAAAGCTGGTGAGTAAGGAGATACTCGGCTTGCCAAAGCTGGCAGAGGTTGTGGAGGTGTAGGCAAGCGCTGTTGACTTGACTTGGAAAGCTGCACGGCAACACCAGAACCCGCTTTGGACTTCTGCTTGCCTTTCGCGGACGTAGGAGGTTTGACCGCTGGCTGAGCGACAGACACTGGGGGCGGGGTCATTACGTATGGTGGGCGGGGAATATTATCTTGCTTTATCCGTTGGATCTGGAAGGATATCATCTCCAGCAGCTGTTTTTCTGAACGTATTTGAGTTATTAGAGAAGAGGGTTATCGCGGAATGAATTCGCGCACTCGTTTTGATCGCGGGGTTCATCAGCCGCCCATCTTTCTTCCACTGCACGCGCACACGGCCAGGGTTTTCCCAGTCTCTAGGATGAGATTTTTGCACTTCGTGCAAGGTGCCTAATCCAAGCCGGCTAGTCGCATCTGCGATATCCTTGCTCAAAGGCCACCAAACGCTTTTTTCGCGCGCTATCCGGCGCTCGCCGGTTCCATATGGCCGTTTTGCGTCGATATAGATAGGGTAGATGCACGTCCATCTAATCAACTTTTAGCAAGCGAAGGACAGTTGCATGAATATCGTACTTCTTGTAAGGCGTGATGTCAGTGATGGTATTGGATGGTTGGCCTTGCGATTGACCAGACGATGTTGGGGCGTAAAATGGAGATTGTGATTGTGATGCTTGGCCTAGCGCAGACATATCGTCTGATTCGGACTCACTGTCCTCTTCGTCGGAATGCCCTATCTCTTTGAGTAGGGGCCCACGCGGCCCAGTATTGAGTGGACGCGATGGAAGCGGGAGGTCGGTGTCATCATCGAATTCTTCGATTACTGCTGTGCGACGAGACATGTTTAACCTGCAGAACCTATCCTATTAGTGAGTTTGGCACTGTGATGGCTTAGAAGGTTGTACTTACGGCGTTGACTAGGTACGAGGCAAGCAAGAGACGATTTCTCACGCCTGCTCACATTCATGCTTTCACGATGTTGCATACGGCGGCGGCGAGCACAGTCATGAAGCTCATTTTGTAGGTATTTCTTATCATCAAATATCATGACATATCTGACTTGTGAATTGCAGCTTTATAATTTTATGTGTCGTGAATGTTATTCAGGCTCAACACGTTGACCCGTCGAGTCAGACTCAAAACCGGACTGTCACTTGTCGCCCATTTGGCGCATGTGAACCATGTCCAGTGGATGCTGTATGTTTTATAGCGTATGAATATGCTGGACTGAGAACTAACAGAACTGTAGCTTCATGAACCCTTCTGCCATCCATTCGGCAACCGTCAACTCATGCATTGTTCGAACACGACCACACCTACAACGAAACCCCCTGATGAACCACACGCTATATCTCCACCCCCAGGAGCTCTCGGGGAGATTCCTGCATGGCAGCCTTGCGGCCGTGTTCCCGCAAAAGAGCGTGCCGATTTTTACGAATTCGTGGCGTGCAACCTGTTTTTCGCTACCGTCGCTATAGCCGTATCCCTATTTCGCTCTCGAAGAGTCGAGGCGCACCAAGCCAGACGTCTTGCTGTACGAATTGGACTTGTTAGAGGTGGTGGATAGGATCTTGGTCGAGACTTCGCCTCAAGGTAGCCTGTTCGGTTTCATGTTCGAGTCAACGGTCATAGCTAAGACGGAGGTTCGCAGACACTGTGCTCGTTATGAACTCGGACGACAAACATGCTGATTGCTGCAGGCAGCTGAGAAGACGGGGTGCAACACAATTAGATGTGCGGAGTCCTCGCGTCGGCGCTTCTTTCTTACCCGTATTTTGACAACATGTTCGCAGCGCGTCTCGAATCTGGTGTATTGACGGTGATTAGATGATGCTGGTGATTGGTGGGCACAGTCTTCTCACTTGGCCTTCATACTGAACCTTGTCGTTCAGGGCTTGTGCCGTGTAATTTTTGCGAACACCGAAGGATAACTCTTGTGAAGGATGTAGACAGTGAGAACCGTTGTACATTATGTCCTCGACTCTCACGACTAGAAAAATTCATATGTTGACTTTGCACTGAATCCGATTGATGGGCATCGCGAAGTGTAGCTGAACGACAACAACAAATGAAGTGCATATATACGTTGAGAACTCAAGTGACTGCTGTCACCTGTGTGATGGACTCTAAGTCTCAACTGCCCTGCAACCGATCATTCGATGCAGAACGACGGCGACCTAGTACGCGAGGTGCAACTGTCGCGAAAGCTTCCTTGGTGCACTAATTTCCGCCAGTGAAGGTCATTCGTTGAGATTTATCGCCATGATGATCGCGTACAGTCGTGCTGAACTGCGTAGCACTAGCAGGGCACAATCGAAGATATCGATCGTCGTGTCTGATGTTTGGTCAGCTACTGGAGACTAGCAAGAAGTTCCACCTAGTAGATAGACTTTCTTCTATAGCCTTGAAATTCTTGCTCCTGAAACCTTGGGTCCATCAGTGATGATGGCGTTATTAATAGCTCAACGGACTGAACTCGGAGGTCATGTTTCAGCAAGTCCACGCCATGGTCACAAGTTGTCGTGCCTTGGAGACCCCTGGCACATATCGAGTCTGACAGGCTACAGCTACATCCGTGGCAGAGACTCGACTCCATCAATGATCACAAACCGCCAGCGCATCTGTTTGAATGATGATTTTTGTAGAGATCTGATTGAACCAGGTGTGCATCAAATCATAGGGTCATCTCGATTGCTGGAAATAAAGAAGCAGCGCGCCTTCTCCGAGTCACATTGGACCCGTGAAGACGAAGCTTTGGTCCATTGGCATAGATTGGGCCCGGATCTGCCATCTATCCATGGACAAAGAGTCTGCGGCCACAAGTATGATCACGAAAATAATTGATCAGTGCTCCCCCGATCACGGTGGATAGTTCCTGTGGCAGTTAAAACTTAAGCGTTAGTGTTGATCAATTGATTGGAAAGGATCTTACCAAGTGGACAAGGCTACCAATGAACAATGCCCATGTGAGAAAAAGTAGGGTGGGGTGACCACTGTCTGACCATGTGTAGTATAATGAACAAAAGAAGAACAAAAGTGTGTGTAATTTTGGCCTAGTGGAGCCGCATTGATCATGCATGATATCAAAGTCCAGTCCACACGTTGTCTCAAAACTACAAAAAGGCCGCTTGCCTGTCTACTCGTTCTTTACTTTTCCCGTCTTATTTTCAACTGCTTCAAGGCCTGGTCCTGATTGCAATCGGTGCTCTAGCTAGCACCTAATACTCACAGCTCTTTCGCTTTCACTCACTGTCGACGTCCATCTTTTTAACAACTTTTGATCATCATGAAATTTTCTCTGGCGATAGCTTCTCTGCTGGTGCTGCCGTTTGCAGCTGCCGCCCCAACTTGCTCTCTCAAATCTTCATCTGCTGCTAGTGCCACCACACCTACATCGACTGCCACCACACCTTCATCGACTGCCACCTCTACTTCCCCGCCTGTGAACCCTGGTAATGGCTCTGTCGCAATGGCTTGGTTTGCTAACTGGCACACCGACTACACGGTTGCCGACATTACGTGGAAGGGCTTCAACAGAATAGCTTACTTCGGGTGAGTTTAATTACCCCTCGGAATCATTTTGCAAACTTTTCTCACTTTGGTACACAGAGGTATCACCTCTGCTGATGGTACCGTTACAATAACTGTAGGTGACAGCGATCCTAGTGGTCCCGTCACCTTTGTCAGTGCCGCCAAGCAAAACGTATGATTATACTTTCTTTTTGTGGCCGATGGTTGACTCACTAGACAACAGAACGTTGTCCCTGTATTGACTATTGGTGGTTGGGATGGTTCCATATATTTCTCATCGTCTATGACCACCTCAAGCAACCGTACAACTTTCGTCCAGTCGATCGTCAGCATGGTGAACAAGTATGGCTTCCAAGGTGTCGAGTTCGAGTATGTATATTTAATTTGGCACGGTTATTCTCGATGTTGACATTTTTGTTTACAGCTGGGAGTACCCTGGTAGCACCAACGGTCTTTCTTGCAACACACAGTCGCCTCAGGATACTGCCAATCTTCTGTCTACGCTCCAGGAACTGAAGTCGGCGTTGCCGAATGTCTCTTTATCTGCTGCTACCCCTGTCAAGCCATGGAACGATGCTACTGGGAACCCATCGACTGACCTATCCAGTTTTGCCCAGGTTATGGATTACATTGGTTAGTAGACTGGTCAATGCTTGTCATTATAGTCATTAATATTTCTGCAGAAATCATGAACTACGACGTGTACGGCGACACTTTCAGCAAGGTTGTGGGCCCCAACTCTCCTTTAGACGACTCCTGTGCTCCAGCTGCTGACCAAACTGGCTCTGCGACTTCCGCCGTCAAGCTCTGGACTGCTGCAGGGTTCTCTGCTAAACAGATCGTTCTTGGTGTGGCTAGCTACGGACACGGCTACTCCATTAGCCAATCTGCAGCTGTCCAGAATAACACGTTGGCCTCATACCCCAGCTTTAACACCAACAACCCCGTCACCGGTGACAGCTGGGATGCTGCCGGTCCAGACGCTTGTGGTGTTAGCCAACCTGCTTCCGGGGACTTCAACTTCTGGGGACTCATTGATGCCGGTTTCCTGAACCAGGACGGTAGTGTCGCTTCTGGTATGACCAGCCGCTTCGACAACTGCAGCCAGACGGTACGTAATCCTTGTCCGCTATATTTTCACCGGTCTAATTATTGTCTTTGTTAGCCCTATGTCTACAACCCTAACACGCAAGTCATGGTAGCCTATGACAACGCCCAATCTTTCAGTACGTTTTTCTGCTCTAAACAGCTGGATTTTATCTAATTGTCCTGCAGCCGCAAAGGGCAAATTTATTACACAGTCTGGCCTGGCTGGTTTCGCGATGTGGGAGATGGGCGGCGACTACAACAACATTCTTTTGAACGCCATCAACGGTGCTATCTCTGGCTCGTCATGATTATCACCCTGCGATGATTGATTCATCCGCATCTCATACTCACGCCACTCACCATACCAAATATTGTACAGCACTGCGGTCGATCCGCTCACATCGTCCAGAATTTGATATTACCTGCTGGGATCGGGGTCATCTGGAATACCATGTTACGGGCTTATTCGCATTTGTATTACTTGCTCAACATGCATAATTTGTTGTACTTGGTGTATCTTATGTACTAACATCTGCTATAAAATGCTATTTGGTTTATGGAAAGATAACGCTTTGCAACCTCCACCACTATCGTGACTACTTTAGACTCACTGGTGTTGGATTCCGATGATGCGGAGAACGGAACGGAGACTTGACGTCGCCTCGGGTACGAGCGGACGCAAGCTCATTCGGCCGAATTCTCTTCCCGTATGTTTCAGAGCCATATGTCTTATTTTATTCCTATTCTACCTGTACTTAAAAGAATGAAGCAGCGTACGAACATCTCAGTCCTTTTACCGGGACTGAGATGTGAGCCTTACAGTTTTATTCCCTTCGATAATGAGCTAACCAGACCACTAGAATACATTCTCCTATAGCTCAATTCTCGCATCGTCGCTCGCCTCTACTTCCTAGAACTGGTAGAGTCGTCTTGGTGCTCATCTCATTACAATCCAGCACATTTTGCACAACTTGACACCAGGGCTTTGTTTCAGGTGAATGTTGGAGTTCTGGCCGGTCTACATACAAAGTCTGGGTACCCCTCAACGAGCTCAGCAAATTCAAGCGGAGTTGAATCAGCCACTTACAGGTGCGGCTCACTGAGTCACCTAATAAGGACATAATTCATCCCGCCTCTTTGCTGCCCGCTGAATGCTTGTTCTGTGCCCACCTGCCACCACTGGAGATGGTGTCAATGGCATCCTCCATTTAGATGCCACTTGAACCATGTCTGCCCTGCTCGAATACCCTGCCTGCCTGTCATTACATCTGTTCCTCAGCCGCTGCCCTCCTTGATGCGGCCTTCGAGCAAGCGACGAAGCAAGTGGGGGTGAACTTGAGCTCTTTCTGCTCTCGTCTGTGTACCTTGCACTGCGGCCATGACTTGTGCATGAGGTACTGTTGTGATGCAGGTGGACGACTACATCAGCAAACCACCTGTTGGCTACAAAGTCATCACAGAACCACAGAAAGTCACAGTTGTCACAGTTGCCCCACAGTGCACTATGGAGCATCACAGAGCACACATAGCACCACAGAACCACATCAGGAAAAACCTCCCTCTCTAGTTAGAGCAAGTTTTCACAAATTTTCGAAAGTTTTGCTAATTAGATAGATTTGATGGCTAGGAGAATTTAATTGGTGCCCTGCTAATTAGCACTAATTTCTGCGATCCTAGAGGTAATTATCAAAAGTCTTGTAGTATCCTTTGATCAACTAGACACAATTTTCAGACTTAATGGCACACATAATGTTCAAATCAATTAGTTTTCAGTTGCAACCATGGGTATCAGCACGAGCACAGTAAGATATAAGCTAACTAAAGATGTAAGGAACGAGCATAGTTCAGATGTTACTATGAAACAATAAAATGAGTCAGATTGGCCTCGAAAGTCTGACTACTCATCATCCATGCCATCAATGTCCAGGAATGTGAGGCTGACATCCTGGGCATAACCTCCAGGAGTGTCTAGGCGGAGGGACCTAGATGATGATCAGCAACACTGCTAGCAATGCTTACAATAACTTACTGGACTTCCTTGTATATGTCTGACATCATCTTGTGAAACTTGATGGGTGCTGTCTCTCGAAGTTGTTCCAACACTGAGACGTGGTAGTTGTAGTTATCAAAAATTGATTGCCAATAAATTTGAATTCTTCACTAGACTTGTTCTTCCTGGCAAGAAGAGCTGTGCAGATCTAGCAAGTCGAAACCGTTAATGGTTGAATGAGTGCGAGAAATCAAATTTACCACAGTGCAGACAATAGCTAACATGGAAATGGGGATCTTGGGGCAATGTGCCTTATTCTTTGCAATATCAAGGAACTGCTGAGGAAATTGAGAGCCGACGGTGTGAAAGAAAAATAGGAGCTAGGCTGCAATAGCACTAGTACTATTTATCCTGAAGGGTGCAAGAATAATATTCAACCCGAGAGGACTGCTATTGAAGCACTTCCTTCAAAATAAGCAAGGGAAGCGATAGTGCAAAGGGCTTAGAATCTATCCGACCTAGAAACCAGGAGCGGCTGAATAGCGCTCGATTAGTAACGCAAACAACAAATAACAAAACTAAGGATAGCGCTTGGTCAATTGAGCGCTAAGGGAATCACACTATAAGAGTTAGTATGACTGAAGGATCAGAAGTTGCGATAATCGAGCGAGTGCGCGTCAAGTTGAGCGGAACTGTATCGGGACGGAAGTATGAGTAAAACTAGGCACCAGTGAAGGAGAGAGCAGGGTAGCCACTAAATGTAGCACAACTACTGACAGCGGTTCGGTCTTGCATTTAGACTAGTGATACTAAGGGGGACTTAGCGACTGCAAATTCAGAGCGGTTGAATGTCGTGATCAAGAGAATTGAGCAAGAATAGATCGATTGCACCAAAACTGAGATATAACACTAAGTGACTACTCTATCCTGCAGAAGTTCAGGGAAGGGGAAGTAAAATGCCTGTATGTTTTGCAGGATATTTTATCATGGCACGTGGAGGCTCGGGATACATAGGCGAGAATAGTAGCAAGTCAAGCAACCACGTGTTAATACCAAAGGACTTAGACATGCTGTGCTGCGGAACATGAGGATACATGTAATAAGACCTGCGACTAGTAAGTAGCGACAAGCGACGAGAGAAAATGCTGTGACAAACATATTTCTGCTGGGCTTGCACAGGCGCTAGTGCTATTCATGTGCCCCACACAAATCCCCTCACTTAGATCTTAGCGCGCACTAGGAAACCGACGCGCTGTTAAAGCGACACGCGCTATCGCTAGTTCAGTCCAACTTCTGGGTACCTCGTCCTCCCATGTCCTACCTATGTCCACCTATCTCCACTGGTGCATTTTCTCTCGTCGCTTGTCGCTACTTACTAGTCGCAGGTCTTATTACATGTATCCTCATGTTCCGCAGCACAGCATGTCTAAAGTCCTTTAGTATTAACACGCGGTCGCTTGACTCGCTACTATCCTCACCTAGGTATCCCGAGCCTCCACGCGCTATGATAAAATATCCCGCAAAACATACAGGCAACTCACTTCCCCTTCCCTGAACTTCTGCAGGATAGAGTAGTCACTTAGTGTTATATCTCAGTTTTGGTGCAATCGATCTATTCTTGCTCATTTCTCTTGATCGCGACATTCAACCGCTCTGAATTCGCAGTTGCTAAGTCCCCTTAGTATTACTAGTCAAAACGCAAGGCCGAACCACTGTCGGTAGTTGCGCTACACTTAGTCGCTGCCTTGTTCTCTCCTTCGTCGGCATCTAGTTTTACTCATACTTTCGTCCCGACAACTGTTCTGCCCAACTCGACGCGTGCTCGCCCAATTATTGCAACTCTCTGGTCCTTCAGTCGTTCTAACTCTTATAGCACGATTCCCTTAGCGCTCAATTGACCAAGCGCTATCTTTGGTTTTGTTACTTGTCATTTGTGTTACTAATTGAGCGCTATTTAGTCGCTCCTGGTTTCTAGGTCGGATAGATTCTAAGCCCTTTGCGCTATCGCTTCCCTTGCCTAAATCGAAGGAAGTGCTTCAATAGCAGTCCTCTCGGGTCGAATATAATTCTCACGCCCTTCAGGATAATAGCACTAGTGCTGTCTCAAGCCTAGTTTCTATTTTTCTTTCACAATGCACCAGTGGAGATAGGTGGAGATAGGTAGGACATGGGAGGATGAGGTACCCGGAAGTCGGACCGAACTAGTGATAGTGCGTGTCGCTTTAACAGCGCATCAGTTTCCTAGTGTGCGCTAAGATCTAAGTGAGGGAATTTGTGTGGGGCACGTGAATGGCCCTAGTGCCTGTGCAAGCCCAGTGGAAATATGTTTGTCACACCGGGGTGCGATGTTATGCATGGCTTGTGCACCTTGCAAGTCCTCTCGTAAGGCCTGTGAGTATGCAACTCATAGGTGTGGAGGTAAGTACTTTTGTTTTATCGCATCAAGTCCTTACTAATCAATCCTGTAGTTGTTGCTGCCAGGGCTGCTGCGTGCACTGCAGCGACTAAGGTTGTGGTTAGAGCGCCTTCCACTACAGAGTCGGCTCCTGCTGCTGGTCCTTCAGGCGGGCGGGACCTCATTTGCTGCCCAAGAACTTTGCCCTTGCCATCCTCAGAGGGATCTGATTCTGAGGAGGAAGAAGAGGAGTCTTTTCCTGGTGCATCTGCAGAAAGGGAGAGTTGCAAGCCAACCAAGGATGAAGGGATGGTTGAATATGACATGCTAATGGATGCCGACATGGATTCTGAAGATGTGTTCCTGGAGAGTCGTATGTGCGCGCTTCATGCACAAATGCATACCATGCATGGTATGTTGCTGGGGACGATGAATGAGATGGATACCCTCGCCTATTGCTACAAGAAGACCCAGAGGCAGTAGATAGCGCTTCCCTTAGTAGTGACCTTGAATAGTGCGTGGCTGTACCATGTAGTATACCTTTCCATAGCACAACAAATGTATAGTTTTGTTGGCTTGAAATCCTGGATGAGCGCCTTGTCCTGAGTCCTATGTCCCATGTCCTGTCCCCATGTTCCGATCCTATTCCACTGGGTGCCTAAGAGATATGTAGGGTAAATGAGCAAGCGTGCACGCTGCAATAGAAGATGAAATGATATGAGT
This sequence comes from Suillus americanus, assembly GCA_016695465.1. Lineage (NCBI taxonomy): Eukaryota > Fungi > Basidiomycota > Agaricomycetes > Boletales > Suillaceae > Suillus > Suillus americanus. The sequence continues at coordinate 105,216 of MU177939.1, read as the reverse complement.
CGGGTTTGCGGGGTACCACCCAACTTGTCTTCATCGTGGCACTTCCTTCGTCTATCTCTGGTTGCTTTTGGAGTGCAACATAGGAATCCTAGAATCTGTCAATGGGCGTGGTGCGCTGCCTATGCATTCGAAGAGAAATATATGATAATCAATTATGTGCGTTATAATCCAGTTCTTTTGGCAATGTCTGTATTAGATATAAAGTCTGTGTGCTTGATGGCATGTAACATAAGTGAGTTGATTGGGAATCAAGATAGAGAATGGAATTGAGCACCGGTCAAAACCTGGGGTAAAATGGAGACTATCGTATTGAGGTGGTATATTTTTGTGGTTTTTATTGGTTTTCTATGGGAGTCGGGAGCGGGTATAATGGCAGTATGAGTGGAGTAGGGTGGTGGGTTATGCATCAAAGTCAAAATTGAGCGCTTCATTGTCTGGTTCTTCTATGTCTTCTGCAGCTAAGGTATTCAATGCTTCATTGTCTAGACCTGTGATACTGGTGACTGAGATCTTAGTTTTGGTACACAGAAGATAAGGAAGCAAGCAAAATGCTGCATAGCGCAGCTTGGATACAGAACCGTCAAGTTCTGACAGGATATATGATCCGCCTTTGGTGCGGTGAACGACAATCATAGGTCCTAGATAGCGCAGCTTCATCTTGCAACTTAGCTCATACTCCACCTTAGAATTGTGGACTAGCACATAGGTACCTGGTGCAAAGTTGAAGTCTACAATTGAGTGACGATAGCACTTCTTGAAATTGCAGACAGACTAGTAGCGTGCTTTAAGAACCTTCTCCTTGATATTGTTGAGGTCTTCTTGGCGTTTCTGCAATTGGTGGGCATGCCATGCGACCAAGTTGGTAGTCAAGAAACTGTCTTGGTCTGGAAGTGCTACTAGAAAAGTTCCTTCAGCAAGGTCAGATGGAAAGATAGGCTCGATGCCATGAACCATATAATAGGGAGTTAGACCCATTGCTTGATGCACAGTAACACACTCTGCCCATAATACTGAGTGAGAGTATTGATACCAGCACGACTCATCCCCATCGCAACTTTTCATGATGGCCTCCTGGACATCGTAATGACGTCGCTCAATTATACCATTAGCTTGAGAATTGTATGGTGAAATGCGAATTGGGTGAATTTTGTAGCGCTCTGCTAGATTGTCAGTGGCTAGACAAAAGGCGGGTCCATTATCAGTAATGATTTCAGTTATGGGTCCTCAACGACAAAGGAGATCTTTGAATAAGAACACAGTTAAAGACTTGGTGTTCTCTTTGTGTAGCATGCCCCATTCTGGGTATCCAGTTAGCACACAACGGGCATGGATGAGTCAGTCGAATCCGCCTGCTTTAGGCATCATCATACTATTGATATGTGCTCTACTGAAAATACCACCCAGAATGGGTATGGTTGGAGGGATATGTAGCTTGCACGTCTGTCGGATCTGACATTTGTGACATGTCCTGTTGTACCATTTGATATTGTCAATAATTATAGGCCACCAAAAATGCAAAAGAAGTTGGGCTCGAATTGAGTATACTCCCTTATGTCCAAGGTCATCATGTGCTTCCTTAAGGATGCAAAACCATCACACTTTGGGAGCTACAAGTTGATGCTTGCCTTGCGAGTTCCGTCGCCATAGTTTGTCTTTGAGGACAAAGTATTGTGCAGATAATGCGACGAATTCTTCGAATTCCTCATCCAACAGGTTTGGTGGTTTCTTGCAGGTCTTTAGGAAGCGCTGGATGTCAATCAATTTAGCGTCGTGAGCTTGCGCCACTTCAGATCTGGGAATGGTTGGATTGGGGGGTTGGTTTCTATGGTACCTATGAATGTGAGAAGAGTGGGTGGGCGGGTTAGTGGATTAGGAGTGGGTATGGTATACAGGTAGCGCATGATGTCGGCACCAGCACCTGTGATAGCACGGCTTCGGTCATTAAGAATATCGATTGCAAATGAGTAGGAGCGGTCAAGCCAGTCCTCATGGTCATCATCATCATCGGGATCTTCTTCTGCAGGTGGTCTCCTTGAGAGGCCATCTGCTCCAGTATGCTTGGTTGTGGGTACATGAACGAGAGTAAAAGAAAATAACAATATACCTGCAATCCACCAATTGATGGTTGCGTTGGGTTGAAGGTCAGGGTTATTGATCATTCCTTTGATATATTTCACATCAACTTCAACCGTAAAGTTGGTGATGCCGAAAATATATATGTGTACCATGCAAAGCACGCAAAATAGGCTGTAAAGCTCTAGTTTTGCTTGAGAGTAGCGACTTTTGACTTCTATGAGCGATATGGAGCCAAAGCGGTGTGAAAACTAAATATATACTGGGTGGTTTTGCCACTAGCTATATTTATGTAGACTCAACCTGACTAGAAAGTTAGTAGAACTGATAGTCAGTATATGGTCTCTTGTCCTGTCTAGCTGCTACACTTGCAAGCAAGAACGTTTGACCCAAGGGGCTTGCTGTCTGGATAAGTTTGATAATTGCAAAAAGGAGAAAGGAAAAGAAAGTCCTAAGATGTAGGACCAAATGTGAAGGTATGCGACAAAATCCGATGCAGGAACTAACAAACCCGATATTTTGGGTATTGGGTTATATGGGAAAGTGTCGGGTTGACAAGAAAAGGTGTCAGGTTCGACTGGGAATTGTAAGGGAATGTTAAAGAAATGAACGACAAAGGTTCGGGGCTCAAGTGAGTGAAAATTGGATTGATTCGACGGGTAAGGACTAATGGTGACCAGTATCAGGGAATTGCTCCCCTCTACAGAGTGGTAAGGTAAGATCACCTACTATGACTAGTATTTATCTGT
>MU177939.1:91084-102239 GCA_016695465.1 Suillus americanus | reverse complement strand
GTGAGAACTTAATCAACTACACACCTAGTGGGGTAAAGCGCGACTGGAATGACATGTGGGGGACGAGTCCGAAGGGTAAAATGTCGGGTCCACATTGGGTATGCATTGGGTATGATTAGTGGAGAGTTGGACAATATGGGAAGTGGACGTGAATCATGAAAAGGGGTCCTGCAAGGCCAGCTGGAATATGTTTGTCACAGCGGTTTGGATAGCGCTTGCTATTCTCCCTGATTTGTAGGAGAATATAACCTATAGCGATGTTAGAGGTATCAACAGCAAGGATTACTTTGCAACCGCATTCATAATACAGCACGTGCAGTGCAGGAGACTCTAATACATCAGGAAAATGTGTTTGTGCCATAACAGGTATTTGTTACATAACATTCCCACCAGTAGCTCCTAGGAGCTACTGAGAGCTGTTACAAGCTGTCAAGTGAAGTGTATTGTACTATGAATTACTACTATGCTACTGCTACCATATAGTCTGATATGCAAATTTACTTGACCAATTATTAAGTAAAAAACAATGTGAAAGATCTAAGACGTTGTGAGATTTCCAAGTAGGTGACCATGAAATATTAGGACCAGTAAGTGGTATAAGCTGACAACTCTGTCTAATTGAAGTTAGAAGAACTATCTCTCCTGATACCACTCCATTAGCTAAGGGTGCTGACTTGAATACAGCATACATGTTGTGGTTTGTGCCTGGCCTGCTACTGAGCTTGTACCACTCAACATATGCCAGATGATGTGTGGGCCATGTCTTGGGGACAGGTTCAAAATGTTTCAATACTTCAGGTAGCTTGAAAATCACGCAAAGTCTTCCAATCTTCATTCCTATTGGTAAATTTGATCAGATGAGATGAGAAGAGGAATTGTGGTGAGGCTGTTCACCTTGTAGTCCAGTGCTTTCTGCTTGAGAAGTATGAGCCACTAAGACAGTATCAAACCTGTCTATACCATCTATTCCTCTTCTAGGTTTAGCCTTGACTGCGTCTAACTCCTGGCTTCCATCTATATTGTTGCCCAGTGTATCTCGACCGAATTCAAATGCATGCCAGACTGAAATATTATCAAAAGGGAGCTGAGTAGAGTGAAGCTGGGATCTTGGAATGGCTTGGCCTTGGCTGCGATTAAGAAACTGATTGAGGTAGCAGATTAAATGATGAGAGAAGGAGGGACAGTGATGTTTGGATTGTATGCTGGCCAGAGGCTGATTGAGGGCAGATGGTCTTTGGAAATGGAAATACCCATCTTTGGGCCCTGGACATCCTCAACACCTGCCTCCTTTTCAGCCTGTAAGTCGTCCAAACTCTCATAATGCTCTAAGTAGCTTTCAAACATGGCTACTTTCTCTTGCCTTGCTAGCCACTGTACCATCTGAGGAACTTCATCACGAAAGTTCGATGCTCTCCAGCCCTCCTTAGCACAGTCGATGTGAAACCTTTCAAACATTTCAGTATTGTAATTGTCTGTGGTTCCAAAGTCTCGTATTGCTTGGGCATAGTGTAGCATGGTGTGAAATTTTGGTATATTGAGATGTTCTCTGACAGGGACGAGATTTGGATCGGTGAGAATGTGTTTGCTGTCATGAAATAGTTTCAAAGCGTTGTCGAGATAACGTAGGGTGTTGTCATCATGGGAGGGGTACTGAGCAATATAAACAAAGTTGAGGATTGCACAATAGCAGAGAACAACTTGAGAGGGGGCCTTGCCGATCAGACACCCCAGTAAAATCCTTGCCATATCCTTTCTCTCCTTTCCAGACACCTGTGAAAGTTCCGACCACCCTTTCTTGAAATGGCATACACCAAAGCAAGGGGGAAGGCAGCGAATTCTATCGTCCAGTTCCCGCTCGGACATTAGACTGCTATACCAGTGGATCAGATGCTTGACTACACCTTGATACAGCTGATGTAGAATGTCTGGCGTTATGGATAGGTGGATATCGCACAGTGGGAATCCATCCCAGAAGGGCCGTGTGACTGCGCCTGAGATGAGGTGTCGTTTGCAATGATCTTGAAAGTTACTGAGTGACGTCAAGACTGCAATGTTATCCTTGATGACAGCGAGAGTGGTTCGCTGTGCTTGTCTCCGGCTAGCCTTGCTTTTCCCTAAGTCATTCTCAGAAGCCATGCACTTAGGGCATGTCCCATACTTGGCACACATAACCAGACATTGCTCTGGATAGTCAGCTACGTAGCATGCAAGTATGGGATAAACACGCCTGACATAACCATCGCCAAATACCACCTCCATTCCATGTTTTCCCGCTTCCTTCAAAGGTTCTAGTATAAAGCGCATTGAATCATGAAATATCTGCTGGATGCGAGCGGACTTGTGTTTCTTGGTGAGTTCCTGACCAATGCTCTTGCTCACAGAAAGATAGGCAACAAGAACACAAGCATGCTGGGAGGGGCGCTGGTGAAAGGAGCGAGGGAGATTTCCTAGAGTCATGTAGACTGGGTAGGCTGTCTTGTTTCCAGAGTATTGTGTCAGCTGCGTTTTGTCTATAGCTATTATGACCAGGGCAAGAGTAGCGCCCTCCGGTAGAAAATTCTAATAACACCGTCAGCTTCTCAGATTGTCATCTGAATCATAAGACTCACCTGGACCATATTCCACCACTCACCAGTCCACATTTCATTGTAGATCCTTGTCGTCTTTGATGAGTCTGTGAAGATCTTCCTGGGACGGTATATGATATCCTTGGCATGAGCTGGATTGCCCAGTAGTGCGCTTATGACTTCCTTTGGATCTCTGTAGTGAATGATGTGCTTGTTGTCCGGATCGCTTTGATACCAAAGCTCTCTGGTTTTCAAACGACTTGTGCCTGATGCCCTCTTGAACTGCCTATCTTGCAATTCTCCAGTCCAGCTCAGATGCAAAGGGTGTAAATTTATGACTCCCACCATCCCCATCCTCCATATCAACGTCCTGGTCCTCAACTTCTTCCGATCTTTCTCCAAAGAGGTTCTTCCAGTGCTCATGAAGCGTGGACACTATGCGTATATGCTGACCAGCAGTGGGGTGTTCCTCAATCAGTCAATCATCATCATCGACATCATCTTGTTGAGGTTGAGGGGTAGATGATAGGTTAGAAGGCTCAGGGGCATCCCAGTCCATGTCAAAATCATGAGCTGGAATGAGTTCATATAGTTCTTCATGGAAACCCTCCATGACATCTTGTGGTTCCATCTCATCAGATGCATCATCATCTGATAACCCCTCTGGTAGAGTATCGGTGTCAGGTAAGTCTTGGGACACCACCACTTCCTCAAATTGACCAGGCATGGACAGGGCCTTCAGTTTCCCCATCTTGTACCACTTACAACTCTTTGCTGCTCGCAAGTGGGCTTCTAAGCCCCGTGTTGTCTTTAAGCACTTATGACATGCAGGGCATACAGTTGGATCGTCTTGTTCAGGAGATATGTTTTCCACTGCACAGTTTGTGGCTTTGAGTGCTGAACGTAGGCTAACCATATTGCTGGGTAACAGATTTAAGATGATATAGCTAGCAGAGACAGGGTAGGAGGTGAAGGCGGAAAAGCAAAGTACTTAGATTAATTTATGCATCTCACTGCTTTAGGTCATCCTCATGCCAAGAAAATGTGAGATATAATCATGTAATAAGCGTAGTAGATTGAATGAATAGAATGAATAATAAAATGTGTTATGAAGCCATGGAATGAGTAACACTACCAGAAGGACAAGAAACGCTGCCAGAAGGACCAGCAGCACTTGGAGGACTGCCAGCAGGGGGGCTACCAGAAGAAATGCCCCTAGCCTTCCTGCCCCTAGTGCCCCCACTGCCCCTAGTGCTGCCCCCACTGCCCCTAGTGCTGCCCCCGCTGCCCCTAGTGCTTCCCCTAGTACCTCCCCTAGAGTTCACTCTTTGAGTCCCAGCAGTAGAGCCTCTGCTCCGTCCCATACTTCCACATTGTGTTCCCTCCAAGAGAGGTTCCTCTGCCTTGCGCTTCTGGGAGGAGTATCCAGTAGTGAAGGCGATGTCTTCTCCTGCATCAACCATCATGGGTATATGTACACCACTGCACAGGTAGGACTGATACCTCTTCCTGGCGTCCTCCAAATAGCCTTCCGATGGATAAAGATCTTCTCCTGGATCAATTCTGTCGCGAATTTCTCATAGTTTCTGGAGAACTATTTCATGGGTGATCTGTTCTGGTGGGTACACCATCATCTGATGAGTTCTGCTAGTCTTGTCTTCATAAGGCTCGCCCATGAACATCCATTTAAGTTCCATCATACCCTTCCGGACTGCAGCGTGCTGGCGGAAATAAGGCGTCATGAGATTAATGAAGTTTTGGTCCGACATGGTTTGTCACTCAGCTACAATCTCCCCAGCAGACATCTTGTGAACCCCTGGCTGAACCCATCAGAAGTACATGATTTTCACATGTTCTGGCATGCGGGTAGAAGGACTCAGCATGAACACTGACATCAGGTCCAATGCAGCAATGGAGGTTGTGGCGGTAGACGAGGCAGTTAGAGAAGGAACAGATGATGGTGCTGAGGACAATGTGATAGTTGAAGAAGATGCAAGAACAGGATTTGGAGACAGAAAGGTACTGATAGAAGTGGAAGAGTGCGCTGCAGCAGAGGTTGTGGTACCATCCGAAGAAGACACAACAGCAGGAGATAGCAAGTCAACATTAGAAGTGGAAGACATTTCGACTGCTGAAGTCTTTCGTCTTTGTGAGTGTTTTTCACTTGCTGCCATCTCTGCATGCCAATTGCGACGATTATTGAAGGCTCCCTGGCAGTTACAACACAACAGGTAAGTGAGCCAGAAGAATGACTGGAGATCGTAGGCTGCCGCATGATCCTTCTTTTCGTCCAGGATCTCATTGGCTGCAAAGGGTAGAGTGCCCTGTTTGCTGATTATGAATGCATAATAAAAATATTGAACTCAAAAGACTCACCGTGTGTCTCAGTGTATTCATCCACTCTTCATGGTTACGCCAGTCAGCACCTGATCCCCAATCAGATGCCATCCCATATCTCATAGGCGTCCACTCCTTGGGTGCACCCTCGGGTCATATGGGCACTGCACATTTTGGATCAAACTCTGGGATGTAAAATAGTGTGTTCCCGTCACTGGTGTCACGATGAAGGACATCACGTCTGAGGAACCCGTTGCGATGACCTTTACAGAACACAGAACATTATTTGACAATACCAATATGCAAATGCCTTCAACAACTCACCAACTAGAGCACCAATGATACCATTGAACATCTCACGTGCAGTACCAAACCACAGTATGTCGACCCTGCATGTACTGAACATTGTGCGATTATGAATTTGGTTCTCGAACTGTCCTTGTTGTACTGATTCGAACATTAGAGCGGGTTACACCAGATAGCAGAAATCGACTTATGATACCAATCTGCATCATCTTTGGACATGAACCCTTGAAGGATCCTTGTGACCGTCTCTGGCACCAACTCACTCTCTGCTGCCAGTCCACTCTCCCAAGGCCCCTCCCACAGTGGCAACTGGGGTTGCATTGAGCGCTCTATGACAGTGATGCCTTTGAGATTGATATGATCACTGCGGCCTTTGACCCATTCTGGTGGGAGTTTATTATAGCTTCCATCCCAAGTCTTGGCAAGCTTGTCGTCCTTCAAATCCTCTGCCTCTCACCTCTTTTGTGGCTCATCTGGTTCATATCGATAATGTTGGTCATGGTCAGTGCCATCTATCTTCAAGAAAGGATCGCAGCTACGCTTCTGGAGTTTTCTGTGAATGGCAGTGTGATTTTGCTGCTCCACAGGGTCCCAGCAGTCTTTGATGACCTTGTGGATATTGTCTAGGCCTTTCACTGCAAAGACTCTAGTGCCTTTGCTGAGTATCCCTGTTGCGTGTTTGATCGGTGGTTTTCTAATAATATAGCGGGAAGATCGTACAGATGGGCGAGAACAGAAAGCCAATTTGATATAACCAGTTGGCCCTGTCGCTTGCTGGGACACGGTCATCCCACTTCATCGTTGGTACCAGCGTAGATGGCCCTTGAAGCCAGGTATGAGTGTCTATGCCCAGACTGTGGACAGGTGCATCAGCAAGAAAAGACAAGAATGATGATAGTAGTGTGGGGTGAGTGTAGAGATCCAGCGGTTTGGTATAGATGTTCCCGCCTTGCATGAAGCATGATAGACAAATGTTGGGCCCGCAGAGTGATATTCCAATGAACCACGAACAATCCGGTTGGGCATTAAAAACGAAGTTTGCCTTGTCACCCAGCTGTAGATACACATTGTCCACCAGGCTCTTGCTGTCTTCATATTTGATTTTGCATATGGAGATGAGGTCTTTCCATTCGATGATGGAAGAGCCTGAGGCACCCTTTTCGATGAGAACAAGGTCTGGACTGCAATGACCCCCAACCAGCCGATGATTCAAAGGCACCCACTCCTGCTGGGGAAGAACCTCCTGCTTAGAGGCATAATCATAATTTCGGTATTCTGCTGCCACCTGGGGTGTTGTCTTCAGCCCTATTCAAATGTCAAACACGAGGAACACACCATATTGAAGAACTTTGCTGTTTTCGCCTCAAACATGTCCTCATGCAAAGTTCCAGGAAGCTCAGCATAGTCTGTCCACAGAAAGTTTGGTGCATCAAGCCATCCTTTTCCCTTCTCATACACTCTCCTTGCCTCCAATACAGTAAGCACATCATCTCTGTCCACTTTATCCAGATTCTTCCATTTGACATCAACTTCTGTTGTACTAAGCACCCGCTGTGAAAACTAAATATATTCTGGGTGGTTTTGCCAGTAGCTATATTTATGTAGACTCAACCTGACTAGAAAGTTAGCAGAACTGATAGTCAGTATATGGTCTCTTGTCCTGTCTAGCTGCTACACTTGCAAGCAAGAACGTTCGACCTGAGGGGCTTGCTGTCTAGAAAAGTTTGATAATTGCAAAAAGGAGAAAGGAAAAGAAAGTCCTAAGACGTAGGACCAAATGTGAAGGTAGGCGACGAAATCCGATGCGGGAACTAACAAACCCGATATTTTGGGTATCGGGTTATATGGGAAAGTGTCGGGTTGACAAGAAAAGGTGTTGGGTTTGACTGGGAATTGTAAGGGAATGTTAAAGAAATGAACGACAAAGGTTCGGGGCTCAAGTGAGTGAAGATTGGATTGATTTGACGGGTAAGGACTAATGGTGACCAGTATCAGGGAATTGCTCCCCTCTACAGAGTGGTAAGGTAAGATCACCTACTATGACTAGTATTTATCTGTCTACGTGTGAGTACGGAGTGATATAGGCGAAAACAGTAGCGCGTCATCGGGTCCAAGTAGCTATGTAAAAGACCATGAGGCACTGTGGACAGTGGGAATCCCATGTAATAACACTGCATATACTATCAGCAGTGAGAACTTAATCAACTACACACCTAGTGGGGTAAAGCGCGACTGGAATGACATGTGGGGGACGAGTCCGAAGGGTAAAATGTCGGGTCCACATCGGGTATGCATCGGGTTATAGTGGGTTGCGTCGGGTATGATTAGTGGAGAGTTGGACAAATATAGGAAGTGGACGTGAATCATGAAAAGGGGTCCTGCAAGGCCAGCCGGAATATGTTTGTCACACCGCACCTCAACATCCATACTTGCTTGCACAACATCGCGCTGGCCCATAGTCGCAAGGTCTACACCCCAAGATGAACTAAACTGAATTTGCAATGGCCCATTAGCCTTTTAGACAAGCATGCAAGCGCAATTTAAATGTAACGCACCTTGGTCTTGAACTGATTGGCATATGTTCTGTTTCTCCAGGCTGGATTCAAAGAACTCTCCACTGACATCTTCTACACCACTTTAGTCAGCTGCTATGACCCAACAAAGGACAAAAGGAACTTGCCATGTTCTCCTGGGCTTTAACAAAGGATTGTTTGACAGTGGAAGAATTGATGGGAATGGCGCTGTAAGCAGTGGTGGGTCTTTTTCTTTAATGGGTAATAAGTTACATGACAAAGTACATGCACACACAATAATAGATCTGCCAGATTGCAGGTTCTCCACTGATACATGCAACAGGTTTCCAATCGCCGGTAAGACATGTGTGGTGGGAGGGCGGGAGGTGGAAGGTGGGAGGTGGGAAAGTAAACCAGTTACTTTCCCACTATGGGAAATCTGCATCAGTGTCAATGGCAAGCAGTGAATTTCTGTTACAGAGTACTCTATAATGGCTGACTGTCAGTTATCTCCTTCAGAATTAAACCTTATCATCTGTGCATTGATGCAGCTGGGCAAAGGGGCCCAAACATTGGCCTTGCGACTGCAAGACCTGACTCGGACAACCGGACCATCTTGCCTAACCTTTTCAATCATCCCTGGTGAAATTGGGGACTCCATGCAGATTCCACACCCCACAGAGGCTTATTGAAGACGTAGGCCCCAGGCCCCATCGGATCCCAATTGTCCCAGGAATAGTAGGAAACTGGTTGAGATGTGGTGGTATGTCGGAGACAATATGGCTCGTACGAGCACAGCCTCATCAGACACCATTATCTCTGCACTTGCCACAATTCACCTGGAATCCAATGAGATGGAACCAAAGATGTGGATGGATAGAGTGAAACAGGTGTGCATATCTTCTTGGGATGACAGCATAATGTCAGTCCTTCAGCGTTACCATGCCTTTTCATCTCAAGAGGTGGGCATGGTGTTCATGAAGATGCTGAGTTATGTTGAGCTAGCGGTGAAATGTCAAAGGTGCGCTTTGTGTGTTAATGGCGACTTCTTGTGAACGTGTTTCTAACTATCAATTTAGTCTCCTGCACAGTTCAACCGATGTCTCCAGTCTGCGTGATATTTATGCTACTTTCATCGCACCTCTGCCCGACGACAAGGCCACTTTGCATACCTTTGTGTTCTGGAATGCCTTGGGCCATAAATTTGGCCAATTGGCTGCTGGTGGATCAATATATGTTTTGCTCATGGTGGCGGGCCTGGATTTGTACTGGAGCATTGCCAGAGCACTTGGTCATGTTCCTTTGAGGTAGGAAAGATGCTCAGAAGGCCTGACAATTCTCCTGCAGGGAAACTTGTGCATAGCCGGATCATTCCGATCATTGCCTTTATGAGAGAGAAGCTTCCTCTTTCCTTTGAGAATCACTTCTGCATCGATTTCAACATCTTACATGGACTCTCTGCTACAGTGGATTGCATGTCCTTGAAAGATTCAGACAGGTTCTTTGATTGCTTGGAAAGGAAAGTGAGTAGCACACACCAGTCGTCCTGAACATCAGCTAACATTTGAACAAATGGAAGTGACTATAAGTTCCCATCAAGATCGTGTTCTTCCTGGAAGCCCTGCTTGACTCCAGTCCTAGACGACCTCCTGCCAGTTTTCAACATAGTGGCTACAGCTGACAGCTGGAATTTGAACGTCAATTCATCAAAGTATAATGCCTCAGATGGGCAAGGGCTTTTCACTGACATTGATATAGAGATCGCTGTAGTGGCTATGCAATTTGATCCTTCTTTATTGGAGAACCAAAGATTCACTGCTGAGCATGATAGGACACTTAACAAGGCCTGGAATAAGAAAGAGAGGGAATTGGCAGAGACCAGGGTGGATGTCAGTGACCTGTCAGCGCTGCAAAGTAAGGTATGAGAATTTCAATGCAGATAGTGCCCAGTGAGACTGAAGATGAAGATGAAGCTTGATATGTTCTATCCTGGGGGGCACAAGCTGGGAGATTCATATGTCCAAACCTCAATGGATATAATACCAGGGTACGTCTTTCTCCGTTCTGAATAGAATTTGACCAATGAAGACTGCAGAGCACTGCAACTTTGTAATGCGGATGGATCCCTCATGGCTTTCGTTTGCAACACGATGCTGGACGCCATGAGAGAGACTCTCTATGACAGGCTGAAGGCATCCTTTGACAACCTGGACATCTTCCAAAGTCGGCTGCCCTCTTCCACCCACGAAAGAGATGATCGGTTTGAGACAGTACATTTCTCTTGGTGGAATTGTTATGGGGTATCGGTAAATGCTCAACTCTCTAGGCATGCTGACAAGCTGACTGAGGGCTACAGGGCGAAGCAGCTCCTGAAGATGTTCATCCACACTTCCTTGGGGCCAGAGCTGCAAAGGGCTGCCGTGAATTCAACTTCACCCAGATGTTGCCTTATCTATCGCAAGAAATGTTCAACCATGAACAGCTCTACCTTAATATTCAGGCATCGCTGGCTGATGTTTTTGAGTGGATCAAGACTGTGGTAAGCCCGCCGCACATGCAGGAAGAGGAGCAACTAATGTATCACGCTAGTTTCGGGCCTGCTTGCCCAAAGAGTACAAGGCATTGGTGGAACTGGTGGAGTTGCTACCAGGGAAGCCAGATAGTCCAGTAGCTCCGTTCCTCTCACTGGTGATCAACATTAATGTGGCCACACTTGCGCATCGAGACGCTAAAGATAAGTTGCTTTGTTTGGTATTGGCAGTGGGGCACTTCACAGGGGGAGGAATAGTGTTGAAAGAGCAGGGTCTTGTGGTGGAGCTTAGGCATAGCGATTTCATCGCATTTACTTCTGCTGATACTACTCATTTCAACTTGGAGTATGTGGGTGAGAGAGCATCACTGGTTGTACACATAGATGGGGGGTTCGATAAGTGGAAGGAGGGGCATAATGGTTGGGAGGATCACTCATTCTTCCACTGACCTGACATTCAAATATTGTCTATCTTATTTCAATCACACAGTATTATCTCAAGTAAAGAAGCGAACATCAACCGAAGAGTAAGCTTAATTCAAAGTAACCGATGTTATTTAATATATAGTCGAAATTCACAGAGAACTTTGTACTTTGTGTTCGTACCACTTTCACCAGCAAGCTCTAATGCCACCCAAATGTTAAGTAGCGTACTCAAGGGTATCGGATCCGAAGGACTTTGGCCTCAGCTCGTGCGCTGTGCCCCTATCCCGAGTATTGTCCCATATTTCTGAATACTAGAGTATCATGTTTATGGGCGGATGAGTATCGTACCGGATCCGTTAAGGTCTACAGATATCGGATGTGTAGAGTAACGGCTAATCCGGACGAAGTCCAAACTAGAAACTAGCGGATAAGACTGTCCGAAGACAGAGGCGGATATGGATAGACTATAGGAATCA
>MU177939.1:76741-87050 GCA_016695465.1 Suillus americanus | reverse complement strand
GGAAGTTGCTCTATGAAATCCATGGAGATGGAATTCCAAGGCTTTTCCGGTATGGGTAGTTGCTTGAGCAATCCATAAGGTTTATGTCTCGGAACCTTGGCTCTGGCGCAGGTAGTGCAGGATCGGACATAGTCCTTGACATAGGTGCGTATTCCTGGCCATGTATATTCGCGTCGGATAAGGTCTAAGGTCCGGTTTTGACCAAAGTGACCAGATAGAGGATGATCATGAGTATTTCGGAGGATGTGAAGTCGAAGGTTATTAGATTCCGGAGCATAGATGCGGTTGTTGCAGTGGAGGAAACCACTATCGTCCACTGTCCATCTCGGATACGAAGGTACCGGAAGATGGTTGGTTGCAATAGGGTCATTAGGAAGTGCGGTCAGGATGTCTTTCTGAAGGTCATCGATATCCATTAGAACAGCTGCTCTAAGAACCGGAGTTGCTAAGGTTGAGGCTCGTAGGGATGAAGCTAACTGTTCGGATGTGAATACCAGACGGAAGTCATGAGGGTTAACTTGAATGTAGTCCTTATCCCCCTCTTTGGGATAGACGTCCCAATGTCTAGTAAGGGAATCAGGTTTAACTCCGAGCTTTCCGGGACAGAAACGGATGACAAGATTGAACTGATGGAGAAATTCCGACCAGCGGGCCTGACGGCAGTGTGGGAATCACAATACAGCTGGCCAAGCTGCTGAGTGGAGAGCAGTATGTTCAGCCCATGGGACTCTGACTTGGCTCAGTGCTCAGAGAGTAGAAATTAGCATCAAAAGAATGACTGTGTATTCAGGCAAGTGCTGACAGTTGGTGAAAGAGTAACATCCTTCTGTAAGCAGCAAAAATGCAAACATAAACTAAGGAAAGTAGGGGAAAGAGAAGGTAAGTAAAAAGGGTGAATGCAAGCCCAAAGAAAACTTGTTTGTCACAGCGGGAGAGGAGTTTTGTGGTTGCGAAGTACTCAAGGTTTTTGTGATCCGTAACAACATCTACAGGCTCGGACAAGCCTTCTAGGTAGTGTCACCAGGAGCAGAAAGCTTCGTATATGGCTAAGAGTTCCTTATCGTGCATGTCATAGTTGAGTTCCAGAGCGGACAGCGTCTGTGAGTAGAACACTACCAGATGAAGTTCTGAGTCTGTACATACAATGGAAAGTATGCCAGCTATAGCATAATTGGAAGCATTGGTTTCTACAACAATAGGAACATCCAGCATCCAGTGTGTGAGTATTGGAGCGGTAGTGAAAGCTTTCTTGAGTTCTTCAAAGGATTTCCGACAATCATTGGAAAAGTTCCACTGAACATCCTTGCATATAAGACGGGTTAACGGAACCACGATATCCGAGTAGTTGAAAATGAATCAATGATAGAAATTTGTGAATCTGAGGAAGGATTGGATATCCTTGACTTTCTGGGGTTCCAGCCAGTCAGTGATAGCTTGGATCTTCTCGGACAACATGGTCAAGCCGTCCGGAGAAAGGACATATCCAAGGTATTCAATGGATGATGAGTGGAATTCGCATTTTTCAGGTTTAGCATATAGTCGATGTTTTTGGAGACGACGGAGGACTTCTTGGACGTGTTTCTTGTGGGACGCAAGGTCATGAGAGTAGATGAGGATGTCATCCAGATATATGATAACACAGATATCCAGCATATTGGCAAAGACGCTATTGACAAAGTGTTGAAAAGCCGCTGGAGCATTAGTGAGACCTTCCGGCATCACCAACCATTCATAAGAGCCATAGCGCGTTCGGAAGCCAGTCTTCCATTCGTCCCCTTCCGCTATCCAGACAAGATGATAAGCAGAACGGAGGTCGATTTTGGTATAAACTTTAGCGTGGCTTGGAGAGTCTAAGAGGTCGGCAATGAGGGGTAACGGATAACGGTCTTTCTTGGTAATCTGGTTGAGACCATGGAAATCCACACAAAGGCGGAGGGATCCATCCTTTTTCTTGACAAATAGGACAGGAGCTCCGTGAGGAGAGGATGAGGAGCGCAGGAGTCCAGAGGCAATGTTTTCATCAAGAAACTTCCAGAGGGCTTCAAGCTCAACTGGGGATAGAGAATATATGGTTCCAAGGGGTGGACTGGTCCCTTCTTCCAGATCTATCTTCAGATCATAAGGACGATGGGGAGGAAGTTGACCAGCCTTTCCCTTGTCAAAGACATCCGCAAATTCATGATAATCCGAAGGAATTCCAGATAGGTTTGGAGGATCGGATGAAAGTGATGTGGACCAGAGATCGATGCCGGATGGACGAAGGTAAATGCTGAACTGAGTCAAACCTTCCATCTTGCAGGCCCGGCAAAAGGCAACTGCATTGATCAAGGATATGTTAGGAACAGTGTTATCAGCGGATGGTCCAGATGTAGTTGGAGGAGGTATGGTTTCTGTCGGAGGAGGGATATCCAAGGACGGAAGTGATATCGGAGCGGTCAATGGCATTCCATGAGATGTCATCCGGAATTTGATGCTGCCCAAAACCCAGTCAATCAACGGATTGTGTCGGGTGAGCCAGCTGTATCCAAGAATGATAGAACAAGATGAATCCAAAGGAGTAACGTAAATCATATCAGAGGTAACTACACCGGACAGAAAATGGACGGACAAATCTATAGATTCGGAAATGGTGTTATTACAAGTACCATCAAACAAGCGGAGCGGAATAGGAGGTATTGGATATGTAGGGATTTTGTATTTTCGGACGAAACTAGTATCTATGAAACAATGAGAGGAGCCACAATCTACGAGGGCTGGACATTCAGAGATGGACGGAAGTAACGGAAGTGATACATATGGACAGAGAGAGTTCGGATCCAAAAGCGCGACAGCGTTGAGTCTTAACTCCTTTGTGCAGGTAGAGTCAACACGACCCTCTTGCTGCACAGAGCTAGGAGGGTCGCGGACTATTTTTTTGTCTCGACAGAGACCTCCGGTTTGGTTTCCGGAGTGACTACTGCAGCATGGCCTTTGGCAGCATGCAAAGTAGACTTGGTGCATTCCCGAGCAGTATGCCCAGGTCCGCCACAGAATAAGCATAGCTTCTTATCCAAGCATCTCTGACACTCCTTGGACGTGAGTTTTCTGTCCTTACCCAACTTGGAAGTAAGATCCGGAGCCTTTGGAGCGGATGTGGTAGAAGACGTGGATTGTTTCCCAGACTTGTTGGTACTGGGGTGATGGGTTCTGGATTTGTTGTTTCTGGATCTGGATGAGTTGGCGTCCGTCCGATCAGAAGCGGACTGCTTAAGAGGGTTGGGTGAAGTGGATTTAGTCTCTCAGGTGACTTCTCCTTTCCATTCCCAGTATCGGGTGTCGATAGTCTGAGCTAGAGTTTTGTATTTGGAAAGGGTAGAGGGTTTACCCATGTGACTGATTTCATCCTTGATGCGAGCTGGAAGTCTGTCATAGAATTGGTGTCTCAAGGCTCTGTCGCCCCAGCCACGGACCTGTGTGGCAAGACGCTGGAATTCCACAATGTACTTGTGGATGCGCTGTCCTTCGCGCATGTGGAGCTGTTTGAGTTGCATTTCTGCATCACCGGATGGGTCATGTGGTCCGAAATTGGTTTGGAGTTCAAGCCTGAACTCGGAATAGTTATCCATCCAATCCGGATGGACGTCTGTTCCGCCGGATAGGAGGTCTGGTTCAAACCATTCAAGAGCCATACCCTTAAGGTAGGATTGGGCGAAGTTGACTTTAGCCCGTCCGGTACAGAAAGTTTTTGGCTTGCTTTGGAAGTTAAGCTCACATTGGACAAAGAATGCGCGGAGCTTCCTAGGCTTGGTTCCGTCAAATGTATCCGGTTCACAGATTTTGACTTTGGAGTCTTTGGAAGTGGTAGTGCGACAATTATTATGAGCAAGGTTATCAATGGCTTCTGATAGTCGGAGCATAATGTGGTCCTGTGGATTCAGGTCGTCATCTTCATCATCTTCCGGATCATCGTCCGGATCATCTTTGAAGTCATCTGGTGGGTTGCCAGGAGTGTCATCATCATCAGGATCTTCATCATCCGGGGACCCCCAGCAGGAGTGCGTGTAGGGGTTTCCGGGTGTCAACAATTCATGAGTTCGGAATTGCTTTGAGCTGGCCCGCGGTTACTAATGCGGCGCTGAGAGAAACTGGTGAAGGTGTTGACTATGGGTGTCGGATCACAGCGGATGGATGAGAGTCCGACCAAGTAGAGAGTTGGTTGGGCTACCTTGGTAGGAGCCACGATAGATGCGATATACTCGGAAAGGTGTGAGTTTGAATATACTGTTAAGTAGCGTACTCAAGGGTTATCGGATCCAAAGGACTTTGGCCTCAGCTCATGCACTGTGCCTCTTTCCCAAGTATTGTCCCTTATTCCTGAATACTAGAGTATCACGTTTATAAGACGGACGAGTATCGTACCGGATCTGTTAAGGTCTACGGATATTGGATGTATAGAGTAACGGCTAATCCGGACGAAGTCCAAACTAGAAACTAGCGGATAAGACTGTCCGAAGACAGAGGCGGATATGGATAGACTATAGGAATCAATCCTAAGTCTCAGAGTAGACAAGAGTGCAAACTCAAGTCTGGACGGATAATGGAAGGTGAATGGAATGAGTGCAAACTAAGATGATATTCAAACTGAGGTTTGACAGAGTTATACATGAGTTTATATACTGTAGGTATCTAATGGAATGATCAATCAGCAAGGTAAAGGCTATGTATGATGCATGTGGAAAGTCTATTGGTAAGGAGGATTGATCACAAAGCATGAAACGGATATGAGAGATGAGTAATGGATCAGTAAGACAAATGGAAGATAGATAACCGGAGTACCAGTAGTACAAGAATTACCAAAAGGGGATAGATGCTGTATTAAGGTTATATGAACAGGAGATGAAATAAGAATCAAAGCGGATCTGTGGACTGGACGACGGATACAGATGATGGATCTGGATCAGATCTGTGGACCGGATGTTCCGGATCTGTTCCTAGATTATTGGTATATGACACTGTACCAGAATCTTCTGATGAGGAAGAGCCAGCCCTTGACACCGTCCAAGAACTATTAACTTTCAATGCAGATGATGAGGAGGATGACGACCGTGACCATGAAGTTCCTGAAGAAACTCCAGCATCTCAAAATAAAGAATCACCTTTGGAGAATGACGATGATAGGGAGGACAGCAGGGAGGACAGCAGAATGGACAAGGAGGAAGGTTCTGATGAGGAGGAGATTAGTAGCAAGAAGGGGTATAGAAAGCTGCTGGACAATGACCAGGTGCGAGTCACATATTTCATCATTTGTTTATCTCCCTGAGTCCTATAATAGGTCGTGGTAGGAGATGATGTTGAGCCATCAAGCTCGGGCCCCAGTAGGTGCTCCAGCATCCTCAACACCAAAGTGACCCTTGCCATGTTCACCACGCCACACTCTAAGAGAATAGCTAGCATTGCCAACAGGAGCATGAGACGTCATGGAGCTTTGTCAGATGGCTTCCCCACCAACCAGCAGAAGGAATGCAAGGCATGGGATGTCATTCTTGAGGCTTGTCAAGGCAACAATCAGCTGACAGAGAGGCTAACCCAGCTTGAGAACAACCTGGACATGAAGAACTTGTTGGTGAACTATGTACGTGCCTGGATATTCAAGTAGATGATGCTGATTGATCGCTCTGATCACAGACATGGCAAGGGCATGGGACAATGAGGGCTGAACTTGTACTGAAGGCTAGGCAAGGTACGCCTGCCTGGTTTGGGCTTACTGAGCTGGAGAGTAGTGAGGAGGTGATTGGCGCCTGCAAATGGCTTCTGAAGGACAACATTTATCTACATGGCGACATCAACTTAAAGGTAAGTGCTAATCATTCATATACTATGACTTACGCTCATTTAGATTCGCTTAAATCACAGCAAAGGACGTATGACAAAACCAAGCCCTGGATGAACCAAGCCCTGGTATTATTGATCTCTGACCAGTTTTGGTCAGTAAAGGGAGACACTATTAAGATGGGTAAACAAAATAACTTGTATCTGGAGTTTCCTGATGCTCTGCTGGCCCTTTGTGCCAGTGTGGTGAGTTTGTGATTTATATGAGAGGACATTGCTAATGACAATGTCTCTTCTAGATTCAATGTGCGCTCAGAGGCTTCTTATCAAATGGCAAGCTTAAAGGAATGGGATCTGTTGTCTCCTTCACTGATGAAACCTATCGCGCTGAGTTTGTTTCTTCCTCTTCTCTGACTTTACTTATGCTAATGTAGACATTCTCTTTTGACAGGTTCTCTGGCTACAAATCTCTGCTTTCTGAGTTCAAGAACGATACCCCAATTTTCTACAAGCTGATGAAGATGGACATGAAGGACACTCTCAAGTATATTTTTGTTGGTTTATTATTAGCTCTAGCTAATGATTTTTTTGTAGAAAGGTATCTCTAGACGCTTGCAGCATGCTTAAGAAAACCAGCACCATGAAAATCGACAAGGAAGCTATAGAGGAGGCTGCAAAGAAGGCATTGGCGGAAAGGGAGGCTGCAGCATTCCAGTCCGATAGTGAGTAGGAGATGTGTATGATGACGATTTAGTAGTACATTTCATTAGCATGTTCCTAAAATCAAATTGCATATCATTTGGATGTTTTTACGTTCCTTGCTGAGGTCACAGTAGCCATTATAGCAACTAGTAGCTACTAGTTGCTATAATGCACAAGTACATTTTATGAAAATCACTTGCACATTATAGCACTGAGCTGTCATAATAGCTGCTGAAAGTGGGGGCATTCCATTGTAAGATTTTTTGTAAAAGCATGCTGCTATTATGAGGGCTATAGAAGGGACTTGCCAATAATTGGCATTTATGCTATAACAGCTATTATAGCTCCTAGATACTACTAGGAGGTGTTAGGAGCTATAATGGCAAATACACATTTTCCTGATGAAATGTCGTCTTGTGTTGCTGCGAAGACTACAGTGAGACATTTTCAGTAGGAATTATATGAGAAGTGTACTTACCTTCCACCACTGAAGGGGATTGGTCATTTGTTCAGGTGGACAAGGATAGAGACCACTTAGATAGACGTCTACCTCATTCTGAACTGTAGAGGAACCACTGCGAGACATGGTCAAAGCTGCAATAAGGGCGGACTTCGATGGCAAGACTGGGACTGATGTAGGAATGGTAGCACTGGATGCTTTTATAATGGTGCCATTGTCTGTTGTATAAGTCTCATAAAGGTGTTTGAGAAAGATGTGAGCATGATGGCTGAGATCCCCAGTGGGCCATAAGTTCTGGTCTTTGAAGTATGCAATTCATATGCATGGATGTAAAACTAGTGTACATAGTATCAGCTCATTGACCTGCCAATGTCAGACAAAAAAAGTACTTACCACCACCTAGCAGAGTGTAATCGGATTCTAATGCCTTGTCCATGTGGTGCCGAAGCAATTAAAAGAGTAAAACAGCCCCTCTTCTTTGTCCACATCAAAATCACAAAGATGTGAGGCAAGAGGGCCATCCTCTGTTCCTTCTGGAACAGTCAATGGCAGGCATGTGATTGCATTTTGAAGGTCGGCGAGAAGCTGATCAGTGCTGCGGCCTCCAGATATGGCCATGTTTTTGACTTGAAGTGTGAAAGTTGAAGTGTTTCCGATTCTGCTGAATTTTGGTGTGTGGAAATTTGTAGATAAACTGTACAGTTCACATTGTTTACGGTCAATAAGATTCTGTCTCTTCGTGTTCCCGGGCCACCAATGTTCACTGTAGGTATTCAGAATATGGATAAATACAGCGATCATAATGTATTGTATTCATATTGTATTGTAACATATTCACCCATATCCCTCATGACTGGGAATACAGGACCTGAGTATTTTATTCAGGGTATTTGAATATAATCTGAATAATATTCAATCATATTTGGTATTGTGCACAGCACTGACCAGTACCCTAATAGCGAGCCTTTCTTAGCACTGAAGAATCTGTCTAGCCAGTCTCAGACAGCTTTTCAGATTTGCAATCTAGTGTACCGTGGATAACCCTCTGGAGATTTATCCACTGTGGATATCCACCCTGGAGAAATTGGGGGTCAGTTATCCACCAGTGAGTATGGTGGATATCCACCACTGGCAAAACCGGCCCGGCGGATCCGGGCGCTGCAAAATTTTCAATCCATGGTGCGTGTCATGAAATTTGCTTTCATTAAGTAAATATGTATCATATAACATCTATTCCATGTCCCGATCTTCTCTGTCAAGACCCTCTCTTGCACAATGGTGCTCTCGGCGCTGCAGGTGCCAAATCTTTCGAGGACTCAGCAGTTCACTGATGGTCAACTAGTTTCCTGGAATTGAGATTGATGATACTAGCAGCATCAAAACCTTCACCATCAAAATAATCCACTTTACTTGAGCCACCTTCTGTCACATCCGACACTCAGAACTAGTGGGCTCTGGTCATCAACACGATCACCTAAGGATTCCTTGGCCATAGCAGTCCAAACACAATCCCGTAGCATTAGATCGATTTTGTCCAGTTTTCTGCATTGTAATGCATGTCTGAATACTCAGGTCTTCCAGCGAGGTGCAGCACAGGTTGTGGCGCATCCATATTCAGCTCCAGCACACCAAACAATCATCTTCTTGGGATTACTTTTGAGGTACATGTTGACAGAGAGAAGATCCACCAGAGGATCAACTTTTGCACCACCTTTTCCCTTGGCAGGTATATGCCTGGCATCTGTGTATAGGTGCATGACAGACACGTCAGACTTGACAATCTTGATCTTTTTCTTCTTCAATGCCTTGGCTTTTTGATTGGGGAGCTCACAAGTAGGGATCTGCACGGGTATGGGTAACCCATGCAGGTCGTGGGTATGGGTGGGGGTTGGTTTTCAAGGCACCCATACCCTCACTGTGGGTTAGCAACTGAAATTGTGCTGGACTGCTACTAAGGAAATTCCCGAGTTCACTCTGTACAGCTGTCAAGCGCTCGAACCTTATCTGTAGTCTAAATACAAACCTAAATACAAACATAGCTATCATAGTGCCTGTCACCCCCACTCAATCATACACCCAAGCCCAACATGTTCGGATCCACGAACAAACGGATCATGAAACTGACAGATAAAGCCAAGGTGGCCCTCGAGGATTCCAACAAGAAACGTAAAAATGATTCGAGCAGCATGACCAGCACTAGCAAGCCCAAGAAGGCCAGACTCAACCGAATCAGCGGAAACTCTAAAGATAGAGACACAGAACCACTCTCATCTGAAGAAGATGTACCTACTAAGCCCACACAATCCCACAAAAGTGTCATCCAAATGGAGGAAGAGGAGGCTGCAATGTACGAAGACACCATTGAGATCAGCGACACTGACAACGACAACAAAGATGGGACGTCTGATACTGATAAGGAGGAGACCCCCAAGGATGAGCTAAGTGCGCTAAATTAATTTGTAAATGATTTCGGTGTTAATTATATCAGAGAGGATAATGAAAGATTGGATCTCACCGGTCTATGCTTTTTTCAATCCGACACTGTGTATTGTCACGATTGAAGGACGGCTCGCACACGAGTTTAAGTGCCTCAGAAAAAGCTGCAAGGCAACTGTGCGTCGATACCTCGACAAAAAGGATGCGTGAAGTACTGGGAATATGAGGAAGCATGTGAGGGCATGTTGGGGCAAAGACATTCTTGTGGCTGCTGATAATGCCAAGGATGCGAACAAGGCACGCGTTAAGATAGTTGGAGGATTTCTATGAAATGGATCAATTACTGCATCGTTTGAGTGGAAGGGCAAAGGTCAAGTCACTTACTCTCATCGTCAACATACTCGCGCTGAAACAAGGTATAGTAGTAGTCTTGGTGGTCCATGGAGTCTTGTCTGATGATGTCACTAGGGCGGAAATAGTCAAATGGGTGGCAGAAAGCCTGCGCCCATTTGAAATTGTGAAAGACCAGGGTTTTCAGTCCCTGATAAAAACAGGAAGACCAGAGTACTACTTACCTTTGCCTAATACAATATCCCAAGATGTTCAAGTTGTGTTCATACGCACCCATGAATGTATCGCTAAGATGATAAAGGTAAGCTCGCGAACATTGAATTGAAGACAGAAAAAAATTAATGGCGCACCAGGAATTTGCAGGCAAGCTAAATTTCACCACAGATGGCTGGACGGCAACAAACCACAGGGAATTCATCGCTTTTTTGGTGCACTTGGAGCACAATGGTGTACTGCTGACTTTTCCATTAGATATAATTGAGGTGCCAAAGGTTTGAAGTACTTACCGTGCACACAACTGGCTTGCTGATTGAGATGTAGTCTCACACTGGC
>MU177939.1:7259-64177 GCA_016695465.1 Suillus americanus | reverse complement strand
GCAGATGATAGCAATACTATGCGATACCGACCCCACGACTTTCCGGAGATGATAAACATAACAGTGCTCAATACTAGCAACTTCCGACTCACCACTCAGCCGATACGAGTAGTATAATGCCACCATCAGATATCTTGCGTAGTCAGGGAGAAGGTAAGTTTTAAATGCAAATTGTGAAGACCGACCATATATGTGACGTAGGGTGATACTTTGTTCATGTTTTTCATGGCTTCTCGCGGAATTTCTAACGATAGTAACCTGCAGGGCCACGCAGACAGCCCCGACCAGTGAATTCTCACAAAATGTCACGTATGGTGTCTGTTACGGAGGACGGGATTACGAAGCGCTTCCTCCCACGTCCATCAACTGCAGTGGAAAACACTACTCGCAGACGGGCCTTGAGGTTTGATCAGAGTTCCCCCACTATCATGATGTACAGGTAATCTTACCTTACTGGAATTAGCGTTTGTATTGGTCAGAAGATGACATCCTGGAACAGTGAAATCCAGGATGTGAAGGTATCATTGAAAATTGGCTCGAATAGTTATTCCAATCCTTTTGCCATCCAGGGATCCTCTACGTGATATCGGAGTAATCAAGCTACCCTGTGGTCGCCGGGCTGTATACCATTTTCGGGAACGGCCTAAGACAACCACCATCCCTTCCGGTGCAGTGGGTACTCCGAAGCTTTTGGCAGTCACGTAAATGATTGTAAGTCACAGCATGTCATATAGACCGGTTTCAAAGTGAGCTCGGCAGTCAAGCAAGACTTGTAGTGTTGCCGTCGAGGCGAGTTAAACTCGATGTGTAATCGATTCAGTTCGAAAATGACCAAAATCGTTTCAACTCGAAACTCCGATTTAAATCGAGTTGGGTTCGAGATTTACAATCGATTTATGTACTTACTTCATATCCATACATCGTAATTCCCTGTGAATGGCCCCCCTGAGGCCCTATGATATGAATATCGTTATAATGAGCTGCAGTGATCTCGACATAGTTGCCACTCCAACATCGAAGGAAATTTTCGCTCGG
Organism: Suillus americanus; assembly: GCA_016695465.1. Taxonomy (NCBI): domain Eukaryota; kingdom Fungi; phylum Basidiomycota; class Agaricomycetes; order Boletales; family Suillaceae; genus Suillus; species Suillus americanus. The sequence goes on along the minus strand of MU177939.1, from coordinate 63,142 downwards.
CTATTTAATTGAGACCCGTCACCCGAAGCAGTGCATCAATGAAGGAAGGAAAACACGCACATAGGCACTTTCGATGAGTGCGTTTCAATTTTTTTCACTTATCAAGTGACTTTTCATAGATCGAGCCATAGTTGTTAACCCAAGCATCAAGCTCGAGTGGTTGAAGGAGTGGTTAACGTTTAGGTTTCGTCACCCATCCTATTTCTCCCCAGCCCGTCTAATAGTAGGTTCGACTGCACCTCCTCCCGACTTGTACAGGAGCACTGGGATGCTGATGATGTTGGGAATACTTGAGAATGGATGCTACAAGCGGTTCGCCGTTTTTTTCTGCGTGTTATGGATGTCATGATTTTTGGGTGCAGATGACTTCGTTTCGTACGTCGGCGAGACCAAGACCTAGCTGGAACTATCCACACCCTCAGTATCACAGCAGGTGCTCACCAACTCGACAGCAATCGCCTCGCGATCCTTATCGGCTAGATTTGGCCGCATGAACAACCTCCAGGTAAATGTGCGGCGCTCATTTTCTGCTACTAATAGATCATAACACTATCCCTCCGACTCCTACCATCATTCTCTGAAACAGTGGCACACTCCCCGACACTGAAAACCACGGAGGGACGCTTCCGCAAGGAATTCGAACTTGACAGGAAGGATGCCGAATGCGAACTTTCTCGTTACGAAGATGCAGGCGTATTATTTAAAACAGCTGAACGTACAACAGATATCATTCGTTTCTGGGAGATATATTTCTGTCTGCAATTCATAAGATTAACAGGTATCATGTTAGCAAAAAGAACATACATTTCCGCTTCTATTTCGCGTCGCTATGGACGTCCTGCCTGCTCAAGCTTCATCTGTGCCTTCGGAGCGCAAATTTTCATCCAGCAAAGAAACCTTCACTCTACGGCGCAGCAACTTATCTCCAACCACAATTGAAGCACTCCAAGTCCTGAAGTTTATTTACAAACAAGTACAACTCATATAATACAAAGATACGTCCCATGATGGTAATATGAAAACCTAAGCTACCGTCTTGTTTCGCAACTTCCTAATCGATCGTCGCTCGCCACCTTTGAACCTCGCTAGCTACTCTTAATACCGGTGCCCTCTTCAGCGTAATGCACACTTACGTCTTCAGCTTTTTCCTTCGACTTCATCCCTCCACTCTGCACCTTTATCTGTTTTGAGGTTATCCCCTTCTGTAAGGAAAACGACGCCCGGGTATTTGTGCTACTACCCATCGGCATCATGATGACACTCGTGAAGACTTCGTTGGATGTGAATGACTGGTCGGGGTCGAATGTATCTTTTGAGTATACGCGGTATAAGAAGGTCACGATCACCAGGAGATTGCAGATCGTGAGACTGAGGGCGGCCTAATTTCGGTCGCATTTTGCAACGCAGCGTGAAGACGGAAGAACGCTTACCTTGATGTGGGAAAACATGAGCGTGGTTGTGTTAAAGACCCCGAGCATGAGGAGTATAGAGTGAGGGATTGTGATGGCGGTAATTAAAAGTGATGCGCAAAATGCAGATTGCACCAGTAATTTTCTGCTGCGCGAGAGGCCTACGTTTTTCAAGAGAAAAAGCGGCGCAGCAACGAGGGAAACATCCGCGGTGATGTCCGCTGAATTACCTATGATTTGAGGACCATAGCACTCAAAAAGGTACATAGGTACTGACTGATCAACAGCGAGAGCGCCACCCATTTGCCTATGTGGCAGGAGTGGAATTTGCAGACACTGATCTTCTGAACGAGCAGCGCGGCCCACATACACCCAAAGGATACTGCGATGAGACGGGTAAGCTGTTTATGGATCTTGGATCCCGAGTGGTTGGCGACGGGGATGATCGAGAAAATGATGCTCATGCGCGCAGCCCTGAACTAGTCAGTTAGAAATGTGACCGAGTGAGCTATGATGCGCACCACAGCACAGTGGTGAAAGTGATTGAGAGAATCCATGCTGGGAGTGGTATGAACATGTTATTATTCTTGGAATGCAGTCTCGAGTACTACTCACAACTTATCGCTCCGTCGACCCAGATACATGCTAGGCTAACAACTGAGGGGATACGGTTGGTTTACTATCCAAGGCAACGTACAAGGGAAATTGTACCGTCTGCGACGAGCGCAAATGCCGCCCATGCATCTTCCCACCATAGGTGATGCATCTGAGCTCTGTAAACAAGCCTGAAGATGGTGCAGATGATAGCAATACTATGCGATACCGACCCCACGACTTTCCGGAGATGATAAACATAACAGTGCTCAATACTAGCAACTTCCGACTCACCACACAGTCGAGAGGAGTAGTAGTATAATGCCATCTCGCGTAGACAAGGAGAAGGTAAGTTTTAAATGCAAATTGTGAAGACCGACCATGTATATGACGCAGGATGACACTTTTTCACGTTCTTATATACCTTCTCGCGGAATTTCTAACGATGATAACCTGCAGGGTTACGCAGATACTAGCCCCGACTGGTAAAGTCTCACAAAATGTATGGCGTCTGTCATGGAGGACGGGATTACGGAGCGCTTCCTCCCACGCGCATCGACTGCAGCGGAAAACACTACTCGCAGAGTCGCAGACGGGCCTTGAAGCTTGATCAGAGTCCCCACCACATGCAGAGAGTCTTACCTTACTAGACTCAATCAGTGTTGTATTGGTCAGAAGATGATGACATCCCGGAACGATGAAATTCAGGATGTGAAGGTATATTGTTGCAATCCTCTTGCCATCCAGGGATCCTCTACGCGTCAGAGTAATCAAGCCACCCTGTCGCCGCCGGGCTGTACAACATTTCGGTGATGGGCCTAGGACAGCCAAGGCACTCCGAAGTTGGCAGTCACGCAAATGTCACTGTAAGTCACAGCATGTCACATAGGCTGGTGAGCTCAGCAGAGTGCAAGTTCGGCGTAAGCGCAGGAATGTAGTGAGACTCGGACCTGTTCGATAATGCTATCGGATGGATTATTGTAGATCCGGAGCTGGATTCGCGCGGAATTGATGAAGCCTAGAGTCGGCACTTCCAATTTCCAAAGTAGTTATTGAAACTCCGTCCGGCTCAAGATCGGCAGGCGGCACTTTCAACTATTTCACTCAGTTCTACTCCGAAAATCGTGGTCATTCAACCTCGTAATGGATATGTTTTTTGTGAAAGTGCCGATTGAACGGATCATCGTGAGTACATCTGAACGTGGGAATCTGGATTCGTATCGATCCGAATGTGGGTTGCCAAAAAGAAAACGATGGATTCATCGATCGACTCAAGACGATATAAAAGCTCTTCTTCGTGATACGAACCGTGTTTATCCTCCAGTTATCTGCGCACTGAATCCAGAGGTCGCACCATGTGCATGCACTTTGAGGTAAGTGTCGTGTTTTTGCCTTTGATTGTACGTACTTGGTAGTCCATCTGGCCAGGGCGTTGTCACGGACACTGTTGGTGATGATCCATCTTGTTTGTCAGACTTGTCGCTTGCCGTCGTTACATGTATTCGTCACGATTACATTATCGATAGTCATGTCGGTGTGGGACCCACTGATTTTGACGATGATGTTTCGGTGCGTTTGACAGTGCTGTTGAACCCGATCATGCGGCAGTTGCGGACATTCTTGAGCTTGAGAGCCAATTCTTGGTAATTGCTCCGTCAATATATCACATCTCTATTTTGATCGCGCAGAACTGAAATTGTCATGCCCAGAGTTTGGAAGCAGTGTATCGATAGGCAGCAATAATCATAAATGCCGGTCACGGCTCGAATGGATCACGCTTCTGTTACAACGAGTACAATACACCGCCAGAGTTATACGTCATAACCCATGATCTTGTTGCGTGAGTTTTTCATATCATAAAGGCACAATTGAATTGGGAAGACTTACTAGTCCTTTACTCATCACACGAAGCCAGACAAGAATGGGTTTGGCCAAGGCTTTGTCGCAAACTTGTCGAGATATATTTTGATTCCGGTTTACCCCGCTCATCACGTGTGGCGATCGACTCCATCTCCAGACCTGCCTATCTGAGCGCTACACTTGGATTTTTTGTCTGCGCTGATCCAATTTAGGATGGGGGCAGTTAGTATACAAGCGGGCTAACAAGCTTGATCGAACACAGCATACCTACTCCATACCTTCATCTCTTCTCCACTTTACCCTACACCACGAAAACTCCCTTCCCCTCCCCATCTCATTTTTCCATGATACTCGATCGTTCGCATGTTATCCTACACCACAGTGTGCTAGGAACCACTTTCAAAGGCATCGATCATCCAATATCCACCCCGGATGTACCCATACATCAATTCCGTGGAATTAAATACGCCAGTGTACCAGCCCGCTTCCGTCAATCGAAACTCGTCGTTTCATACCCCTCTTCAGTTGATGCAACCCGTCACGGGTAAGTCTCCTTTTCGTATTGTGCCTGTTCAATTGCTAAAGTGCTCATCCAGCCCAATATGCCCACAGCCTGACCGGAAAAGTCTTGAAGAGGAGCTCATTGGTCTTGCCGACAGTGATATTCCAAGACAAATCTTCAAGCAGGATGAGTTTGAGTGTCTCAATTTGAACATCACCTGTCCTGCTGGTCATCGCCGTGAATCACAAGTTCCGGTTATGGTTTGGATCCATGGGTGAGACTAGTCTCGTACTCCTTCATCGTGTGATAGACGCTCATATGAGTAGCGGAGGCAGCCGTGGTTGTGGCTCAAGTTGGATCTATGATGGTGGCGCCCTTGTCAGAAAGAGCGTTTGCATTGGTTTACCGATCATAATGGTCACAATCAAGTATGTATTCTTCCGCCTTGCGTATATCAGTGCGGTAGTATTCATTCATGGTTAGCTTTCGCATAGGAGCATTCGGTGTTGCCGCAAACATGCAGTTGGCAGAAGATAACCGAGCAGCAGGCGACGAAGGTGTGGGAAACTATGGTTAGTCTATTTTGCACCCCTCACATCGCTTTGACTGATGATCCCACAGGCCTGCGCGACCAACGTCAGGCTCTAGAATGGGTGAACCGTTTCATCGCAGATTTTGGAGGAGACCCATCCAATGTCACCCTATTCGGACATTCCTCGGGAGCAGCAGACATCGTTGCTCACCTGTATTCCAATGCCAACTTGACTCGCCCCCTATTTACTCGGGCAATTGTTCAAAGCGCGATCATCGAGCACAATCCTCCAGAACCACATTCAGCTGGATGGCAACTGTCTAGAGCATTGGCTCCATTGCATGCCTCTTCCGTCGCACAACTTCGTGCTATCAATCCTGAAACACTTGTCAACGTCAATCTCCCCTTCCGCGCGGTCAACGACGGTGTCTTCTTCAGAAAAGGATTCAAAGATCTCTTCCCGCCTTCAGAGTCGGAAGAACCTCCCAGAGCTCCTCTTGACAGAAGTTTGAATCCGCTGCGGCTTGCCATTCGCAAGGCAAAGAACAAGAGTCGAAGCCCGCATCCAATGAGTAGCCGCCTGCCTGCCGTTCCCCATACATCCACCCCTGGTCTCCAGCCTCTCCTTATCGGCGACTGCGCATGCGACTCTTCGCTTTGGTCTCAGCCTGCACATCAGTGGGCCGCACCCGCTGTTGTGCGACGAATTCGTGCCATCTGCCAGTCCATCACAAAATCCTCTGCTCTTCTCAATGCTTATGAGATAGGCCCGCACATGTTTACGGAAGATCTTGCCGACCGTTTACTTGAGCTCGTAGAGGATGCACGCATAGCGTGGCCCACGGAATGTGTTGTTCAAGCTTCACATAGGACCGGTCAGCAGGTCTGGCGGTATGTATTTGATCAGGAGGGTCCTACACAGGGGATGCCCCACCATGCAGCAGACTTAGTCTACTTGTTCGACAACGTCTCGCTCCCATTATCACCTTCGTCTTCACCCACTGCTTTTGACCCTGATGAGTCACTTCCATCACTCCCATCGTCAAGATCGACTTCTGCTGGCGTGGGTGAGATCCCCGACAAGATGTGCACCATCGACGAGCTTGACCTCATGGATATCGACAAGTTCTCTTACGGCTCAGAGTCAAGTTGCAGCGGGTGGACCCAACCCGTTGTTGACGAGTTGATGTATGCCCGTGTGCGAGATGCAATACAGGAACGGTGGATCACATTCGCGCAGGGAGAGCGGCCATGGGATAATTCTCGTGGCAAGGTGTACGTTTTTGGCCCTGAGGGCGAAACAGGCGAGCGAAGCGCGGGTATTTTTGGAGGCAGGCGACGTCAGAAGATATGGGAGGAGATACTGAAGCCTTTGGGCATGACGCTTGTGCAAAAGGTCGCACAAGAGCTCAGCAATGGGCCTGGGTTGCCGCGGTAATTGTCGTGAGTCCAGCTGCTCATCGTGATCTTTCAAAAGCGGGTGTTGCGCAGTATCATTGTTCATATTCGCAGGGATAAATGGATCACTTATTAAGTTGGGAGGCTGGCTTGTGTTGTCTTTTTCCTTCCTAGGGGTTTCATACACGGTCGAGTCCATTTAGCATATCGCATTGCATGTCTATAGTCACATTCACACATCTACGAATACGCATGTTATATTATCATTGCATTAATTTCAAAAGCAGGATAGACCAACAGCAAAAACAACGCGCAGCAGCATAGCATGTCGTGGTCCGTGGAGGATGCAATAGCCTGAGCCACCGGTAATGCTTCATGTATGACTCGAAGCACTTGAACATGGCCGCGGGGGTTCCAACTCCATGGTTAGCGATTGCCCACTGCGCTTACCTCCGGTGGCGTCCGATATGTGGTTCGGCGCCTTGCCATCGCCTCATTTAAGTAGATCAAAAGATCGCCGAGGACACGATGTAGAAAATGACAAGTCACAGCTAGTCCTAGGTATTCGGGAAGTTCCGGTTGGTCTGTCGACTGTTCTTGGACTCTTGCATCATCGCAAGTTGCAACCACCCTGCCGCTAAAGTCAGCCACCTTCACGCATCCCGCCATCTATGTCAACCACCGCCATGCCAATCCCGTCATTCTCGTCACCTTGTCGTTGTGGTTCTAGTGGTCATGGCAGCTGTAGGCTGAACGACAGGCAGGAAATAGGCAAACACGGAGGAAGTAGTAGACAGGTAGGCAAGCATGAGAGACTCGCAGGGACCAGAAGAGATGGAGGTAAAATTCTGATGCGGCAGGCAGGCGGGATAATAGTGATATCATGCGGCGGCCTTGACAAACTTCCCGGTACTTTTCGAGCAACCCACTGACAGGGCAGAAGTTTGCATCCAGTCTGCATAGACATCGGCCAAATCCCGCGCTTTCTGAGACCATCGAACTCTTAGACTCCAACTTGGAGTCCAAGGGCCGTTCGCTTGACGAGGGCGAGCAGGACGCTTACTTCCTCCTTGCTGGCGAAGAAGACTTGGTCACATTTTGATCACACTTGTGAGCAAACGACATATAATATGTGTTCCAGTAACTTCTGACTTGCGAATACTAGTACGTGTGATGTGAGTATTCTCAATGATTATGTTCTATGTTCAAGTTGGCGGCCACCTCTTGTTGGTTGCGTAGTTGCTGCATACCTGCTTAGAAATGTTCTGAAACGGTGTGATAAAACTTCGTGGGTGCCATCAGGTGAGCAAACTGGATGTAATAACACTAATATCATTGGAACAGACCCACACAACGCATCATATGACACCACTGGCTGCGAACGCGAAACCTATGGAATCTCACCACATTCACGGTCGTGCCTGAAGCAACTTGCATATAAGAGCGACTATACAGCTAAGGAATTTCTGGGCAGTTGAAACCACTACACCATGTACGTTTTCGTTGCGCGATCCCCTTGCTGCTAGATCTAACAGTTAACACGTCAGTGCAACCATGATTCCTTTTGTACTTGCCGTTTCCTTGTTCCTTGCTCTCAGCACGGGAGTTGGTGCAACCTGCGAGGCCTGTCCTAATTGCGATTATGAGTCAATCAGTATATCGCAAGGGGATGCATGTCTTAACTACTGGACGTGCTCAGGCGATACTATCACATGTTTTTACCCTTCCGTTGCAAATCCGGGAACGTTCAACAACTGCTCATACAGTGAACCGAACGTAAGTATCTGTCTCTTCCAGCAGTGCATGCACACTCACCTATTTTTCGGAAATGCCAGGATTGGCCGCTTAACGATGGCTCCAGCGAATTCTGTTTCCCGTATGCGGGAGTCAACTCAAAATGTGAACCTGGGAATGACCCTTACAACGTTGGCACCTCAGCCTGCACCGCTTCATACGGGTATGTCGGTGAATACAACAGTGGGCTGTTATAAAGTAAATGGATTGAGGAGTTAAAGAGCCTGGCGCAGCATGGGCTACCTCTACCTTATCACAAGTACACAAATTGCGAATGTATATCTGAAAAGATCTGAGATTGGCTACACCGCTGGGTGGAATCAGCATATGAGTACCGTCATGGCCCATAGAACGCATAGCCGTCATTTCTGTGTTACGGTGAGCCTTTTACATCTCATGTGTATTGCTCCTTTCCAATCTTCCAGGACCATCATGATCATATCTGTGTCGAACAGTGGTCGTCCTCTAGCAGCTCATTCGCAGTGTCGCGTTTTCCTTTGCCATCCTCCAGAAATTAGATAGTTGATCATGCTAGGTCAGATTGTGTCCTGCAAAATGACATGTTCGAATTCGGAGTCGATTTCCCCAACTTGACGCTAAATTTAACACAGGTGCCTGCCCACCGCGGGGATATTTGAAGGTGCGCTATGATTAGATTGGTCAAGCTCTGGTGCGTGAAGAAGTCACAGCTGAATCATTTGCACAGCGTATCAAGAGGGGATGAAAGAAACTTCGCCCGAGGATCGTCCCGATGGGATCCCGGTTGCGACATAGCCCTAAGTCCGGAGTTGACGGATCAGGACTTGCTGGGAGCGTTACCGCGGCATGTTTTCCATTCACGCCTTGCGATGTTTCTCACTTCGTCTCTTCTCTTGTTATGTGATGTTCCAATCATGGACAGCGAGTCTCGAAGGTACGTACTAAGTCCCCTCATCTACTTATGAGAGTCCGGAACTGATAGCAGCGACTTCTCACGAAGTGACGGTTGCGTGCACTGCGCTGATGTTGTCACATCGGCACTACGTCGCGCGACTGTGGTGGGAAGAGATGCGGGCAGCACTATCACTGGCTTTCGATTGCCCTGCTTGATCGACCAATGGCGGTTTATGCAGAATCTTTATCTGACTCGTGGACTTTCTTAAGCGACTTTGTCGAAATCCTAGGCGCCGCGCCAGTGGTCAACCGCATATCTTGGCTCTTATCCATAGCCGTTCTGATAAGTCGTTACCCGTCGTTCAAGTCCGTACTTCTTGTACTCACATTTTGCAAGGTTTACAAGAACCAGCATCCTATGCTACCTCATACGTGTCGCAAATGCTGAAAGCGGCCTCAGACGCATCATTATGGCACAGGGATCTCCTTCATTATCATGTTCATCGGGATCGTTGCCCGGAGAATCTATATTTGTGAACCCTACGAATATAGCATTCCCAATTTTGTTGCGATAACACAACTCATCAGTAAGTTTGTCAGAACCTCACCGATGTTCAAAGTCTAATATGATTGGAGAGATAGTTTCAGATGGAATGCTAATTGCCCTGCCCCTTCTGGTGTTGCATCGCATCCAGCTACCCCAGAGCCAAAAGATACCAGTCTTGTTATCATTCTCCGCAGCTATTTTCATCAGCGCTGTGACTATCCTGTATTTTGCAGTGTTATTTGGACCCGATTCCACAGGCATCGGATACGTCAAGATAAAGCGATCTTTTACTCGGCTTGTTCGTCCAGCATCCATCATGATATCCATATGAAGGCTGCTATTTCGCTTATTGTTTGCGAACTTCTTGTCCTGGTGACACTTGCGTATCGTGCTTACGGTTTTGAAGATATATATAGACCACACGGTAGTTGACTTGGAATAGCTCGGAGCTGATTACTCGAGATGTCTCTTGTTATCGAGTGTCATGAGGAACTCCATGCCGTCGGCACAGAATGTGACTGACGAGGATGGTGGCACACCTTCAGCGGCCAAGGACATAATTATGGAGAAATTAACATCAGCAGGCGTGGAGGGAGAGCGTACCTTCCAATTCATTTTATGTATTTGTATCACTCTTAATGGTTTGCATTCAAGCACGCCATTGAGATGAAAATGAGAACCGCTGGCGTCAGCATTCGCACGTTCAACCATGGTAGTTCGGGATTCCAGGTGCCCATGTCCGGACTCCGCATGGCATGTCTCGACAGGGAGCCACATTAACTAGAGCTAAACCATCAACGACTGTTTGACTGCGAATAACATTAATGATAATATGCAGCAGCTATCGATACAATGTCAGATGTAGACTATGTTGAATGCCCAACCTGATGTGAACGATGTTGAATGCCCACGCTGTGTAACAAGCGACCGTTGAATCTTTTGACGTCTGATAAACTCGAGCACACCCCACGCGTCAACACCTAAAAGTCCTCCTCAATACCCGCCGGACGCTTGAGTGTGCTGACGTCCACGCCAGGGAGCGGCCATCTCCGTGCGAACCCGACGACGTCTCTGCGGAGTTCATCCACCTGTGCCGCACCTGCCGAGCCCTTCGTCGTTGCGGCGCGGATGAAGTCCTTGAGAAGCTTGGAGCCAGCCTCCTTTTGAAGGGAGAGCGAGAGTTGCACAGCCCGGTGCAAGAAGGTAGCGACGACCTTGATGTCCTCCTCCGTCATGTCACGGGACGTGAGCGCCGATGTGCCGAGACGGATACCGCCAGGAGTTTGGGCAGATGCATCGCCAGATACTGCGTTTTCTGTTGCAGGATTCCAACATTAGTATCTTGCATTTTCATACAGGAAACAACTCTAACTGTTGATCGTGATACCCAACAAGTCGCACACCTTCTCGACTTTGCTGCCAGTCAAACCAAGGGGACGGAGGTCCCACAGAACAAGGTGGTTATCAGTACCGCCAGTCTGGAGTTTGTAGCCGTGCTCCTGAAGGGCAGCTGCAAGTGTCTGCGCGTTGGAGATAACCTGTCTAGCATAGGCCTTGAATGTGGGTTGGGATACCTGCAGAAGGGCAGTAGCGACAGCTGCAATAGTCTGGTGTAATTTTGTTATCAGCTTGTGTTTTGTTAGCCGAGAGGTTGGGGTACCAACGTTATTGTGAGGGCCACCTTGACAGGCAGGGAAAACAGCGTCGTTAACGCGCTTCTCAAGATCTTGGCTGTTGGGTCCGTCTCTTTTGAAAAAGATTAGGCCAGCGCGAGGACCGCGGAGGGTCTTGTGGCTGAGATATGTCAGTGTGAAAGAAGTTTCAGTTGTGAACAGAAAACTCACGTCGTTGTGGTAACGATGTCACAGTAATCGAAAGGGTTATTCAGTGTTTGTGCTGCGACAAGACCACTGGTGTGTGCAATATCAGCCATGAGATATGCACCCTCTGCATCGGCAGTCATTTTCAAAGCAGCATAGTCCCAGTCACGGGGATAAGCAGATGCACCGCAAATGATTAGTTTGGGTTTGAAGATTTTTGCTTGACGTTTGAGGCCTTCATAGTCGATAAGTTGTGTTACGGGATCAATTGCGTAAGGGAAAGACTGGAAGTATATTGAGGAAGCAGTCATCTTCTTTTTGGCAGTCTAATTGATCGGACCTCAGAACCCAAGCTGGCCATTGACGTGGCAAAAGAAGCTCACATAGTAACCGTGTGTGAGATGTCCACCATCTGGGAGACCAAGACCCATCAAGCGGTCCTGAGGCTGAATGAGAGCAGTTAAGGCTGCAAAGCTATCGGTCGCATAATGTGAGACACGATCACACATAAGCGACGTCGGACGTACTTGGCAGTCTAGCATGAGAGTCATTGAATGTCAACATTACAGAGTGTCTGATTGTAGTGAAATACTCACGGAGCCAGAATAAGGCTGGACGTTCACACCCCATTTTGCAGGGTCGAGGTTGAACGCTTCAAGGGCCCGCTTGCGGCAAAGAATCTCAAGTTCGTCGATGTATTCATTACCACCATAGTACCGGGCATTTGGAAGACCCTCTGAGTACTTGTTGGTCAATATTGAGCCATTTGCCTCGAGAGTTGCGCGACTCGTCAAGTTCTAAGACATGTCTCAGAAAATATGAAGGTAGAGGACAGTGAACTGTGAGATCCACCTCAGACGCGATAAGCTCGAGTCCGGAAAACTGCCTCCAAGTTTCCTTGTCGATGATGTTCTGCACTTGAGGATCGATCTCTGCTAGAGGTGTATACAGGACTTTGTTCTGCAATAATAGCGCAACTTCCTGGTAAGAACATGTAACTGATTGAAGATAGTACGCACGAAGTCTGGAGTGCTAGAGGTTGCCATTTTTCTTGAACTGAGTACAAGGCCCTGTTTGAAACGCAGGGATGATGAAGGGGTGGCGGAGAGATAAAGAGGACGAGTTAGCAGGCGCAACATCTCAATCTCAAATTTTCAATGAAGGTAATATAATAAGATAAACGGATAATCCCGATCTGAGTCAACATCTAAGATAAAATATATTTGTCCAAAAAGATAAACCAAACAAACAACGATTAAGTATAATCGCTGAGTTTTAAATATGGACTCTATACAATGAAAGTTCTAACTATTATGCTTCAAACAATAAGCTGCTGCGAGAGTGTCCATGCGTCCACAACCGTTGTTTCCATATATAAAGGCAAGGCAGATGGCCTTGAATCTCCATCTTGTACGCACTACTCGTAACTGCACCCTCTTCTTTCGTCAACTTAACGAATTTCTTGATCAGAGCCAGGAGCTCTTCTTACGTTCATTCCAACGCTAGTTGCATCTCGCACTCACCTACACTCACTCAAACATATCATCTTCTATAGTCATGGGTCTCTCCCAGAATTTCTTTGTAATCGCCATGCTGGCTTCCATGGCCAGCGCGGCACCTCTTGCATCTTACTACGTGCTCGTATCCAATTCTTCAGGCTTTTCCCAACAACAAAACGGTCTCGATGCGCAAAAACTGAATGCTCAGTTTGCCACAATGACTGCCAATGATTCTTGCACCAGTGGGTCCTTCAATAATTTTTCTTTCGCTCTCGTCCATTTATTGATTTTGTGATCGTGTCACAGGTGGGGCTCAGGCATGCGTTGGTGGCGCCTTCGCACAGTGCATTGGAAGCTCCTGGGATCTCACGCCTTGCTCGTCCGGTCTGTCTTGCTTCGCACTTCCTCTCGTTACCAAAGCTGGAACCAGTCTCGCTTGTGACACACAAAGTGATGCTGACGCACGTTTCGTTGCTGCTGGTGTTCAGGGAGGGGTAACTGGAGATGGTACCACCAGCAACACAACCACTAACGGTGGCGACTGTGTCGAGACAACCACAAGTACCTCGCCATCTCCCACAAGCACTCCTACCTCGAGCACTGATGACCCATGTGCTTCCCCAGCTCTTGTGACTTCATCCGCCCTCGCCAGCCCCTCAATGAATTCGATGAAAAAGCGTCAGTTTGGCACCTCCTCATACGCACCCACATTTGGCTTTGGCAGTCCGACCACTACTGTTACCACTTCATCTACTCAGGCCGGTACTGCTTTGCCCAGCAGTGTAGCGAGTTCTTCTGCCAGTAGTCCTGCATCAATTGTTTCTACGAGTGCTTCGACAAGTTCCTCTGTCGCTTCCACACCTGCGACCACTTTTGGCTTTAGCACTTCTACGAGTGCTTTTGCGAGCTCCTCTGTCACTTCGAGTCCCTCAACCTCTCCCGTCATATCTACTGGGACTGGAACTGCGCTTCTCACTTCCTCAACCCCTCTTGTGACGCCTACGCCAGCTTCCACCACTGGCGCGAACAATATTTCCACTGTGGTCGTTGTGACCACCGTAGTCATTACTGTGACAGCTAATGGTACGGCTGCACCCAGCATGTCACCAACGGCGACGAGTGTGGGAGGGAACGGAACTGTATCATCTACTGCTTTGACACAAACTCCAGTTACTGCATTCTCTGCTTCCCCATCTCCCTCGTATGCCCCAGCTACTACCGTTGACTTGAACAGTCCTTCCGTCACTCCAACTGCAAGTGCCACATCCAGTGCAGTCTTATCTCCCGTTGTTTCTGCATCACCGAACATCCGGGTTGGTGCTTCATCTTCGTCCGTGGTAACTTCTTCGACTGCCTCGTCTCCGTTTGGCTTTGTCTCGGCTTCGCCGACAGTGACTTATTAAACAAGTGGATTGTATCAGTGATAGATTATGATACGTGTCGGAGGAATGGATTATAGGACTCTAATGGAGCTCAGGACCCTCGGTCATATACCCTTACGCTGTACCAATTGGCTATTGTACTCAACTTAATTGTATAGCTTATTGTAGTTCAAGATGCAGGACATCTTATTATTGTCTTATTACTGGTTGCAGAGTCCAGACGAATAAAACCTAAGATTAGGGTTAGGGTTTGACCGTGAGACTTTCACTGATACTGGGTATTGATCTCCAAAAGGCTTGTGTCCCAATCAACTTTCTGCAGGCGCACGCACAGCGCTCCAACGGTCATGAACAACATTGCACTCAATAATATTGAACAGGTCCTCGGTGCACATGAACCCGAATTATCACAGAACCTGACGAAGCTCTTTGCGAAGCTTCTAGAGCGAAACCAAGACCCGACATTTGTGCAGAACTATACGGTGAGTTCCATCGTATCCTGTGTTTTATGCCACCATTTGGACCAGTACAAAATAGGGTGCCATTAAACTCCGGTTTAGCAAAGAGTTTCAGACGCGGAAGGGTCGCGATCCTCTCAGCTTCAGTGTTTTTGGCCGAGCATGCTATGCGGCAGGGATCGTGAAGACGTTTCTTGCTGTGGTGACGTCTCATCTGTACACGCAGTCGCAATCGCAGCCGAAGGAACGATATATCGGCCAGTACAATGCGCTCGAAGCTCTGGCAGAGTTTATGCAGACTGGTAATCTCACGGAGCGATGCACGCTTTTGGAGGATATGAAGAAGAACCATGTCATTAACATTTGTTTATCGGTAAGAATGTATATTGGAATTAATGATTTTTCGAGTTCTCATGTGCCTCTTAGCATCTGAACCATCCTCTTTGCATTTTCCGTCAGTTAGCCATCAATACTTTACGAGTCCTCGCCAGCGAATCCGTACTGGGAGAGAATTCATCTGTAACAGAGGTAGCAGATATAATCGCGGCTGTCTGTAGATTCACTTTGGAAGGACCCGATTTCTTCATCGAGGGCATGCGATCTCCAAACACAACATGGCAAAGTCAAATGGTTATGGGTGCAACTGATGTGTGTGTCGTTATTCTGTCTTATCTATCCCGTGCTCGACTAATTTCTACCACGAGGTACCTGCAAAACGAGCTGCGGAGAACGCACCTCGATTTTACGCCATGACTCAAGAAAGCGCTCTATGGACTGCCCACGGGCTTTTGTGTACCACACCACCCCCATCGCGAAAACATTGTCTTGACATTTTAAAAAAGAAACCAGAAATTCTAGACCTACTTTTTGACTGCGCCATCATCACTCGCCCGCCTTGGTATCCTGAAACACAAGTCGATTCTATCGCGTGCGAGGTCATAGCCCTCCTCTTCCAATGGCCGTCGCACATAGTACCAGGCGTTTCGACGCCTCAGGACAATGCCTTTAGAGCACAGGAGTGGAAGGCCATGACCCAAGCTGTAGCCATCCTGACATCCCGAGAAGACTGGTGTGAGAAGATCATCGAAGTATGGATGAAAATTGAAGAGGAGGATTGGCGGGAGGTCCGGGGGTGAGTGATGTCTTTTTTTTGTCTTTCTGTTACACGACTGACTCCCCATAAAGTTGGTTTGATCGGGTCGAGGTTGATTACCACGCGTTCGAGCCACCTGATGAAGATGCTTTCGGTCAGGTATTTGAATATAGAGGTCTGTCGCCAATATGTCTTTCTCGATGAACATACTCAATGGTATAAATGGCTTACAGGCACATCCCGTATTGCTATGCTGAGGCTAGTCAGTACCCTTAGTCACGCAGCCGAGTCTTGCGGTGTCACCAACGCTGAGGTCGAGTCGCTGCTCCGGATGGCATACCTTGCTTCACGCAAAGTCAAGAGTGCGAGTGAGCTCGACCATAGTAAACCGGAGGATCGACATATGTATGCCGAGCGTACGGAAGATATCTTCCGCAGTCCTATGTACACTGTGTCCCTGAACATGCAAGCGGATGCGCCCCTCCAAATTGCGGATGAAAGTATCATGGGTCCAACTGCCCTCGCACGCCTGCTCGTCGTGCTCGCCCAACGAAAAGCCTTCGATACCATCCAGGGACTCAAAAAAGCACCAAATGGTCTTTCATCCTCGACCTGTCTCAACCACGTGCAACAAATAACGAACCCTGATGTTATCCGGCGATTTCTGAAGATCGCACTGCAGCGCGTCCAGGCGGGTATGGACAAGGGGCGTGAACGCGCTCGCAAGACCGACAACGATTACGCCAGAGCTGCGTTCATGAGCGCTGCAGAGCTTTCCGCTGCCCTGGTTGCATTTGACAGCCACACACAGGGTCAGTATTCGAAGGAAGTACTGGGGGCGAGAAAGGAACTTGCATTGGCGCTAGGAAATGCAGCTGAGATGGCCATTCGCAAGAAGCGCTGGCAGCAGGCTTTGTATTTCGGATCCGGTGCTGTGAATGTTGCTGAGAACATTCCAGCCGGCGAGCATTTGGATGCCAATATTATTGCGAAAAATAAGCGGCGGGTCGAGCAAGCGAGGATTGCGAATTCTTCAAAATAGAAGCCATGTAGCATTACCATGTGAGTGGTTGTTTCGGGTTCTTTTGCGTGTGATTCACCTCTGTGTTCAGTGACCCCTCTGTACTGATCTTTTACACCTGTAGTGTATGATATATTGTATGTTTGTCTGATTAATGTCATCAAGTGTCTTGATGCCGGGCACTTATTTACCTACGTCAGGGGCTGTAAAGTGTCTGAATTGACAATGTGTGGAAATATCTAGCAAGGATGTCGACAGGCGTGTGTTTGAAGGCACTCTTGGACACACGAGATTCACGGGGCTTGGTTTACTGCGGTCTTATCGTAGGCTTGGCTGGCCTAAGAGCAGCCAAGTTTCACCAAGAGAAGTAACCAAGTGACTCGGTTTGAAACGTTAAATTCACATGATACTGCAGGTCGTCATTCGGGAAGATGTATAGTAAAACAAAGTTGACTTTCAATTACAGTTCACTTAAGTTGTAGTATTGCAATTGTATGTACACATTACATAAGGCGGTCGAGGGTTGGAACGTTGGCCTATTGGATGATTCCAGACTTGTTAATCAAGTCTGGAATCATCCTCAGTTTATCTTGGCATTTGTGGCAATGGAACGTTAAACGTTAAACGTAAGCGTTTTAACTCCCACGATGATCCCTGCTCGGCGGTTGCCGGACAACTCATCATTAGTAGCACTTCGTTCTTCTCCACGCCCAACCAACAGATCCAGTAACCTGTCTTCATCCAAAACAGTACAGGACACAATTTATATATGTGCAAAGACGACCGGCTTAACCACAGGTTCAGCTAACTTTTTACCGTGTAAGTACTTGCTACTTATTGCATGTATGTACTATCTATCAATAGTCATTAAACTATCGAATAAGCGGTGACAATTATTGACAGAACAACCCCGCAGAACGGCATAGCCAGAGTGACCGACTACTAGGTCAGTATGAACAAATGGCGCAGATTTTCAAGTCTTTCTCTTAAACAGACCAAAGAACTTTCCTCTGCGTTCCTTTTCCTCGATGCGTTGACGCGCCTCCGCCTCCATCTCCTCCTCAGTGATAGAACCTCCCATAGCATACCATATAACAGTAGCGATTCCAATGACGACTGTCAACACACATCTACCAACCATCCCGCATCGTCAGTATATCGCAACAACTACTTCAACTCCGAACTCACCCTGCCATCGCCCAGATGCCTTTAGCCAGCCAACCGAGCTTCTGCAACCACGGGCCAAGCGGGAGGCCCGACAAGTTAGTTGGACTCGCGTATCCTGCAGCATTGCCACTCGTGGGAATCCCAAGTGCAGCACACTGGTCGTACATAAACGACGGCATGCGGTCCTGTGTCTGTTCTTGTATCTGAAGCGGAGCTGTTATGAACTGGACCGCAAGGCCCGATTCAAGGTGCCATTCTATGTGACCTGGATGATAATGATGTAAGCAAGTGTCTCTCCTGAAGGGGGTTCGTAGACTTGCAGTGAAAGAGCCATGCGCCGGGGTTATCAGCGACAAAGCGGAGCGTGACGGAACCTCCGCCAGCGATGGCTACAGTGTCACGACGCATCGGGTTTGCTTGCCCTTCGATAAGCGGTGGGTTAAGTGACGTATCGTTGGAGGTATAATCTGTCGCTATATTGACGATCTGCATCTTGTATCCGTGCAAATGGCTAGAATGCAACATCAGTTCTATCAAACGCCGAATGTAGGGGAGAGAAGACGCACAAGGGATGCATCCCTGTATCGGCGTTCTTCACCACAATGTCGATCACGTCTCCGTAGTTATACACAAAGCTGTACGGCCCATATGCCGCTTGGCTAGTGGCATTTTCGCCCAGGCTCAGCGCGCTCATGATCGCGGGTACCAGTGGCGGATTGTAAACCAAATTGTTCATAAACCCATGATTTGTCCCATCGCTCATCGTCGCGAAGTCGAACTCAAGCTCAAGGGTATTTGTTGGGGGGAGTGCAGGTGAAACATCGGTCGGAACCAGAGTGCTGTCGTTTACCATGGTATAGGAGGATACGGGGGACAGGGTAGTGAGGTTAGAGGAGGCGGAGTATGTGATGGTGGTGGTAATATCTGCAAGCATTTTGAAAGGTAGGACAATAAGTGGTAGGATCTAATACTCAAGAAATGGAATGGCCTACTGGGATTTAGACTACTGGGAACCGTGTCAAACATGGTTGTATCCATGTTCGCATGGATGGCCCAGTTTGACGACGTATCGTTCCTCGCGGTGACAAGCACAGAGTAACGCTGCGCCACTGATAGACTCAGCATATCGACAGGCTGCTCCTGTGTGTCTGTCTGCGATCAAATAAATCTACCGAGTTGCAATAAGCAAGTAGAACTAAACGCACACCGTCAACTTCGATGATTCGCATTTCATGTCCGTCGATCCAGAAGTAGAACGCTGCGAATGCACCCATGTTGATTATGCGCAGTCTGTACGTTTTACCGGGCTCGAACGGAAGGGTCGCGTTCTCGTTGAAACCTACCGCACTTGTTACCGGGGATGGGTGACTCCCTGAGATAGGTGCCAGGTAGGAACCATTGTGTGAGAAATATACGAGGGCAGAGTCTACAAGCCAATGGAACATCCATCCATCCATCAGTATACCACCATGGACTATAGGACGAGGCGACTCACCAGGAATAGGCTCCGCTCCGCCTGGATTTGCTATGCTGAGGAAGGATTTTAAGAGGACAGGCTGCTCTTGATGGTACCAGTCACTCAGCATAACAGTGAATTCAGCATCGTAATCGGCGGCATAAGTTTCATTTGGAGAATGCAGCAGGAGAGGCGTGCGCAGACCATCCACATATATTCCCTGCATGAATAGATACAGAAATTAGTGCAATATTATTTGCAAGCAGACAAGCGAAGTAGAAAAGCAAGGAGACCACTGTGTTCACTTACATTTGCATGACCATGCGCCCAGTATGTTCCGGCTTGGCCGGAGGAGTTGATAGGTACAACGTAGTCAAACGTCTGACCTGGGGGTATGCCACTGCGTGAAAAAAATAATTAGCAAAATACTTCGCGATATTAATTGAATGCATAAAAACATCAAACGAAAGACGGTGACAGGACAGTTTGCGCATCCGATGCAGCCACAGTATGATCAAATGAACGCGAGTGCACATACCATTGCGACACCCCCATTGCTCCGTCCATCCAGGATGTTGAGTTGAAGAACATGCCGTGGTGGTGTAGCGACGCAGGTCGATCGATGCTGTTCGTTACATGCACAAGCAATGAATCTGTTGTAGATACCTCAATTGGCGGAGGTCTTCAACATGAGTAGCGAAGAAGTGGACAGGTATAAGATCCAATTTTTGAAGTTTCGCAGTGAATCGAAATGTCAGTTCAAGAAGTCAGATATGTCAGATCAAAGCTCTACAAGCTAATAATATAAGATGTGAGAGACTTACGGCCAGGTTCCGTTGACACCAATGACACGGCGTTCAAAGAGGCCATCTGGACTCGCGTCCGGCACGTAGGTGAGGTTCCACCATAGCTCCTGTATACCTGCAAGTGCAGGAGACAAGAGTGTAAGCAAGAGAAGCAACTGAGGGCACCACATGGAAGTGTCAATGGTAATTTAGATCCCCCACGTTGATCGCGATACCTAGATGAGGTCAGTTCAAAGTCAGTCCTCAGAGGAAAAGTAAAGGACCACGAACAACTATTTACCGCACGTCTAAAGTACCAGCTTGGGAGGAATTCCACTGCTGGTCAAACGGAGATGATGATGGTGACCCTTCATTGCTAAATTTTTATCTGATAAGTCCAAACTAGATTTGAAATTTCAAGATGTGCCTTATAGGGCCATGCTCGATGTCTGTCGTTGACTTGACCCTCCTCTCGTAAATTACTTACGCGGACCCTAGATCCGGTTATTCGCACTCAAGTTGGGAACCTGTCCTCGTCCGACTAATCCCCGCCTAAGTTAGCTACCTTTGGTGTTCCTAAACTTTGGCATGTAGGACAGACTGCAGCAGACCGCCAAGGACCAAGAGCATTCGCACATTAAAATTTTATCTGATAAGATTTGACATTTGATGGTGGCGCTGCCTATCGATACAAAACTTATCTGATAAATTAGTTTTCGGCATTCGGAAAAATTCGGTGTCAAGTTGCAAGTCGGGTTCACTGAAACTTCATTACTATCAGATAATCTCATAAATCCAGTATGCACCGGTGCACCCCCACGTACCAAGGACGAAAACACGGCAATGACAGCCCAGAATTTGTTCAGCGTTAGCATATTCTTCATTGTCTTCAGAGAAACCCTTGAAGCCGTCGTCATCGTATCCGTACTCCTTGGCCTCGTCGAGCAGATCGTTCATGGCGACATAGATCACTTCCCGACACTTACGGAGCACTATCGGCCTGTTTCAGCTCACCACAACAACAGTGAAACAACTACGCCAGGAGAAGGAGAATCAGACGCCACCCTCAAGAGACGGTTGATCCGCAAACTTAGAGTGCAGGTATGTTACTGTAGTAAGTAATGTTGAAAGTATCAGTGACTCATGAGCAACAAGGTTTTTGCTGGTGCAGGCGCAGGCTTGTTCGTCTCATTCGCCTTAGGTGCTGCATTCATTGCAGTCTGGTTCACCAAGGCGTCCAATCTCTGGTCTAAGGCAGAAAATCTCTGGGAAGGTCTGTATTTTGCATTTAAATCCTCACTCGTTTCCAAAGTCCTTTCTTTCACCATGAAACTGACCAACATCATATCCTCGCTTAAATAGGTATCTTCGAACTTATCGCATCCTTGATGATTTTTGTCATGGGTGTTACCATGCTCAAGTTGGACAGGGCCAAAGCAAAATGGCGTGTAAAGCTCCAGCGTGCGTTTAGTGATCAACGTCTGTGCCTCTTTTCTTTGCCTCTTCTTTTGTGCTTATAGATTATTTTTTTCATCGTCAGATGTCGATCGTAGCACAAGGACCGGGAAGTGGGTACTCTTCATCCTTCCGATGATTACTGTCTTGCGTGAAGGTTAGTATTATGCCTGGATGTTTTTACCTAATGATAACACTACGGTTTTAACTAATGCGTAACATTCACAGGAATTGAAGCTGTCGTATTCGTTGGCGGTGTCTCGCTCGGACAGTCCGCAAAATCGATTCCCATTGCAGCAATCGTGGGCCTTGTTTGTGGACTTGTTTGTGGATTTTTCATTTACCAGTTCGCTAGCCGCTCGAGTAAGCCTTCACTAATCATAATGTTACACTAATGCTCACCACTATACACCAGCTCTAACGATTTTCCTTATCGTTATGACCAATTTGATCCTCCTCATCGGCGCTGGCCTGTTTAGTAAAGCTATCTGGTCTTTCCAAGAGAACGCCTTCAACAATTTGCTTGGCGCAGATGTCGACGACGCAGGCGGTGATGGACCTGGATCATACGACGTACGCGGGAATGTGTGGCATCTTGACTGCTGTAATCCTGAGACCGATATGCCATGGGGCATATTCAACGCTGTACTGGGATGGACAAATAGTGCCACCCAGGGTAGCGTGCTGAGTTACGTGTTCTATTGGGTTATGGTAATCGTGGTGCTCGTGTATATGAAGTTCAAAGAGGTGCGTTCGTTTCTTACCGTTGTCTATGCCTCGCTTAACTGTACATCAATATTAGGGTCGTACCAAGCTTTTCGGGTGGGAGTCTGCGGTGGGGGCGCGCAGGCGACTCGCTGGCGACAAACAAACAGAGGAAGCTGTCGGTGAAAAAGTCTCCCATAATAGCTATCCCATAAGCACCACCCAAAGTCCCCTCGCTAGTGTCGGTTCGCCAACAGAACCCCCCAAGTGATACCGTTCGGCTCGTCATTATTCATGTTTCGTCATTCTTCCCCCGTTTCTCGTTGGCTCCTTACCATGTCAATTTGTGTCTTGCTTGTTTTTCTCTTTTCCTTCGTCACTGTTTTCATTATCACTTTCGTTGCTGACGTTGCAGTGATATTGTGTTACAATGTATTCATGTAACATATTGATGAATACATTCAATTGTCAATTTAAAAATGTCATGAACAGTTCTAGGGCTTGGATGAAAATATATAAGTCTATCTGGTTGGTGCATGTGCTGGTGGGACAACAAGTATCTGGCGCCGTTGATTACGGAGCTTCAGGTGTCGCGGCCGCAGCCGCGCACAATCACGAAGACTGGAGTCGTGGGTGTAAAACAAGTCAAAGTGTCATGTTGTAGCCTTAAAATGAGTTAACTGAGGTTTGGGTGGGTGGATACAAAAAATCAGTGACCCGAAGATCCCCGAGCGGTCACGGAATATGTGCCTTCAATAACTGGAAACGTGTGCATGTAGGAGCCCGGAGTTTAGCGGGGGTACCCTAGATCTGAGCGTGCTCCTTAGCCGATTTGTCCTTTGTGTGTTCTCCGAATCTATGGGGCACCCCGTCCTCGAGGCAGGGTCTCGTTTTACTGGCTAAATCCTTGTCACATGTCTGCGTGCCAAGCGAGATCGAGCATGGACAATTAGGCGGGAGTTCTATGATGATATTTGTAACGCATATACAAATTACGCACAGCCATTTTTGCAGAACGGACATTGATCAACCCGGACAGGGGTGACTTGAGGTGTCGTAGCATATTGCTGTGGGATGTTATAGAAATC
This sequence comes from Suillus americanus, assembly GCA_016695465.1. Taxonomy (NCBI): domain Eukaryota; kingdom Fungi; phylum Basidiomycota; class Agaricomycetes; order Boletales; family Suillaceae; genus Suillus; species Suillus americanus. Next base: position 39,704 of record MU177939.1, on the reverse strand, counting down.
CCAAGTCCTCTTTCGCATACTGCGCCCAGGGCAGTCCCTGAAACCAGGAAGACGGGAACCTACGAGAGTGCGTTCGGATTCTCTTCGGTATAATAGGCGTGGCATGACACACCATCTCGGCGGTGGAAGCCAGATTGCTGACTCAAGGCATGTCCTTGCAGCTACCATGATGTAATCCTCCCGCAAGGAAGCAGCTCGATTGCAGGAAATTGGGGGCCATCCATATTAATATTAGACCTGACGATGTGAGAGAAAATCGCATAGGGCAAAATGGAAGCACCTCTGTTGATATTGCGGCGTTACATCGAAAACGAAGATCTTGTTTCTGTCTCCTGCAAGCGCCTGATATCTGAGATATGGCCATGACCAATATTACAAGGTAGCGCAACTAGGCTCCGAAAAGTATTCGGACCTACATTTGTTTCGGCTTTCAACAGCGAAATCTATCGGTGACATTTCTGTGATAATTCCGCAAGCCGACTTTGAAAATGAATCAATTGAATTCAGATAGGTTTGCAATGAAAGATCTCAAATTTCCCAGGCGATCTTGAGACGTTGAGCACTGTGACTGAGCAATGAATTAATGACACGCAGCTTTAACAAGCGTTATACTCACCTATACTACTTAGCGGTGCGCAATAGTTCCTAAAGAATGCACGCTACTCAGATTGAAAAGAAAACTTGTAATGATTCAAACAATTCTAAAGTACAGATGATTTGTTGGTTTGCGTTGAGCAATTGGCATGTATGCCGGAAGCAAGACAGGTGTTACGCTTTAGATGAGTTATGTGCACTTCACTTAGATATCAAGGCGGAAAAGACAGTAGAGTAACGTGGGAGTGGTGCAGACTGGGCATGCAGATCTGGCCATGACAGCATCAACGATGCACCTTGAGTAAACATGTTTCAGCGCAGAGGAAAGCAAACAAGTAACTGAGTCACAAACCTGTTGCAAAAGACATGGCCGCACATCGTCGCAGTTAGATCATCGCAAGGATCTCGAAGGCAAACCCTGCAGTAAAGGTGGGATTGGGCGTTGGCGGAAGGTAAATCGGCAGGGGCCGCCTCAGCACGATCATTTTGATCCTGTTGAAGTGGTAGAGAGTCTGACGAAGTAACCACTGAGGGCAAATGAACACAACTAGAGGTTGCTGAGGAAGATCGGGACGGGGCGCTTGTTGCAACAAGATATGCACGGTTCTCTCTAACGTACTCTGGTATGGAATCCGCAGATACGAAGACGACAGAATGGTCAGAAAGAGGGCTTGATGGAGTTGACGAACGATCGGCATCGGAGAAGTAACCGGTGGAACCTTCGGAAGTCAGTGGAGACAGTAGTAGACGGCTTCCGGAACGCGAGTGATCATCCTGAGTAATGCTAGGGGGCCTGAAGCTACCATGCTCAGACGGGGTCGGAGAAGGAACAAGGTTGCGTGTGAAAGGATCGCCTGACTCAGTGGGAGGCTCAAACTCAGAGGTGCACACTTGGGGGGACGCTATAAACTGGGGAGAGCGAGTTCGCACGGGTATTAAGGTCGCCGAAACAAGTGTGCCATCTGCAGGGGAGTCCGTCGAGTGTGATGAAGACGTGATATCAGGTTCCAATCCAGGAATGCAGGGGTCGCACTCTGGAGGGTTATCGACCTGCTCGTGACTCGCGTCCAAGTCGAGAACTATCGGTTGTTCGTTGGATGCCTCTGGAAGGGACTGACAAAGACATCTCAGAAATCGTGTACTGATATCCAAAACTAAACGAACCATGTCGTGATCTTGATTCTGTGAATTAGTCAAGTCGAGGGAAACGTCAGGTTGGCTTGGACGTATGCATTCATAGACTGTTGGGTCTTGCACGATGGCGTGAGCGTTGAGCGCGGAATGCTGTTCGGCCAAAGAAGACACGGAGAATGCATTAGTATTAGTTCCAAAAGAATTGGAATCACGAATCTTACTTGATCCACATTCAGATCACAAGGAATGGTGTCGCATTCCATGGGTGCAAAACCCAATTGGAGGTTGGTAATGCTACATTCCTCGGTTAAGTTCATAGCGACTTCAGAAAGACATGTTGAATCATCAAGACTGTCGTGCATGTGACGTGGGGGTAATGGTGTGTGGGTAGGAGTCAAGTTATGTTCTCCATACACCTCGCGTTCCGGTTCTGGCAAGGGTTGTTCATCCTGCAAGTCCATACCGCTCGCTGGAACGCTGCGATCAACTGATGGATCTGTGACTCCTTGGGATTCCAGGGTCATGACCAAATCACAGGACCCAACCAAAGAGTCCTCGACCGCCTTAGGTTCGATACTCCCAAGCGAGTCTGCGGACAACGTAATTTCTTCGGGCTCGCCAATCATAACACGATCAATGGGTTTCTCATTCACCAGACCTGTCAAGGTGCTGGTGCGCTTGCAAATAATGCAATTGCAAGGCCTATCAGCTCTCTCGCAAATTGGGCAAGCACACGTATCGGGTCTATGCTGTGACTCGTGGGCCACCAGAGCTAAGATCGTTGCGAAAGGTTCGCCACAGCTTCCACATGCGAAATTTGCCACAGGTCTGGGTACAGTGGCCTGTACCTTTGGTGACTGCGTCATCAAGACATCCTCACCATCAGAATGTGCTGGGGTGGAGTCCCGCGTGGATAAAGTATCGAGGACTACATTTACATTAGGCTGCTCCACGGGAGCAGGCGTCGCAGCTTGGACGTATGGTGGCGATGATAATAGATACGAAGGTGCATGTGGGAGAGGTGCATGCTTCGCATTCTGATGCTGGATACGGGCTCCATCGGATGCAAATTCTCTGTCGCAGTATCTGCATTCGTATCCGGAATGCTTGGCCTCCTTATGTTTATCCAGGGATTCTCTGGAGCCAAATTGTCGGTTGCAAATGTTGCAATGGAAGTTATGCTTCGTGCTCTCATGCTGATCTCTTCCGTCTGAAGTCCTGAACGTACGGTCGCAGTAAGTGCATTCAATCTCGTGCTTCGACTCGGTGTGCTAGATGAACAGTTCAGAGTTAGACACTGAGGCAGACTTGAAGCGCTTCGCACCATACGAAGAGCATTCTTGTCGACAAAATAACGATCACAATGATTGCACACAGGCATGGTGGTAGCAGCCGCAGATTAGGAGGATGGACTGTCGACACCGTTGGGGTTCCTGTCACACTACCACCAGGCCTGACGAGTAAAGATGCTGCAGTGGCCGAAGAAGGGGAAGATAGTAAAATATGGGTATACGAGACAGTTATCTCGGACAACAAAAGAGAGAAGAAATGCCACGACTTTCGGATCGCCGTCAGTACTCTCAGTGGATTTAAGGCTGATATGACATAAGCAGAGATGGTGGTGATGACTTACAATCGTCACATGTATTAGTCACGCAATGTCACAGGGAATCACAGTTGGTTCAGACTAATTTGTGCAAGAGGTTTTATAGAATGACTACCAGCGTCGAAATCGGTACTTCACAACAATGCAGGACGGACAGGCAAGACCCGAATAATACATAGGCTGACTACTTATCATTAGTCACTCTGAGTCATGGTGGGTCACGGTGGTGTCGATGCGGAACAAGCAGTAAAGTAAAACCGCATTCTTACATACGGGACATCGCGAGTCTCGTATCACCGCATCTGTGATGCACCTACGAATCCCTGTTAATCCAAGACCAACACCAGCATCGACTGTACTCACGCGTTGCAGAACAGGTGCCCACAAGTCGTCGTCGTCAGATCTTCGCATGTCTCTCGTCGACAAATCCTGCAATGATAGGGAGAGAGAGAACTTGTGCCATTCGTTAAATGATTAATCCCGTTCCTTCCTGCGACTCGTCCCGCCTTGAGTGGTACGAAATGAGGAATTTTACTGGCACCTGTGCTCATCGTCAACTCTAATAGATCTGTGAAGAAACAGCTTCGCTGACCTGATTTCTTTTGTACGCAATATTTTCGCCTGCTTGGAAGCACAGGAGGATCGAAGGAGGAATCGGTCGAGTCAGATGATTGGTTTTCCCACAGCGGCTCCGACATGATACTATCCTCGAACCGTACTTCGCGGCGTCGCTCGCGAGAGGCCGTGGTGAGGCCGATTGAGGTCAAACTAGGGGACGCCATGGCCGGGCTGTGGACGTGATTCACAGTCGAAGGTGCTTGTCCTGGATGAGTTACAGCAAGATATGCACGAGCTTCCCGCAAGTAGTCGGGGGTCACGTTCGCAGAAATATCAATGCCTGCAGACTCGGGCGAAATGGAACTTGGTGTCCCCGAAATACTGCAACAAGGTTGAGATTCGAAAGCAATGCTTTTACTTGGTTATCGTACCTAGCTGTCTGAGAAGTGCCATTGGGCACAGGTACTTGCAGGCGAAGCGTCGGCACAGCAGGGCCCACCGGCCGATGAGTGAGTGAATCCTCTGATTTGGCTGCCATCCTCGACGCATCGTCGCCACTTAATGTGGACCAGCCAGAGCTTGACACTGGCGATGCACCGTTCTCGGGAAGTTTTATCACAGGAGAGCTCGCCTCAGGTGACCTCGCAGAGGCAATAGATTCTTGATCGCTGTGACTAGCGCCGTTAAGTTCTTGAGAAGGAGCAAAAAGTGCCGGAGGGTCTGGGCGCGGACTGAAGGGGCTACGGAAGTCTGTGCTTGATATCAACGGCGTACCAACTGCAGGTATATTGGAAAGCGGCGAGTGCTCAAAATCTGGCGAGTCGGAATGGTCCACGGTATGCTCAGTCTCCAGTTGTGCGACTTTGATGCTGCAGATCGGAGGTGGTGAAAGCGTTCTGGACGACGACCGCGATCCTACGCTAGATCGTGTCAGAACCCTCTGGGACAGAGGGCTGGAGTATCCACTAGTACTCGGGGGCAAGGGTACAGACGGGGCATAGGGGAAGTCATAATTAACAGAAAAACCCCATGTCGAGTCGACTCGATCGGGAGAAAAGGAATCAGAAAAGCGCTTTTCGGAATGAATTACTCCGTCACCATTATCCAAAGCATCGGGATCAAAATCTTGCCGTGTCGCAGGCTCGCTACTGTGTGGCCTATGCACGACAAATAGATGCTATGGAACGCATTAGAACATTCCTCGACAAACTGGGAAAGAAAACCAACGTGTTGATAGGTGTCCGCATCTGCGAATCTCAGCTCACAGTCCATGCACTTGGGGTGTGCTACGAAGTGTCGGATATGATTCTGTAACGACTCGGAGCACTCAAACTGCCACCGGCACAGGTGGCAATATGCTTCTGGATGTTCTGTTGCGCCGTGCTGCACGGCGGTCTGAGTCAAGGCATCAATGATAACGCTACTCGCCCACCATAGCAAATTCAGCTTGATCACTAAATCCGACTTGACATTTGTCGCACGCGGGATGGTTGCGTGATGTCAAGTAGTGCAAAGAAAGCTCCCCAGGATCAAATAATGCTCCATCACACAGTGGACAAGATACCCGAGGGTGAATCGTTTCTGTGTGCTGAATGCGACATGAGTGAAAGATCTTCATAGATATATCACGAAAAGAGGGGACAATACATTATGGTATTCGCCTGCATCTTGGAATCCCAGGTCACATCTCGTACAAGACGGATGTGTGTCATCTGGAGAGTCTCTGTAGTGCTGACGTAGGCCTTCTTCCTCGGCGTACCTCGTTTGGCAGACTTCACAACGATAGGGAGTGGCATGGTCCGCGAGGTGCTCGTTTAAAATGTCTGTGTTTGCGAAGACGCCCTCATGACAAACGGGGCATGAGTGCGCCGAGGCGATGTGTTCCTGAAGGACTTCCTCCTCCGTACAGACGAATTCGCATATTCCGCAGGTGAAAGAGTGTTTCGCGACCATGTGGTCATCCAGTGCTAATTGAAGCTTGAAGACTTTGTTGCACAAAGGACAGTGGTAAGAAGCTGGTGGAGAAACAGGGCGGGGCGGCTCTGGGTGGGATGTTTGGCGATGCTGGAAATACAGATTTGAGAGTGAGAAACCACAACAAAGCGCAATCAAGAAAACATGCCGTTGCATATACTGCGTCGTTTTCGAACCCGAGATTACACTCGACACATTTTGGGTGGGAATATTTTGAAGACTGTAAATAATGGTGGTGTAGCTCCCCTTCGGAGCCAAACGCCACATTGCATCCCGCGCAGCTGCAGAGCGCGTGCGTATGCACCGCGGCGACATGATCATCAAGAACCTGTTGAGACTGGCATTTGAGCCGACAAATTGTACAAACAGGCCCGGAGGGGTGAGCAGTATCATTGTGGGCGGTAAGCTTAGACTTCTTTGAGAACGTGCGGTCGCATGAAAGGCAAGGATACACTTTCTTTGCCGATACGTCGAGAGGATGGGCAGCGCGAATATGACAAGCCAGGTCGTCTGCGGAGGAGAACGTTTGTTTGCACATGGGACATCCCAAACAAACGCTGGCTTGTACTTTGGGCACAGGATGGCTGATCGACCGGTGTTCGTCAAGAGCGCTAGATGAGGAGAAGCTCTGATAACAAGATGGACATGGGTTTTTAGGTGCATGGTCTACGCGCATGTGGTTCTGGAGCGCTTCGGAACTAACAAACTCCATGCCACAGGGGACACAGGGGAACGTGATTGGCCCTGGGATTGTAGGTTCGACTTTACTGGCAGCCGCAGGAGGGTCTTTGGATCTGGCGTTGTGATCTAGCTTATGCGTGCTGAGCTCGGAGGTTGTCATAAATGTCATAGAACATCCTGATTTGCACTTGTGGTGCTTCTTAGATGCGAGATGTTGAATAAGCGCAGCATTATTCTTGAAGTCTTGTTGACAGAGTGTACAACTTATTCCCGCTACCGTGTGCTTCGATTTAATGTGCTTGGTGCAAGCGAAGACGATCAGTGATTCAGTACAGCAATCGAATTATCTAGAGCGAATTACTGCTCACCGCTTCTAACCCAGTTAAGATTGCCTGGGTACCAGGCGGGCATAATGGACAGAATGGCATAGTGCTGGAATAAGGAGGGAAATGGAATTTGTGCGGAGTCTGCTAGTCCACCACGTCTTATACATGTACAACGTTTGCCTGCACACGACTTTGGCACATGTTAGCGACGAAGACGGACCTTGTGAAGCGTGGGTCAAACTGCGAAGCATGCTTGTTTGGCGTGATTTTGATCATAAGTTAAGAGTAGCGGCCTTCTTCAACTTGACCAAGTTAATTTTAACAACAGGCATCAAGTTGCTCTAACACTTCAAGTTCAGTACGCATTATACATGCTAGAATGCACAATTAGCAGTAATGGGGCGTCACGTCTACGAAAGTGAGATGGTTTTAGAACGATCGATGGAAATCACCTGAGGCTGCCATGCGGAAGCAACGTGCTACGTATTCTACGAAGTGGTCCAACCAGTTAACCGTGATTAAGTCAGATGACAAGTACTATTACTTGTGGAGCAATATTGGCCAAAACGAAGTCCATCTCCGCATCGAGTCGAGTCGAGACTTAATGTGACAACGATCGATGCAGTAGAAAACATCGCTTATCATAGATGTGCAGATCAATATTGGAGATCATCGACCATCGATCATCCGGCCAGGAATTTTGTCTGCGGAAGAGATGGGAGAACGTTCTTTGCAACCAGTTCGTGAACTTCAGTGTGGCATTAACACGGGTTAGTATATAGATGCCATCCGACGCCCATGCCGCGTGTACCCCCTGTTGGCATGCCTGTTTGACTGCCTTCCGATGCACCATCGACTGTAAGAGACAAGAACGAGTGCCATCAATTGATAGGTTGTATATCTGCATTGGAAGCGTGAAGCTTCTACCTATAGGTTAATCGATACCGGACTCTTTCGTATTTCCTTCACAACAACCCACTGTTCACCCCACCGACATACCCGTATGAAGCGGTGCAGGCTGAGGTGCCAACGTTGTAAGGGTCATTCCCAGGTTCACATTTTGAGTTGACTCCCGCATACGGGAAACAGAATTCGCTGGAGCCATCGTTAAGCGGCCAATCCTGGCGTTTCCGAAAAATCGGTGAGTGTGCATGCACTGCTGGAAGAGACAGATACTTACGTTCGGTTCACTGTATGAGCAGTTGTTGAACGTTCCTGGATTTGCAACAGAAGGGTAAAAACATGTGATAGTATCGCCTGAGCACGTCCAGTAGTTAAGACATGCATCCCCTTGCGATATACTGATTGACTCATAATCGCAATTAGGACAGGCCTCGCAGGTTGCACCAACTCCCGTGCTGAGAGCAAGGAACAAGGAAACGGCAAGTACAAAGGGAATCATGGTTGCACTGACGTGTTAACTGTTAGATCTAGCAGCAAGGGGATCGCGCAACGAAAACGTACACGGTGTAGTTGTTTTAATTTCTCAGCAACTCTTTGGCTGGTCAGTCGCTCTTATATGCAAGTTACTTCAGGCACGATTAGGAATGCAGCGAGATTCCATAAATCTCGCGTTCGCCGCCAGTTGTGTCATATGATGCGTGGTGTGGGTCTGTTTGAATGATATTAGTGTAATTACTTCCAAAGCGATACCCATACCCATACTAGTTGCTCAGTCTTTTTGCTCACCCTGATGGCGCCCACGATGTTTTATTACACCGTTTCACATGCATTTGCACAAAGCAGGTATGCAGCAACTACACAACCAACAAGACGAGCCCACCGGTGGCCGCCAACTTGAACATGGAACATAATTGAAAATACTCACATGTACTAGTATTTACAAGTCAGAAGTGACCGGAACACATTGTATGTCGTTTGGTCACAAGTATGATCAAAATGTAACCAAGTCTTCTTCGCCAGAAAGGGGAAAGTAAGCTTCGTCCTGCTTGCTCCCGTCAAACGAACGGTCCTTGGACTCCAAGTTGGAATCTGAGATCGGAGAGTTCAATGATCCCATAAAGTGCGGGAATCGACCGGTCTGCGTGAGGTCGATGGAGACTGGATGCAGACTTCGCCCTGTCAGTGGGCTTCTCGAAAAGTGCCGGGAAGTCTGTCAAGGCCGCCGCATGATGTCACTACCATCCGGCCTGCCTGCCGCATCAGGATCTTTACCTCCATCTCTTCTAATCCCTGCGAATCTCTCACGGTTGCATGCCTACCTACTAGTACTACTTCCTCCGCGTTTGCCTATTTCCTACCTGCCTGCCAACACCATGTCGTTCCCAGTCTACGGCTACCATGTCCACTAGAAACGCAACGGCAAGGTGCCAAGTATGACGGGAGTGGAGTCACAAGACTGGCATGACGGTGGTAGACATCGATGGAGGGATGCATGACGGTGGCTGACTTAGGCGGTAGGGTGGTTGCAATGATGCAAGACAACAAACCAAATGGACAAACTTTTGATCGCCCCCTTTCTGATCACAGACATGTCCCAAAGATGTCTCCCATCCCCCAGACTTTGTATAAAAATTGATGGTCCAATAGGTGGGATTTGCAAGTTCGAGTTTTGCGGTCCCCAGAGGCGGTGAATATATATATATGAAGGATCTATTACAGGAGGATAGCAGGAATCATTACCGGATGAGGCACGATAAGCGCGAGCACGTTGCAGAAGGTTGCAGAGCGGTTGCCGTGAAATTGAGGCTGCCGACATTGGGCTGCAAAGCCGAGCGGAGCTGGGGCCGTCAATTTCCAAGGCGCGGAGCTGGATGAACTCGCGGAGAACGGCACAAAATCCACGTCAATTCGGACTGGAAAATCGACGGTGAGAAATTTGCAGTCCTTTCGAATCCCGCTCGGTAACTCCGCACCACGGTGGCGGAACATCTCTCTGGAATCTGCAGTACATTCGCAACATTCAAAAAGCTTCGGCAGCTTAATGAAGCTATATCATTGACCGTTCTACGCCGACCATCTTCAGAATTCTCATCCCGCCTCGCACTAGACTCTCTGACCGCCCTCGCCAGCCAGACGCTTTTGGAAATGCTTGCCGCTGGACCGTCAATTTGCAGGTGATCAGTCTTTTTGAGGAAGCGTCCTGGTCAAAGTGTTTACCACAACAGAATTGAAATCTGTTTCTCTTGGACTGTGCAGGTTCGAAACCTGCTGGTGATAACATTTTTTTCTATCGGAACACGCATTGACAATTCGCTCATGATGGTTTCCTTGGAGGTTTATCTCAACTTCGTCCTAGCTACAGTAGCTACCGCAACGGAATCTAAATCTGTCTCTTGCACTGCGCAAGTGCAGGTTCGAAACCTGCCGACGACAACGTTTTTTTCCCCCTCAGGCTATCGGAACACTGCTTGATATCACTCATGGATGGTTTCGTCGGACATTCATCTTAACTGGTCTTAGCCAAGTGGTTACCGCAACAGAATCAAAATCTGTTTCTCTTGGACTACGCAGGTTTGAAACCCGCCTAACGACAGGTTTTTTCTATCGGAACACACCTTGACATCCACTCATGGATGGTTTCCTCGGAGGCCCATCTAACTGTCCTTAGCCAAGTAGTTACGAAAACAGAGTCAAAATCTGTTGCTCTTGGAGTTGGTTCGAAACCTGCTGTCAACATTTTTGCAGTGCACAGATCCTCGGTGGTCCATTTTGACAGGTCATTGCGCTGTATCTCATAAGCATGCATAAGAGCAGAGGATTTTGTGATTGGCAGATCGCACAATTTCGTCGCACAACAGCCGGGGCGGCCCATTGACGTGCAGGCTGAGACCAAAGAGATGAATCGCGTGCTCGGCCACCGATAAGGAGAGACTTGAGACCAGGGGTGGACGGCAGCTCATTGGGCGCGGGCTTGGACTCTTGCTTTTGCCTCGCGAACGGATGCAAACCTCTGTCAAGAGGAGCTCCGGCATGGTTGGAGGTACGTACGTGGTTACCAGCCTCAACCACTCACATTAGCCTAGTGTCAAACATCAGAGCGCACGTTTGCACAAAAACGGTTGAGCAACTGAGAAAAAGTGAATTTGTGAGCTGAGTGACCAACCCTTGACACCTGCCACTCTCATGGAACAATTGACTCCTTAATGGGAGTAGATGTAGATCCGCGGAGGTCAAGCTTGTGAAATCATGAGGCCGCACAGCTACTTGTAGATAGGCTGCGAATGAAATACTGTGGGTTTTTGTGAGCGAGCCGAAACTTTCATTTTGTATTCTGAGTCAGTAAAATATGTCTACGAGGAGTCAGGACTGGGTGCGTATTTGTCAAACGTAGTTTCCTGTTTTCAACAAGCACTTAACGGTGGCTGATATGATGTGCTAGGCACAGTATTTCACAATAGCGATCGTTCTCGACGCGAGCCATGTGTTCCATTGTCACTTCCATACATACAAACCAAACAAGCTGTGATTTTCAGTTAATGAATGCATTGTACAAGGCTCTCCACATCTTATTGCCGTCGGTCTCAATCACATCCTGCCAAACAACGGTCAGTCGTCACACAGATTCTCATGGTAGTCGTGGTTTTTCTCACCCCATGGCAAGGAATGATTTGATCAAAATCCCAATTAGCAACTGTTGTTGCATCGCGGCGCATTGCTCTGCGTATGTGTTAGTGTTAGAATAGGAATAAGGAATAATACACAAACTTGGCGTCAATCGTTGTGCTCTTGATAATGGCCCTGTGAATCCACGAGTCCGGTTTAATATTACCATAGGCCGAAGAAGAAGATTTTGAATACTGATTAAGATGTTAACACAATACGTGTGACCAGTAAGGAAGGCACTCGACTTGTTCATTAGCGGGTAGATTCAGAAGTAAATCTGCTTCAATAAGCGACTTTGATGGCGTATGCAGAAAAGCCACGTCTTTATTCCTAAAACCTGAAAAATAGCTGCAAAGCATTAAGTTGACAGTCCAGGCCTAGTGAACAGACAAGCACGTACCAATGCTTGATCTATATACATACATATATCATCTTTGTGCCAATGAACATAAATCAGCCTTACCTCGTCCTCAAAGCCATAGTTTGTGCCAGGAGGGTCACGGCCCCACACTGAAATTTAACTTCAATGACTAAAGGACAAATCAGCTGCAATAACATACAACCATCAAATTGGAGGCTCTTGTCACTTATATTCCCTATGGCACCTTCAACGCCAATTAACTTCGCATTGGGGTAAGCCCTTTTAAACTCTCCTGTCGTAATTGGTCAGACAGAACCTTGACGGCACTAGTAATTTTGCGGAGAAAGAACGAACCAAGAAAGAGGTGATGAACAGCGTCGGCACCTATGATGTATCTTGGAGGTTTGGATATAAGGCCCACAGCACGAACAAGACTCTGAATGATGCTCACTTGACTTCACCAAGTTCATCTATTTTATTGCGCGTATCTTGTGTCAGTGGAGTCGATGCAAGTACCCAAACGCCTCCCTGTTGTAATTTGATAGCAGTGGACCGTCCTCCCATTGGGAATATTCCGAGTCGTGCAAAAGGTCTATTGAGTCAACATGAGATACTAGTAGTAGCAGTCAGAGGGAGCATATGAGTTCGATCCCCTACCTGGAGAAGATCCAGACATCTTTTGCGACCTACAGAGCAACTCGATGAGAACATGACTCGTTTGCGCATAGCTAGTGGCATTTTGACAACTAACCTCTCGGATGACAATATCGCTCATGGTTGTGCAGGTTCAGAGTGACGTGACCATTTCAGGAGCAGGCACGAGCCGCACGACTCAATGACATCGAATTTGAAATTGAGGAGCTACAAATAATTTATGTAATATGTCGTGTCAATCACATGATCCTCCGTTTTGCGAGGCGCAGTGTCTAAGCTATCCCCATGAAATAAAATACTGTGTATTCTCTAATGAAACGTCCAGCTACAATGCACATGATAATTAAACAAACAGTCCATCCAGTGGAAAAACTGAACCACAACCAAAGCCAAAAAGTTTATATCTATTTTAGCAGCATCGTTATAGCTGATCATCGTTCGACGCTTTTTTAAGAGTGTCTTGCCAGTCCAATGCTAACTTGGTGAGGGTCTTGCTCCGAACTGTGCAGAAGTTCAATAATCTAAGATATGCTCGAGGCAAAGCGACTGACCAAAGACCGACAATACTTCGCGCAAAAGATCGCGCTTGGCCATGCCTGCCACAACAGGGGTCCAAGAGTCGTCCCTTCCACTAGGTCGCCTAAATAAACAGTGAGTAATTCGTGCCAAAACTTCCAAGGTATACGGTATACCAAAATATGGGGCCGAAAAGCTCTTTGATGAGCTCCTCTGCCTTCGCCCTGAAGCCCTCATCTGCTAGTTTTCTTGCATAAATCAGAAGTGCTTGTTTATATTCAAGAGGGCTATCGAGCGCTTTGGCGGCGTGCAACTTGCTCTCCAGATGACCGAGTGTGAGCGCAGTATTCCACCATGTGGGGCGCTCTTTGTGAGGCTCCGGGATACTCGTGCTGCTGATTGCACCCTCGATGGAGGCTACAATGTCTTTGTCTTTGTTTGCTCGTTGACGACCTTGCCATACATCCGAGCCCTCTGCCCACCAGCGCTCACTTAGTTTTGTCCAGGAGAAAAGCTGAACGTCGTAAGTATACGCGATACCGGAAGAGCAATGAATCATTGGTGCGCCATTATGTCGAACAGTGGCAGACAATATCGTGCAATTTGGCGAAGAGGAGAGGAGAGGTGCAACGGATGTAGGTGGAAAGAAGGATGTAACATTCTTCACGTTTCTAAGAAGAGTAAGCTCTATGGAACAAAGGAAGTCGTGCAACTTACATCGAGCTTAGTTGACCGGAAGCTGTGAGTATCATTAATGCCAACTTGCAGCCGTGCATCATCACACAAGGTGACCCAAAGCTTAGAGTCGCCATCAATCTGCCAAACATTATTAAGACAGCGATGAGACTTCCGTTTTACCACAAACCTTCGACCTGTGTGTGAATACACGTTGACAGAACCGTCTTGCGTAGCAGCCCCGCAAAATGTTGTGGACGCAGTCAACGCGAGCACAGGAGATGGTAAATAGTCCAGCCATAGTGTTTGCTTTCCATCGGCAAATGTGACTTCCGTGGCCCCTGCAAGAAACATCAGCCAAATTAGAACGACTCGAAGGTCTTACGAACCATCTCCTTCTGAATTTCGGGCTTCAAAGACAAAGTCACTTCCCTCCACATTGGCACTTAGGAATGTCAAGAGTGGAGGGACAGGCAGGAGATTTGCACCCTCAAATAGTTGCGGGCGCGTTGAGACCAAACTTGTCGATGTGATTTCTCGCACTGCGACTGTTTCCCTTGGTCGATCGCCACCAAGGGTACGGGGCTTAGACGGCCGGTCCTCGAGTGTATCAAGGACCGACGCTTTCCGCTTGCCCTTGCTTGCACTTGACATACTCGTGTCGAGTGCATCGATGGGAACATCCATATCCATCGGTCCTCCCATCTCAATATCAGCGTCATAAGTTTGGGGGCTTGGCACGGGTGATGCAGAGTGTGATGCCTGGCGTGATCGAGGAATCTCTGGCACTTGGAATGCACGCAGTCCGAGCCCAATTGCTGAAGGCGGTAACGCAGAAGTTGATACTAGGGCTGAGCGTGATGTTGATGCAGAAGGCACCGACGACATGAGCACGGGTTGTACTCTCTTCTTATTACTCTTCTTTGCAACGAGCTTGTTGATGTGCTCAGCACCATTAATCCCATTCGATGCACCAAAACCGGATTGCGATTGTGGTTGCGGTTGCGGTTGCGGTTGCGGTTGCGGTTGCGGTTGTGATTGTGATTGTGATTGGGCACGATCTGGGGAGGGTGGCGGCGTGATCCTCGATGCTGAAGCAGCAGTTGTACTATGGGTAAAAGTGCCGTGCGAGAAACCTTCTGGAATTGGTGGCGGTACAAAGCCAAACTTGTGTAAATATTGCTCTTGAGCAGAATGAGGAGCAATGCCTTCCAATTCTTCAGGGTCAAAATGGAAAACGGCTATCGTTCCGTCCGAAGATGCGGCATAGAGAGTCAGGCCATCCCAAGACCTTCACAAAAGATTAGTCAGATTCTCAACGAAGGTCAAGAGAGGCTTACCAGCTGAGATCCATGATTTGTCGTTCAAAAACTTCACGTGCGACGATGAGAGGTCGTGCAGATTTTGTTTGCCAAATGGAAATGGATCTGTCATCCGCGCCAAGAGCAACTACAGAGCATATGTTGGATGTAGCTATAGGTGATGCGGGGTTTCGCAGAAAAATATGGGGATTGTAAGCCTGTAACGCGCATGAGAATGGCAACACTTTACACACGGCCAGCACGTACCGCAACCTCAACTGTGTTCTCATGACCAACCAGACTGATCTCAGAAGTCCATGTGCCACGAGTTATTACTGCTGCAATGAAAACAAAGCCTTTATTGTTCGTTGCATTCGAAGCAGTGATGTGAGCACCATCAGGCGACCAACTGCAGAACTCTGTAAGAAAACGAAGACGATTTAATGAAGGTGACCGGTGGCACTCGCCTAAGACGGCGGAAAAACGTGCTGCCAGGAGAGTCCTCGAAGGGTTTTCTGATTTCTGCCTCGAGTTGCCAATCGGTCGTTCTCCAAATTTTCACGGACTTATCGTCGGACTGAGTGGCCATAAATTCGCCCACAGGATCCCAACAAACGCCTTTGACAAATCCTTGATGTTGATCCAGCTTTCTAAGACGTTCTGAAAGTAGTATGAGCAATGAACTTCTCGCACTGAAATACTGAAGAAAGAAATGCTCGAAGACGTTTGGAAACACCAGTTACTGAAGTGTGAAATAAACCGACAGCTGCGGACGGTGCAAGCAAGAGTGCGAATCCAACTCACCTAGTTTATATCCACACCAGACTAAAACGACGGAATCAAGGCCAACTGAGGCAAGAAAACGATCCTCTGGCGCCCACGCCAGGTCGGTAACGTCTGGAATTTGCTTAGTACAAATAGAAACACAAGTGGACAAACCCAATTCACCGCTTTCGTGGCCTGGAAGTCGCTTCATTGGTTTCCATCCTTCTACATTGACTTCGTTGGAACCAAAGACCTTGCCCCTACCCGATCTGTATTTAAAAGAGAGAATCGCAAATGGATGTTTCAGAAGCACATCAAAGTTATATATCAAACTCACGGATCAAGGTCCCATATCATCACAATCTCGTCGTCACTCCCACTTGCAAGCCACCTCCCAGAATGTGCCCACCTAATCGTCAAGACGGGACCTGTATGCATACTCAGTGTGCACAAAGACTTTGGTGGTCGATTGCACATTTCGGATGCATGGTTAAGAATAGGTTTCGTGCTCCAAATACGAATTTTGGCGTCTAACCCTCCTGTCGCTATGCGCGAACCATCAGGATGAACATGAACGGAAAATATGGAGAGACGCTTGGTGTCGTGGTCGGTTTTGGAACTATCTGTGTGGCAGAAGATGGCTAAGAAGGTACTATTCCTTACACTTCAATACTCACCTTTGTGCATAACCCAGGCGGGTTTCGTGAATTTCATCGCTGCGCAACTGAAGGCCGTGCTGGGCGGATAAGTACAACAGCAGTGAGCACCCAAGTATTAGTACCTGAGACCGAAATTGGTAAGCCACGTGGTTCGAAACCATATCTTCAGCTTGTCTTCTTTCCATATGTGCTTACGGGCGGACTAGCTACGTCCTTATGATTCAAGCTGCCAGTTCTGTAGCATCCTAAGTTACCGCCAACTATCAACACCCTTCAAGGCTATTATAGTCGCCGCTAGACGCTAGACGGTTGCGCCAGATATTGCAATTCATACGTGATATCACTCATCGTTAGCTGCCCCATGATGCATGGTGGATTGATGTCTGGTTAGTACAAAGTTGTTTTTCCCCACCTCTGCCATTTTGTGAAGTGCACGATATGCACGATAACATCTTTAGTCCATCCCTGTTGATGTTCCCCTGGTTTCTGACAGCCACTTCGGGACGTGGGGCGTATAATTTACTCAAATCGCCGCTGATCCTTGCGCATAGTCGACAGCTCATTGGGCACAGTGGGATGATTCTGCGAGTACTGGCTTAGGCGAACGCTCCAGGATCTGGCAGTCGTTAAATTCACGCTGCATTTCCGTCCAACCTTGACCGTCATGACAAATAACAAAAATTTGCAGGCCAATGGATGACCGTCAATCGCATAGTCCTGCCTATTGTTAGAACAGGATCTTGCGCCATTGATCAGTAATGTGATATCACTCGCACAATTCCGCGTTACATGCGAGTGGATATAGATATGGCTCAGCCGTGCCTGTCTTAAATGCTTTTATACGGGGATTTTTCTTCCTCCACATTCGTTTCTTTTTCTCACCAAGATGACGACCTCTGTGAGTGCTATTCCGGAGGAGAAAACCCCGACAACGGACCGCTTTAGTCGGCCCGTCTCTTCACTGTCTTCTATTGGCAAAAGACGTTCTTCTTTGCCCACTAGTGACCTGGTGGATGAGGCAGAGGAACAGTTCTCATGGACAACGGCCATCATTCGTCGACAGCAGACAGTCCCCCGTGACCCTGATGCAATCGCGACCAGACGCTCTGTTTTTGATGATCCTGACCTTGCACCACACTATTGGCCCAAGAAGGACTACGAGAATCTTCACAGATTCGATCCAACAGCTCGTTGGACGTACAGGGAAGAAAACGTCAGTTTTTATACTTATCGTGATTTAAAGTGAGGTTGCTCATGTTAAATGGGAGGAAGGCCCTAGTCCGCAAGTTGGATTGGAAGATTATGGTTATGGCAGCTATAGGATTTTCCGCTTTGAACTTGGACAGGAGCAACATCAACCAGGCAAACTCGGGCAGTTTTCTGCAGAATCTTGGATTGACTACAGACGGCAAGTTTGTCCGATTGTCATCCGGATATTATCCTGACTTTTAGTCATCCAGACTTCAACCTTGGAAATACCGTGTTTAAGTTGGCATTCCTATGCACAGAACTTCCGTCACAGCTTGTCTCTAAGCGAGTACGTGTATTTACTGTAGATTATTTCGTGTGGCTCATGGTCGTATTGAAGATCGGCCCAGATCGCTGGATACCCACGCAAATTTGCCTCTGGAGTATGTAAAGAACAACTGTATCAAAACAGTTCTCATCGATAGCTCATAGGTTTCGTGTCCCTGTCACAATTCTGGCTGACCGGTAGGACCTCGTTCCTGGTCTGCCGGGCGCTTCTTGGGTAATATCATGTAATTACTGCCCCAAAGCTTCTTTGCACTGACTAGCGAATTCAGCGCCTTGCAAGGCGGGTAAGTAAAACTCCTGCGCACGCTCGAGTACACTTTTTTACATTTCACAGCTTTATCCCTGACCTGATATTATATCTATCTTGTATGTCAGTTACCTTCCACTCCATCTTATATTGCTGACTTTTCGGATAGATTTTTACACGAAGACGGAGCTACCCGTCCGCCTCGCCCTGTTCTGGATGTCTTTAAACCTCTGCGGTATCGTTGCTAGTTTTCTAGCCTATGGGACACTTCACATGGATGGCGTGGCTGGCGCTGCTGGATGGCGGTCAGTAGAGTTTTGTCGCTCATTTCGCAAAAACCTGACTTGATGGAAGGTGGCTGTTCATGATTGAGTACGTTCATTTCTTTCCGATGGTATAAGGCGCGCGAACTCGACCCTCCAATAGGGGAATCCTCACTCTCCTTATAGGGATTTTTTCTTTTTTCCGCATGCCTCCATCGCCAACGCAGACCAAAACATGGTTCCGGCCCAACGGTTGGTTCACGGAAAGAGAAGAAATTATTATCGTCAACCGAGTACTTCGAGATGATCCCACTAAAGTAAGTAATTATGTCCCAGTCTCGTTAGACTTTATAACCAATCAACTCACTCCCTCAGGGTGACATGCACAACCGCGAGGGCCTTTCATTGCGTCGTCTATGGACAGCAATGTGTGATTATGACCTTTGGCCGATTTACATCCTGTACGTCGTTACCCCGGTCTTTGTAAGAGTTAGGCACTCATGAAACGTAGTGGCCTCATGTTTGGCATCCCGAACACTCCCCCCTCGACATATCTCACCTTACTACTTAGGGACATCGGGTGGGTATCATAAGTATCCCTTCGTTTGACAGACTCAAGATCAGAACCCAGATTCAATACATTTGATACCAACCTCCTTACGATACCCTCTCAGGCTCTCGGAATTGTTACAATGTTTTTGATTACACTTGTCTCAGAGTTCGTCAACGAACGTTCTATCGTGTCGATGATGGAGGACCTCTGGACGTTGCCTTTCCTCGTTGCACTCTATGCATTGCCTAGTAACCCTAACCCTTGGATATTTTTTGTGAGTAACGCGTTTTACGCAGCGCATCATACGTGGTTTATTCAACTGTTCAGGCTGTTTTGACTGGTCTTTTGTCATATCCGTAAGTTCGAACTTGTCAGCTTTAACATTCTTGAAGACCATTTTTGACGTCCTCGTGTTACCAGATATACCCATCCAATCCAGGTACTACTTAGAACGATCCTTGAGCGAAATACTCATCTCTTGTTTCAGGTGGGATGGTGCTCTCGCAACGCCGGGGCAGTGGCAAGTCGAACAGTCAATGCGTCGTTATACAACATGTGTGGAATTCTCCATTTTCAAACTAGAGACGTACTCACCTTCCGCTAGGTTCGTACAAGCCAGCGGAATCATATCGGCGCAGGTCTACGTAACCAGCGATGCTCCCAGATGTATGTGATTCCTCCTTTTCTTTCCCAAGCAGCATAATCGTAACACTCATCACCGCGCGCAGATCGGCGCGGCAACAAGATCCTCATCATCATCTGCTGCATCAACGTCTGTATTCTGTACCCAGGTACAAAGGCATATTACATTTGGCGCAACCGACAACGAGCCAAGATTTGGGATGCGATGACAACAGAGGTGAGTTCATTGTGTTCTAAAGAGCTAAGGCTCTGGCGCTAAAGACTTGTCGAATGATAGGACCGTGCACACTATCTGGACACAACTAAGGACGTTGGGAACAGAAGACTTGATTTCCGTTTTGCTCATTGACGATATGTTCAATTATGAAGATTTAATCAATTCCGCATTCGACTTGCGGGTGTTTGCATCAAGAACACGAGATAGGAGGAGCGCGATACCCTCAGCACTTGGGCTCGAAAGTGTCCGCAGAAAAACAGATGTATTCGACAAGCCCAGCTGAAAGGCTTGAGTTTACCAGGACTAAAAGTAGAAAAGCAATCGAGTAAGTATCAATCGCTCATAGTAAAGGACTATAGAAATGAATTGAGAGACAGGTAGCACGTGTGTCAAGATGGGATAGATGGAAATTGTTGTCTATGGGCATCAATGGCTGGGTCCTAACCCTAAATATGGTGCACGTCACTTAGTCACAGCTACTTTTGTGCAACATTTTAGGACCTCAAGATTTCACCCGATTTCTTATCCCTCTGGCGAAAATGCTTGTTTTTGCCTAAGGAACAAAACCTCCAGACGGATTTTGATAATACTCAAATTTGAGGGAGTTTTTTTCTTTTCCAAGGTCAATTTGGCGCATCCCTACAAAATGTGGCTATACATGATCAAAGACCCTCGCTACTGTTTCAGGAACTCGTCTGTGTGATTTATAGCGTGTAGAGCTGAATTGTTTGACCTGTAACTGAGCATCTCGGGTGGTAAGTCCAGCGACATGTTCTTCTTCAATGTGTCAAATGTGTAATCACAATTGTCGCGAAGATACTTCTTAACCCGACCCCAGAAAAACTCGATCGGGTTGACCACTCTGAGTCAGAATCTGGTGCATAGTCACTGTCTTCGGGTAGCAGTTGATGCCACCTTCATAATCACACTCGTTCTCTGCATCGTCGTCATCGTGGACCGCTGGTTGAGCATCGTTGGGTTCTGCTGGGTGGTGTTTCTTGTGGCGAAAAGCTCGAGCATGTGCAACTGAAGTTTTTTTTGGCTTTTCTGGCCATTGTGGATGGCCTTTGTAACGAGGAATAGCTGATATATTATTTACATTCACGATCACTAGGTACTCCGTGCAATGCATAGCTGTAACTTGACCGCAGTACACTATTATCAAAGCTGCTCCTCCCACCCCAGCCTAATTTGGACTAGGGGTTAGGGTTGCGATTTTTTTGGCCTCAATTTGGCGCCTGCATGAAAGTAGCGGCGACTAAGTGATGTGCACCATAGTACACAGAGGCCGGTAATATCCGCAACTCGTGTGTTACTGCGGTGTTTGTGCGGCCCGCCTTTATTTTGAAATGTACTGCCGGGGCACGCTGCAGATAGAGTTAGTATGTAGGGATTCAGAACCGAAGTGCTGCCGATATGTTATAATGTTCACCACATAAGACGCTGACTAGTATCAGTATTGATCACGAAACTGATTCACGATGGACAGAAAGCCCAAGTTAGGCTTCCCCGCTGCTGTCAGCAAAGGTTTGGAGGGTTCGATGTGGTACTTATTGAGCGCTGAGCTTCCAGTATCTATCATGATTGATCGATATTGATCAATTATTCTATTCAGTGCTAGACGTGCTGCACGTGACCGCGTTCAGAGTTTATGTCACGGTATTGAATCGATGATACCTTGTGCGGGCTTCCCATGGTCTATCCCCTGCCAATGCGGTACGTGCTCCGAAAGCTTTTGGTATGACTCGGATGCTGAGCGATCTCTGCCTCGCGGAGATTCTTTGTTCGTCGAGTGTTTGATTTTCGTCAATAAAAAGTTTCATGTGTTCCGAATCAAACTCCAGACCTAGTCAATCATGGGCACTTTGATGCCCACTGCCAACAGTGAACACCTCATTGTCAGTAAGTACTTATACAAGACGCTGAACTCGTTGATTGAGTTCTCAATATCTACATTCTCTGCATGTAATGAAGGTCTCGAGGTCAATTTCAACACACTGACCTGAGCTAGCCCGCGCGCTGATGCCGTAACTCGATGACATTCTCCATTATACAACTCTGTACCACCACTGGCGACTCCCCCCAATTCAAAACCTGAAAGGCGATAAGACTCGATAGCAATGGAAGAAGAGAAAACCCTACTTCTCTTGGATATATTGCTTAGTTGTAGCGCTTCTCGTTATTGAAACGGTAAACAAAAGCCTCTGGTGGACAGGTGTTATTCACGAGTGAACCACCAGGCTTGGAATGACTTACTTCTCTCGTGGACATGAAATTCAACCTCCTTACGCCCCGCATCGCCCTTGTCATTGCCGTAGTCAGAGTTGGTTGAGTCAGAGTTGGTAGACTTAGAATCAGGGGGGGCGGAGCTTTGCTTGTGGACGTGGTAAGATTCAACCTCCTCGTGCCCAGCATTGTCATCGTTGTCATCATCGTCGTTGTCGTCGTTGTCATCGTTGTTGTCGTTGTCGTTGTCATTGTCATTGTCGTCATTGTTGTTGTTGTTGTCATCACCATCGTCGTCACCATCGTCGTCACCGCCCTCATCGGCTGCGTCAGAGCCTGCAGACTTATTGTCAGAGTCAGAGGAATCAGAGTTAGAGGAATCAAGTGTGTCACGTGTATCAGCCATTTCAAGCCTGGTATTAAGATAACCAACGAGGTTGGAGGAAAGCTCCTGGTGCTTAGCCAAAGCTGCATAGCACATCAGTATCGCTCTCACTGACATGAGTAGCATGAATCCTTGCAAGTATGTTTTGTGACTAATTTTGGTGTCGAATGTGACGCAGCAATGGTAGCAAATGCAACGAGTGCAGTAAAAATGAGTGAAAGCTGCATGGTTGGGGTCGAGAGTGGGTATTTGGTGATAGGGTATGTCGGACGGACCTACTAGTCGAAATCACAAGGGCTTTTAGTTGCCGTGAATGCGAACGTACCGTAAGAACTGAGATTCAGCATACCCTCCTCCACCTTGGCGTTTACGAGGCCCATCCCTTCTATGCTGTATTTCGGATCCGCATCTGGCTCCGACAAACTTTCTTGTGGTGTAACAATTTGCTTCTTCAGGGATAACTCTACTCAATCCACGGCGGAATATTTTGGCACCATCGCTAAAGGGTGACGTTAGTGGCAGAAAGCATGAGATAAATGTCAAATTTCAGACTCTCCCACTAAATTGTCTATCATGAGTGCAATTTCGTGGAACTAGTATCAGCCCCGGGCCAAAGAATTCTGGCTATAGTCACGAGCGGACTCACATTTGTGAGAGAAGGGAACTTCCCAAACTGTCCTGGTATGTACAGGCTTGCACCCTCCCTCATGAGTCACATGTAAGAACAAAAAGCCTTGCTAGAGGAAATTTGGAGCTGTAAATGTCGGCGCGCGCGAGTCGTAACAAAGTGGGGTCACCTGTAAACCGATAATTGAACTATTGAATAGGGTGCTTAAACTTGAAGTGAAACGTACACAGTCAAACACCCTGCTAGTTGCGCCATCCGGTGATGTTGAAAGAGTTGATCCACCTGTTTCACTAGCTATCATGATGTAGTACCACACCATACAACATGATGAGACGCATATCTAGACAAGTTGGTGGAAGAAAGTCTCACTAGACCAGTGAGTCCTGGACGTACGAGAGTACAAAGTTCATCTCACTTGAAGGCAAGTTCAAAGCAATGAGAGAGTGTATTAGTACTAGGTAGAGTGGACATACTTATGTTATACTAAACCGGGTTCAATACCGAAGTGCTGCTGACATGTCAGACCATTCAGTCATTTTAGACGTAGAACCAGTACCCCGGACATGTCAAATAGCCGTAGATTGTGTACAGCCGGTCGATGGCCGACAGTAGTAGATATGTGTAGACATGGTACTGGCCCATCCCAATTTTCTCTGACTGACTCTATGTAAGGTTGGTTCTGGCCGAGAGAGCTGTGATCAGAACCCTGTATCAACAGTGCTGGCCAGCTATGCAGAGCCCTATCTGGCCAGAGCACAAATACTGGGTATGGCCCTTGTGGCCTTGACAGCATAATACTGGCCAGCCCTGCTGTTACATATGGCATGCCAATCATCCAAGCCCCTGTAGCAGGAGGGCTGGCCGGATATCTTTAGATGTCAGATGGATGGTATGGCTGGTTCTGGCTGCATTTGTATTTCTGGGCCAAACCGTAGTAGCTGGGCTGGCCGTCTTCCCAACACCCGTGCTGGCCGGGTATGAATACATCAGCATACCAGCCTACTGATCACTTCCTATGTGTAGAGTAGGTCCGGCCAGCATGACATGCTGTAGTAGTGGGTCTGGCTGGCTGCGCAGCTCCTGTTCTGGCTGGACATGAAATTCATCAGAGCACCGGCCTGACTTGTCACTATGTGGTGTAGAGTTGGTCTGGCCGGCTTGCATCTCTTCTAGTAGTTCTGGCCAGACAATTATAATGGCAGCACACTGGCCAGAGTGATGTCTACCCGTACGTAGAAATGGTCTGGCCAGCCTGTATCAGTGGTTCTGGCCGCAATTCATTTCATGTAACTATTACAGGACAACCTCACCCTCTGGACTTCAGACATGCAGGACTCAGGTACATTATCTTCCTCCCCATTTAATTTTCTTAGCTGGCTTACAGAGAAACTAGATACTACATATGAGGCTGAGGCTGCAGTCGACAACTAGAGGTTCACCTTTACCTTTTTTTCTTCTTCCGATCTTTATATCTGGTCACCCACTATCTCCCATCAGTGCGACGTCTGATAGTTTGGGTCCTTGACACTTCTCTTGCATTTCCTTGAGATACTGATAGCTGCTGGTCGGCTGGCACTTCAATATATAGATAAATGTGTATTGCTCAAGTGTTCAACAGATCTAAGACACAACAAACTTCAAGCGACGTATTGATGTGAGACATACAAACGAAGTGACAGACATGCTAAGGTATCATGGCTTTCTTGGAGGGCAGCCTAGCTCTGGAAGATCGGCGGATCTCATCAGTCTTGGTGATCTTGTTTGGCTTACTCGATCCACCTGACTTGCTCCTTTTTTTCCCCTTCACCTCTACAGTCACCTCTGGCTCCAGCTCCAGCTCTGGCTCGACATTGGCATTGTGGTCATCATCAGTGCCCTTTGTCTCCAAAATTTCCCTCTCAAGGGACTCATTTGCCTCCGCAAGACGCTTCGTCTCCTCCTCCAGCAGCCGCTTCTCCTCCTGAAGCCTCTCCATATCCTTCATCAACTTCTCCTTTACCTTTTTCTCCTCCTCCAACTTCCGCAAATCTTCTTCTAACTGCTGCTCGGTCTCCTCGTCAAGCTCCCTTTGCGTCTCCTCCTCTGCCATTTTCTTCTCCCCAACAGGGGATGAGTGAGTTGAATCTGTGATGCCATCGTTAGCACAGGCATCAGCAAGAATCATGTCGCCGTTGTGCTCACCCTGCCGTCCCTTAACTACCCGGAGAATCCTGCCCCTGACAGCGTCAACTGCATTTTCAACAAGGGTAAAAATATTGATATCCAAGACCGAGTTGCCAATGTAAGAGGGGGTGTTCTGGGGTGCGTCGTCTTCCTCATGCTCAATTGAACGCTTACATTCTCTAAGCAATAAGCCAAGACCAAGAGTGACCCGCATTCCTGAGGACATGGTGGTGATCTTGGCAGATGCGACTGTCTCCAAGAATGTCTCCACTGTGCCAAGTTGGGTGTGAACAGCATCAGGAAGGTACGATCCTTCCCAAGACCATGTTGCCCAGGCGGGCCAGCCCTGTTGCTGCTCAGAATTGGGTTGCTGGACTGCATGAGTAACAAGTTAAGTTCATTCAATGACGACCTACCTTCTTCAAGTCTTTGATTCCTTCAACTAACAGCAGGTATCCTGCGAGATTGCTAAGGGACTTCAAGAACCTTACACGTTCCTTGATGGGAACTGCAGCTGGTGCACCTTCCTGAATACTGGAAGGACGAGCGGCCGGCCCTCCTGTACGACCTGCAGAATCTTCTGCATCCGGATCCTCTTCTGAAGAATCACTGTTGGCCGGCCTCATTGTACGTGCCATGGGGCGTGTACTGGCCGACACTTTGGGGGCAGAAGGACGAGCGGCCGGCCCAGCTTTACGTCTGGCAGAGGCTGTTGCAGCCGATTCATCCTCTGAAGAATCGTAGTCGGCTGGCCTCATTGTATGTGACGTGGGGCGCGTACTGGCCGATGCTTTGGTTGTCGACTTCACCGAGGATGGCTTGGCTGAGATAATAGGATCCAGGTCTTTGTCCTGGGTTTCCTTGTAGTCCATGGTTTTGTTCCCCTGATAGGGAACCGCATTCTCCAGGCTTGCTTTGCTCATATCGCTAAGCTTGCCTGAACGGAAAATAATCAGCTTTTGCTTAGCTGCGCGTCTGACTTCCCAATGATCCCATAGCTTGGTAATATCCTCCGCCCTCAAGTGAGAAGGGTCCCTTAGGAAGAATTCCTTTGGGAGGCAATTCAGATCCAAGTACAAACTTGGCTTGGCGACGACCTCACGCCAAGGTACTGGCTTGTTACTCTTAGTGAAGACCTCTGCCCAACCGACTGTAAGTCTTATGAAAGCAAATTAAACTAACATCAACTCACTGTATGACGCATGGAAGATACGACGGACTAATTCTTGCTGTCCTCGGGCGTTGATGCCAGCACGTGAAGGGAGCTTTGCATAGCCTTTCTTGTCAAGGACAAGTTCAGGCAACTGGTACTTCGTATCGTCATCCTCCTCATCTGAGTCGTTGTCGTCGTCATTATTGGGGTCTTATTATTCTTTAATTAAAATTACAATCAATACAATAATGAAACTCACAGAATTCCAACTTAGACCACTCAGCAAATTTTTCGAAACCATCAGACGTCCATTCCTTGCAGCCTCGAGAACTTTGTGTGAACAGTTTTTTGCTATTCAAGGGCTTAGACTCGTGGCTGGACAACAATAAAACCGAGTTAATTTACTGCAACAAGAGAGTATCAATTTTACACTCACACGGCGACACTTAAAGTCTGATCCGATTTTTTTTTGTGACTAACAAGCATGACAATCCGACACCCCATAGTACGACGAATTTGTTCTGTAAAATCCTCCAAGACTCTCTTGAGGTTTCTCTTCCGATACCTGCCAGTATACTCAGTTATCGGAGACAGCAAGTAGAGAATACAACCACGTACATGGCCTGCGATTCTAATGGAGCACCTTCATCATTCCACTTTTCCTTCGCATCCTCTACCTCCTTCCGTTGAGCATGGCTCATATTGTTGAACCAGTCCCTCGCATTTCCTGTACGGAATTTAATTGACTGTTTTACCCCTAACTTTGATTGTTTCTCCTTGTCATATTCATCCATTTCCACCTTAAAGAGCTTCTGTGTGACATCCCAATCAGTAAGTTCCTTCTTGTAGAGTCCAGCATCCTTTGGGTGAGCTGCTGCCTCCCTCTCCTCAGGGAAAACAGCACAAGTGTCCTGGTCCTGTTCATCTCCAAGGATATGTTCTTCAGCTTCTTTATCATCCTCATCGGTCAAGAATTGTAGATAGTAGCGCCTGATAGCCTTGTTGTATCCAGTAAAATAAGTACAATTATATATCAAATAAATGATACGAACCTTTTTCAAAGACTTCGGCAAGTCAACAGGATCCTCCAGTAAACCATGACTTGTGACAATCTGATTGTGTATTGTCTTCAAAATACTTTGATGTGATTCTGGTGAAGCAGAAACAAAGGCATCCTGGTTGCGGGCTAGTATTGCCTCGAAAGATTTGTACCATTGATCCATGACAAGATTTTAGTGATTTAGTTAGAAAAAGCAATGAGAGCTAGGTGAAAGATTTGCGACACGTAGCCAACAGTCGGCCGCTCATTGAGTTATTTTTTCCAAATGCAATCACGTGGCATTTTCACGTCACGTGACATGCGTCAGAAATCAACAAACCTGTCAAGAATGAAACAACTAAAACAACTAAAGAACACGCAAATTCTGGTCGGCCAATCAAGTCATTTGCAAAAAAAACTACACAGCTAAGTAGTGTGAAATATTTCAGTTGCGCGCCCTCTTCCTAGTAGACGCGGTCATTTCTACAGACTCATTGCTACACCTCAGACGCTTGCCTTCAGTGATAGACAATGTGTGAACAGGAAGCGGAGTGGAAAAGAAGGTAGAAGGGGACTGGAACCAGCTGCTGCTCTTGCCTTTGGCTCCGCCCACAAGATTACCAGGAGGTTTTGTAATGTTGAACCTGTGCGGCTGCTTGCCCTGGCTCCTACCACATTCAGTGTATGTGCAAGTAAATATATAGCTGATGACTGCAGCCTGGTCTGTAGCGTTGCCGCGGTCAGACTTTTCCAATGCCGTCACACCCACCTTCTCTGACCAACTATTGGTTGATCCGCAGAGAGGGCATTGAGCAGGCACATCAATGCCCCATGGCTGTGTCTGTGTGTGGGCGCGCGCAAAAGTGGTGACTGATAGGCGGGGACCATTGATGGCGTCGTCCTTGGTCATCAAGATGACCTTGGTATGCTGACCAAGGCGGTTGGAGAGGGACAGGAGAGCCGGAAACACCTTCTGCAAGTTGAGTTGCTCAACTATGACAAGTTCCGCCAAGGCGAGTAAGAAATTGGTGGCGACCAGCGGTTGGAACCTTGTCGCAGGAAAAATGATGGCCGAGGCTACCTTGATGTTGAGGATGGCCTGCTTGAGCTCGACGAACGAGTCCTCATATGCGACAATAGAGCTGCACACGAGGAACACGATGTTGGTGGCCTTGAGAAGAGAAACGTAGGGACCGAACACCGTAGATAGTACCTAGAACACCAATTAGCAAAGAATATGAAGAAAACATACTTACAGTACCTGGGAGACGCTCATAGCAATGTATTTACCGTTTACTTTCCCTGCAAATAGCCAGCCGCTACCTTGTTCGGAGTGGTTTGAAAAAAAGGCGAAAACGCGTCCAGCAGGACCAAGATGTCGGATAAGTCGAGCGACCCGCTCTTGCTGGGTGCGATTGTACGCGTCAATCTTCTGGTGTGTTGCGACGTCGAACACGACCTCCAGGTAAGTGTATCCACCACTGGGGTAAAAGTACTCCAGGTAGCGGGAAAGGAGGGGAACGGGCGTAATCACTTCATCATTTGCGCCAATGATGAAGTGAATGATGGCGATGGGTGTGGCGGCCAACAATGAGCAGGACGCAGTCTCAAACTTGCTATTGAGTTCCAGGAAATGCGGCAGGACAGGACGGCCTCCTTCCTCTGGTAAGGAGTCTCTGTAGAATCCCTGTAGTTAGTGAATTGTTAGCACCGTCAAAACAAATCAAAAAAAAAATGATGCTTACAACATAAGGTGCTGGACATCTGTGCGTGCGCTGAGAATGACACGACAAACAAAGGAAGATGATGTCGACGCGTCGTACAACGTCAAGATGGGTGGCAGGGACCTTGATGCACTGGCTGCACATGACGCGTGGGCAAGCGTCACACTTGTACAGCCAGACGTCATCTTCTGCACCGTCCCGGCAAATCAGACACCACTTGGTAACTCAATCAGCCAGCTGAGAACGCTATTGATGGAGGACTTACTACGCTGTGGTTCTCTCCAGGCACCTCAGGTTCCGCGGATGCGTTTGGCAAAACCTCTGCCACATTACTAACAGGAGAGCCCAGAGGGCCACTTACTTTGTGGGCAATGCCGCCGGCAGCGCGCTTTTTAGCTGTATTCTTTTTGGGGGGCATGTGGACGGGACGAGATGTAGAACCGGTACTGGCCAGTGGAGGAACAAAAGAGACAATGGGAATCGGACTTGAAACAATTCAAACCAACGTGTCACGTGATCGCGTGACACAAACAAACGGACGTGGCAGAATTCAACAAACAAGGTCATGTGATTGCGTTTGTAAACAGAAACAAACATCCTGTGGCTATAGCCAACAGCCACAATATTCTCACGGTTCAACTTCCTGCTTCGCTCACCATCTCACTTGACTCTGCACTCGCGGCTCATCCCATTAGCCACTTACACAGGCTGCAGCTGTGTAAGTGGCTAATGGGTCACTGAGCATTCCAGCAAGGTAAATATCATATTGCCTTGCGTCCCTTGCTCATTTTGTTCTTCTCTACAGGTTAGGTTCCCTCAGGTGAGTGTTCTGTAGCGTTTTGCGTCGCTAACCTTTTTGATTCTTGACAGTCATCCACCCTCCTCTCTCACTCTCTCTCTAAGGTTCATCTTAGCTTCAGCTTGCCTGCGCTAACCCTTTGTTTTTTTCTCTAGTATTTTTACTATTCTTTTGTTTAAATTTCATTGTCATCCGGCACCCTCTAAGGTCCGCCTTCTCTGAAACTCTTCCTGCGCTTACCGCTTGTCTTTTTACAGTATTTCATTATCATCATGGGTCATTTGGGGCTGGAGGGGAGGTATAGTGTGCACACTGGTGCGCCTATCCTCCTCTTCCATTATCTTGGGTCATTGGGGGCTGGAGGGGAGGTATAGTGTGCACACTGGTGCGCCTATCCTCCTCTTCCATTATCTTGGGTCATTGGGGGCTGGAGGGGAGGTATAGTGTGCACACTGGTGCGCCTATCCTCCTCTTCCATTATCTTGGGTCATTGGGGGCTGGAGGGGAGGTATAGTGTGCACACTGGTGCGCCTATCCTCCTCTTCCATTATCTTGGGTCATTGGGGCTTGCTTCCTGGTAAAATCTTTATGTATATATACTTTGCACGCACTCACTATTGTTTTTGGCAGATTTACATTATCGCCTGGTATAAAAAGGTGATGTTAAATCTTTTGACTTCGCAGGTACTGACGCACATTTGCAGATTGATTATTGTACTTATTTACATTAATAGCTATGTATTGTAGTTGGCGGTACAAGACCGTTGTGGAGAGGGCCCCTCCACAGCGGCCTTGTATTAGCTGTTTCTTTGATTTAGTATACTTTTGAAATACTTGTCATGTAACGCCTCATTCATGTATTTAATCAAAATTTCGCTGCAATTAAGGCCCTACTCGGCCAAATTTTGAGATCACGTGACTAAGTTCAAAATGTTTGCGGTGGGATTGTCATGCCGCATAACATGTCTTGTGCATCAGTAGTCTTGTAAATCAATGTCTGATGTTGTAGAAATGCTTATTGACAACGCACAACACTACTATTTTTAACACCGTGCTATATCTTAATTGTATATTGTCATAGGACTCTGCTTTTTCCGGCTAGTAGATGAATGAAGGGGGCCAGTCATCTACTGGACAGCTCATTGACTTTATGATCACCACTCACGCCCTGTATCTTGAACTCAAAGAACATCCAAATCAAGACGGTAAGTGTTTAAATATCGTCTTGTGCATTCTGCTTATTGTACATGCTGTTTTTTGCCACTAATGTCGAAATGACACCAGCTTGTACCCTGAGGCGTCGTTGGCAGTCAACAACCTACCAGATGCCAAATATGACATATCCCTAGTGATGATTTATATCCAGAAGCAATGGATACGGCAGATTGAAGAAGCTAACCGTTGAGATGTGCGTGTGCATTCCAACTTAGCTCATGTAAGATTTCTGCATCATCGCCCCGATATTGCACGGATGAAAGAGCACGAACTGGCTTCCTCGATTAACAGCGAGACCTAATTAGTATCTACTAACAAATTGATGAACACTGCCAAAAGTTGTATGTATTGGGTATCAAAATTTACCCCCAGAGAATGTACGCAATGCACCAAAAACCATTCCAAATCTCCCTATCAATTTGTCAGATGCACTTTGGCACTTGGCCACTCTGTGATAATGTCATCAGTACGACAGTGAAGGTTGTATTCGTCTTTGAATGGAATATGCTCCAACTGCGCTAGCTATGCACTTCACTGCACACCCCCCTTATTTTTCTTACTCACAAAGCTCCCACTTCATCAGATACTTATGCCCTTAGGGGGGAGGGGGGTAATCCTAACCAGCAAAAAATAGGTAATCAAATCTGAAACCCTGTCGGGGGTTGGTTGGGAGTGACTATGAGATTTCCCGTTTTGTTCAAATTCACTCTGGGCGCCAGGTCCAGGAATTATGTTAATGTGTTACTTACCCCATTCGCATTCTCCATTAGG
This sequence comes from Suillus americanus, assembly GCA_016695465.1. Lineage (NCBI taxonomy): Eukaryota > Fungi > Basidiomycota > Agaricomycetes > Boletales > Suillaceae > Suillus > Suillus americanus. The sequence goes on along the minus strand of MU177939.1, from coordinate 7,773 downwards.
TAACATCAATGTCGGACTTCAATAAGATTCATTTATAGTTTAGATCTGTTCCGGGCTGGAAATTTTTTTCAACCTGAGCTACAATGGGGGATCCAGTGGCCTCACTGGCCAAAAGCCTTGCTAGCCGTGTAGATGAACTACTCCTTGATTGCTCACCATTTGAATTGTTCACGAAGGCTGAACTTGATGCTAAATTACTACAAAAAGCCAAGTAAGTCTGTTCCAAGTCGTAGCTTGATGACACTCTAAACTATGATTTAAGGGCGAGATTGTGGAACCATTGGAAGAACCTATTATCCACTAGCAGTAATACCAGTACTGATGGCAAGGTTATTACTGATATTGAAATTTCCAGGGCTGCTGTAAGCATAGCTTACGCAGCAGTTAATAGTCGTAAGTTTTTAGATTCCGGTTGCCTCATTCACATTGAAATATTTGACTCCAGTACAAACAGATTGGGATGTTGATCGATTTGCTGACTCTGCTAAGGCCTCACGGAACCCGTCAAATGCTA
>MU177938.1:254307-299498 GCA_016695465.1 Suillus americanus | reverse complement strand
CCTCCGGTCGAAGTCGACGGAGAACCAGAATACGAGATATCCGAGATTCTAGACTCCAAGCCAGACCATCGTAGACGCCAATGCCAACTTCTATACCTCGTCCGATGGTCCGGATACGAGGGAACGGACGAAGAAACTTCATGGTTATTAGCCACGGAACTCGGAAACGCGTCCGACTTAGTATCGGATTTCCACTCAGCATATCCAGACAAACCCGGTCCTATTGCTTTACATTGAGTACAAAATGGATATACAAGTACATTAGTAGCAGAGGCAGCAGATCCGGAACCCCTCACTCATCCGTCTCCATGTCCCCTCCAGATCCAGATCCAGATCCACTAGCGTCCTTCTCAGAGTCCTCAGAGTGGGCTGCTTCAGTGACCCTAATGCCATTCTGGATCCCCTCTAGCAGGATGGTCTGGAACTCCCTCTGCTGTTGCAAAAATGCCTCCATGTTAGTATTCATCTGCTCCATAGCAGCCCTACTCCCTTCTGCCGCTCCGATGCTCTGTTGGAGCAATCCGTTGGTCCGGGCCAACTCTGCTACAATGCTGTTAGCAGCAGCAACCCAAGCCTGGTCGTCATACTCCACAATCCTCTCCTCTGCTCCTACCACCTCCATATCCGGAGTAGGACTCTTCTGACGCCTCTTACCCTTGCCTTTCGGAGATGGGGTTCCAGCAGCGCGCTGCCTCTTCTTACCCTTGGACTCCTTGACAGTGCCAGGATGTCCAGGACATGGGGCCTTGTCCTTCCGGCATCCGTCACAAGCCTTGATCTATCCGGATGATTAGAATAACGGATCCGATAAGACAAGGACTACTCACCAAGGAATTCTTCTCCGCATCAGTCCACAGGCAGGACCGCCCCTTAGTCGTGCAATGAGAACAAGTCTTTTCCTTGTCCGCTGACATGGCATGAGTCTATCTGTCCGATAAGAGATGGATCCGATAGATTAATCCTTAGAACACACCATTTCCGCTACTATCGCCCAGCACTTTTTCTCTTCTGCCGCCACTCGGGCCTCAGACTGCCTAATCATCTCCAACTCCTCCTGCAGCTTCCGCTCCTTTTCCTCCGCTTCCTCCACCCGGGCTGCTTCTTCCGCTGCAGCCAATGCAGCCTGCATCTCCAACAGTTGTTGCCTAGCAGTTTTCTTAGAGCCGGAAGCGTTATCAGCCATGTTTGAGTAAAGCTAGTGGAACTGAAAAGTAGGGAAAGGAAGGAACGCTCTAGGACGCTTTCATCCGTTTATCTGTCCAGGATCTGAACTCAGCAGACTTCTCCATTGTCCCGCACTCATCTCATCTGATTCGGATCGCTACTTCTTTGCCTCTAGGGATCGGCCCTAAAGGGGGGATACTGTCATATACCAATAATCTAGGAACGGATCCGGAACATCCGGTCCACAGATCCGATCCAGATCCATCATCCGTATCCGTCGTCCGGTCCACAGATCCGCTTGATTCTTATTTCATCTCCTGTTCATATAACCTTAATACAGTGTCTATTTCCTTTCAGTAATTCTTGTACTACCAGTACTCCAGTTATCTATCTTCTGTTTGTCTTACTGATCCGTTACTCATTCTTCATATCCGTTTCATGCTTTGTGATCAATCCTCCTTACCAATAGACCTTCCACATGCTTCATACATAGCCTTTACCTTGCTGATTGATCATTCTGTTAGATACCTACAGTATATAAACTCATGTATAACTCTGTTGAACCTTAGTTCGAATATCATCTTAGTTTGCACTCATTCCGTTCACCTTCCGTTATCCATCTGGACTTGAGTTTGCGCTCTTGTCTACTCCGAGACTTAGGATTGATTCCTATAGTCTATCCATATCCGCCTCTGTCCTCGGACAGTCTTATCCGCTAGTTTCTAGTTCGGACTTCGTCCGGATTAGCCGTTACTCTATACATCCGATATCCGTAGACCTTAATGGATCCGGTACAATACTTGTCCGCCTTGTACACGTGATACTCTAGTATTCCGAAATAAAGGGACAATACTCGAGAAAGGGGCATAGCGCACGAGCTGAGGCCAAAGTCCTTCGGATCCGATACCCTTGAGTACGCTACTTAACAGGAGGTGTGATGTTCCAAGGCACAGCCACCTTTGTGCCATGTGATCACCCAATCCAATCAAGACAGTAACGATATTTTCAACTGCAAAGGACCCACACCTGTTCTCAATGGAGGGACCACATCTGCTGCTCAACCCTTGCCTTTGTCGACTGGTGGTTGAAAGTCAGGAATGGAGGTTGAAGATGAAGAGGGGTGAGGGGTAACAGCAATAATGGGTAGAGTGGGAGGTGGAGAGCGTATGGGTGCGGGTGAATGTAAAAGTGTGGCAGGTACAGGTGCAGGTGAGGGTGAAGGTGCAGCAGGCATTGCAGGTGCAGGATATGTTTGAAGCTCCAAGTGTGGATCTAACATGGCTGCAGGACCATGATCCTTGACAGAGCAGCCACCAAGGATGCCACAGTGCTTGTGACAAGCTTTGTTTTTGCAAAACCTATGCGGCTTCCTCCCACATACCAGAGTGGCACATATAAAAAGGAGAGTCACATTGCTCAATGTTGAAGGCTGCACGACAACAGGGTGCAGTTGTGGAGACCCTTGAGGAATCTCAGGTGATGGCATTGGCAAGCTGCTTGGGCCTGAGGCCCAGCAGAAAAACGTGCATTTGGTTGGTTCTTCACCTGCAACCTTCTTGCACTATAGGCGGTGTCAATTTCAGAATGAATCACAGAGACGGGGGATGGGGACAAAAGCTTACCATTGCATACCAGCAGCCCTTGTTACCTTTCTTGTTGGACTTGCACCTAGCCCAGGGTACCTCTTCATGACAGTTTTCACACTCATGCAAAAAATCTGGTCTTGGCTGGGCAAGGTGTGCATCAAGAATTGCTCTCCATGATTCAGAGGTTGGTGGGGGACTCATTGTGGTTGGATAGCCTTCAAAGCGGCAAATAATAAGTATATATTGACCGGCAGGCACAAGAAAAGACACTTACAGATGATATCTAGGTTGAAAGTGAATAAACACCACACAAGATCACCAAATAGTAAGTATATATGACTGGCGGGCACAAGAAAAGACACTTACAGATGGTGTCTAGACTGAGAATGAGAGAAATTAGTCGAACAACACATAGTGATGATTGATGGACTGATATGAATTGGTCAATATGCAGAAATCTTTGTATAAACACACTTACATATAGAATATAAGCTTGGAGACCACATACTGAATTAATGGCGGGTGTAGTAGTTGTAGGCAATGGTGGTGGTGGTGGTGAAGGGTGATCGTGAAGGTGCAGCGTGATGTTCAAGGAGTGACTGTCATGTCACATACTTATACTAGGAACAATGTTAACTTCTAACCACAAAATCTAGATGAATTATGATACGGTATGCCAGCTTTTCCATCTTTGATGTCCCTGTACTTATAGTACAACCTAAGTGACTCAGGGTTTGCCACAGTCCCACTTGGTTTTAGATTGGACCCCAAAACAATCTGCTTCACCACAATCTCAATTTTCTTGCCATTTACAGTATACTGCACAGGCATCAGGATCATCATATTCACTGCATAAGCAGCTCACGTACTGGGATATCTGTGGTATCAAACATGTAGGCTGGGACGCGTCTTGGGCTAGGGCTAGTCCTGATCACACTTTTGATGCGGTCAATGAGGACAGGTGTGAGCTTGCACCCTGAGTGCATCTTCAGAAAGAGCAGGACACACTTGTCATGGTCTTGTGTCCTCCATTGGCCCATACACAATGAGTCATTGAACTTGTCAGGGAAAGACTCTAGGACAGCGTAGATCTCTGCTGAGCCAAAATGGACACCAGAGGGGTTGAGTACACCATTGCTGTGGAGATGGATCAGCTTGCATATGAGAAGACATAAAAACAGTCAGTACCTCCACCCTAGAAAGATGAACCCTGTTGTCTTCGGATTCTTGACTACAAAATCACAACATTCAGCATGTAGTGGGAAACTCAACACACAAGAGACAACTGAGGAGTGTTAGTTTAGGTATATACTATTCTTAATGGAAGTGGTGTCATAATAAAAAATTGGTCTGATTGTAATATTATTTATATATATAAACCCATATAACATCACAAACTCTAACATAATCATTATGAAGTCCATCTCCTCTACTCAAAAGGATAATATTGTGATTCTCTGCCACTTTGATATATTTAATAGGCAAATTGCTTCTAAAACTGGTTTGAAAAACTCTACTATTGCTACAGTCATAAAACAGAATTTTCCAGGGAAGGAAAATCATAAAATGGGATTATCTTCTAAGCTTAATCTACAGAATAAAGGAGCTATTGCTCATTAAATTCTATCTAGCAAGGCTTAAAATATTGTCCAAGCCACCAAGCTCATCAATTTCATTATCTTCACTCCTATCTTCAGTCAAATAATCAGAAACACACTTAAGGCAGCCAATCTTATGACTATAACCAAGAAGAAAATGCCTCTTCTCTTAGTAGCTTATAGGGGCATTTGTTTTAAAGTCAAGGTAATTGATCAGTCAAGATAAAAATCAATAGAATAGAGTCATATTGCCAGGAATATGGGTGAAACAGGGCAGGGAAACCATCAGGAGGAAGGGAAATCAAAAATACACTCAAGTTTGAAGGAGGAAGTATGATGTTATAGATGGAATGGTGTGGGGATCCTTTGTGAGGTGGAAGGAGAGATGAATGCAGAGCATTAATTATTCATTCTAGAGGAGCTTCTACTCAAAAGCATGTAGGAGTCAAGAATTGGTGAAGAAGATATTATCTTCCAATAAAATAATGACCTCAAGCATACCTCAAAGCTTGCTACAAAATGGTTTAAAGATCATGATATCAATGTCCATCATTGCCAGCAGTCTACAGACCTCAATCCTATCGACATATCTGGGTATTACTTAAAAAACACCTTGCTGCTTATAAAGATCATCTAAAGGGGCTATTTGAACTATAGGAGAGAGTTGCAGTAGAGTAGAAAAAGACTGTTAAGGAGGAGTGTCAGAAATTGATGGAGGGTATGCATAGGAGGGTAGCAGCAATGAATACAGTCAAGAGAAGTAAGAATATTATGTGTGAATGGTCTGATTTTGTGATTTGAATATAAAGTCAAAAAAGTGTCCGAATGAGTCATGTAATTAGAATTGCCATATCTTGCCCATATATGGTTGGGTTCCCACAATGTATATTTCAGATTCTAGCCATGATGTAGGGCTCTCAGACATGTCCCTATACATTTATATTATACTCAAGTACTGGCTTGCTATTATCCAATTACCTGAAAATGCATAAACATTTGGACACTTTTTGAGCCACTGTAGCAAGGGGCAACCCAATGGAAACTTATATGAACAGAACACATGTGTTCCTCCAGAAGACAAAACTATATGCAACTTCCTGCCAAATGCCTTGTGCGTCCACTCCATACTCTCAAGGCTATAATCCGATCATATGCAGCTTGATATCCCTCATCTGGACTTTGGTCAAGAAGCGTGGACTTGTGCCAGAGATAACTCCTGAGGTCAATGTGGAATGGTGACCCGTTGTAGAGGACAATGTGTGCACCACATGCAAGACCTGAGAGCATGGATGGCCACATCATCCAGCCCATCTTGTCTAGACATGAGCTGGTCACTTCACAGTATATATGTATGGGATTGCTTACCATTGTGTATTGGAAAGAGACATCAGTTGGGAGGATGCTGAAGGTAACCATGCTGTCCTTCTTGCTGTTCATGAGGGCGCCCTGCACAAGGAGATAAGTAGCAGAATATGGCATGTTAGTGGAAAGTGTACCCCACCACAGTGGACTATGCATTTTGCAAATTCCAGTGGTTGACCATCACCTGATGCAAGGAAAGAATCCAATGTAATACTAAACAAAGGTCAAGTGAAAACACATGTTAATGAATAGGAGTCGCGGACAAACCTGTTGGGTATGTTTAGAGACTCTGGGACAGTGTTTCTAGTCTTCACAATTGGCAAGGTAATGATGCGCTGTATGTCGTGATGTGTCAATATGCAGCATCGAATGCACTAGAACAGTTAGCAAGTAGTGAAAGTTGTTTGTTCCACTGAAGCCTGTGGTAGGCAATCCAGAAAACTTTTGCTCTGCAAGATCCCAGGCGAGCAAGATAATTGGTGATAGAAGCAAGATGAAGATGAAGAATCACGATCAAAATCAATATTAATGTGGTAGGTTCATCGTCTTCACGTGAATGGATTGAACGTGATCACTGGTATCTATGTGTGCTAAGTGCAGTAAGAATACACCCCAAACTCTTGGGACATTCAGGATTGTCTTCATGGACATGTTCGTGGGTTGTGCCCACCCTGTCTCAACCTATCAATTGTCCGTCAATTTCTTCTAAGTATCAGTTCATCACAGAAAAAATTGAACTTGTGAGCCAACATCTCATGACAAATAGAATGATAGCCACCAAACCAGCCATTGGTTTGTTCAGCGATCGAGGAGTTGAAATGCCAGCCCTTCCCATTGTCGCCTAGAAGTTCAGGATAGTCTGCAGGGTTGCAATTTTCCTGGCAATATGTGTCACTCTGTGAGTGCTTGCAGTTGAAGTGGAACACGTCAACCAACAAGCCAATTTCTTCAAAGAACGGATCATCCTTGACCATCTTTGAAAGGGTGCAATTGTTGTCAAAGAAGATGTGATCAGGCTTCATGGCATTGGGACCTGCGTAGATGTTCTTTATAAAATCCTAGAGGAGCACTCAGAGCTGTAAGATCCTTCTAAAATCAAAACAGAAACTTCTACACACCTTGACAGTCACTACTCCTTCTGCTCCAAAGAAGGTCTGACGTGCAATCATCATGCCACATGGTGCAACCATGAGTTGCTCATTGTGCGTCTTTCAGCAACCAAACATGGCTTTCAACCTTCACCTAGTGAGCTGTTCAGGTGTTGGGTCACCGCTACTATCAATGGCAGGTAGCGCTAAGGTGCCTGTCTCGTTGAGCTTGTATTCTTCTTCAGCCTCAGATGGGTGGAGTGTTGATATCTCAATGTCCTGACCAACTGCGTCATTAGGGTGAGCAACTCTAGAACGAGTGAGACACTCCTGGAGCTGGAACCTCAACTGTCCGTGCAACTGATAGGTTTTTTCAACATGTTGATGGGCTGGCGTCAAGCATGTGCGGTGGCCAGATATGACAGGCAAGTCACAGCCAATGATGGAGCAATTGCTATCATTACTTGAATGGGTGGGACAGAATTGATGGTGATTGTTTGACAGTGGGATATGGCAGTTGCAAACCGAACAGCATGGGTGGCCAACTGTAACACCATCGACAACAATGACGGATACCTTGTGCGTGGCTTCAGGTAGGTTAGAACTACTGTATACTGGTTAATATCACAGTGCAGTACTCACCAACACCTTGATCATTGGCATACATGCAAGTGCATCGGTTACAGTAGTGGCGGCAGACATCTTCATAGCCATACAGTTGAATGCAGCGATTCCTATCCATCGTGGCTTTTGTGAACCAGTCCCGCTGATCACCTGTCTGAGGAACAGTGAGTGAATGCATGTGGTACTTGCTGTCTTTAAGTAGTGCTGTGATTACGAATGCATCCCACACATGGTCGCCAGTAATCTTGAACTTTGCATGATAGCCATCTGGTGTTTGCTTACCCCGTAAGAGACACATGTTATATAGTCGTGCACAGTTAGTTGCCGAAGTCCTTGTGCAAGGGAATACTATGTCAGGCTCGACATATTTATCCAAAATATATACCACTTACCATGAGACATCCATGGCAGTCTTGAACAACTCAACAACACTTTTCTCCATGAATACATGGTCAGTAACCTGTATGGTCTCCAGTTGCTTATCGTAGTATATTCGCATACCCTCAAATACGGTATAGTTGTGATGGTAATCGATGCTGCAGTCTGGCAGAAGATATATTGAGGGGCCGAAGTGAAGAATTTAAATTACATACCTTGACAGTAGAGCTGGATGGATCTCGCAGCACAAGGGCCATGCACAAGAGTGAAGAGGACAACATTTCGCTGCTCAACCTTCTTCAGTGTCATACCTTTGCCTCAATGCAGGCAGTGAGGCTTAGTGCAGTATTGGCTTGGAGGATAGAGCAGGTATTCAGCTAAGGGTTACCACATGAGTAAAGAACAACTTGAAGCAGAATAGCGAGTAAACATACCAAATCCCCTGTGCTACGCATCATTTTCCCATATTGAGCTGACATCCACATCATTGGCCTGTGCTGGTGAGATGGAGCAAGCTGCGGCAAGGAACGTATTGAATACAGGAGACAACACAGGCGGCAGCTCAGAAGTTGGGGCTTCAGCAGGTTGTATGAGGATGATATCATCCTTGAGACTGGTTGCAAGATTAATGAAGCAGAAAAGAGCAGTAAGAGAGACACAGTTGATGACATTGGGCTGTTTCTCGAGATGTTGCAGTAAGTTGTAGAATGTGGCCATGGTCAATGCTCAGTACTCAGTGTTGACAATGGCCGCAAGAAGTACTGGTGTGCTTGGCATGAGACACAGGCGGACAGACCCAGGCGTAGGCAGACGGTCCCGGACAGACCCGTAGACCGCCGGACCCGGACTGCCGGAAATTCGGATTCCCAGACTTTCTGTAATTATGGGGGGTCTGAGAAACCTTGTCAAGCAAGGTAATCTCAAAAATTCGTCATTCCTACATAAGGTCATGTAACCCCCCCCAGATTGTCGCAGATTGTTGCAATTGTTATCAATATATAGTCTTCCATGTTATTTTAATATGTTCATCGATTCACTGATGATGGTACATCAGGAGAAGCATGCACAAGAAAAATTGAGCGCGGTCACGTCTGGCTTTCCATACTCTTCTCTATTGTGCCGTCGCCTTCGAGCCTTACACGCTAAATAGCCAACGTCACAAAATGACATCTGGTCTATCGATATCGAAGTAGCTGTAACGTGTCTGGATTGCAGAGCCATGGCCCATAGGGTTGCTGGTCTAGCGATCCGAAGGGTCTCATACATGCATTGTGTTTCACGAAAAGCGTTAGATAGGGATAGACACATCCACAATTCTATCATGATACAGAGCGACCAACCAGTCGACTTTTTCCTTACCAAGTAAAGACAACCTCATACAACGACAGTTTTACGCTGCAGCAGTAACAGCCTCCGGCTGCTGACGTTCTCTCGAGGTCTCGCGGTGCTGCTGGAGCAATCGGTCGAGTGCCTCCTTTTGACCGACTGCAAGCTCTCCAGACTGGATGCCGGAGTGGTATATACGCAGTAGGGAGTCGACATCGTCCATGGATTGGGTGCGGACATCTGCGAGCTCCTTGATCTTGGCAGTTGCATCCTTGACCTATTACAATCGTATCAGTAAACTGGGGAAGAGCAGACAAAGTTAATATAGCAGACCTCGTCGTCGGTGAGGTTGAGTCCGAGCTGCTCGACTCTTGACTTGACAGCGTTCCAACCAGTGAGGCGGTGTCTAATGAAAAACATCAACCTCTATTACGAGTCATGGGCGACCAGAAAAGGCACACACCCAATCGACACGTATCGAGTGAGCCCAAAGTCCTCAGGCTTTAAAATTTCGTATGTGCTGGGGTTGTTCAAGATTGCCTTGGCATGAATACCAGCCTTGTGCGTGAAAGCACAGTAGCCGGTGATCGGGTTCATGAAAGGGACGTTGACCTCTACTGCCTCTGCGACGAGGTTTTCAATCTCGCGCAACATGGGGAGATTGTACTTGGCCTTGACGTATTCAGGGTTGGCAGCGTACAGGCACGCTACGAGACCGCCGAGAGGCGTGATACCGACACGCTCACCAATGCCAAGGACCGCTAAAAGAGATTTAGCAGCGTACCAGTGAGGAGAAAATGAAGATACGTACAGGTATCGATGTGTGTTGCACCAGCCTCCAATGCGCAATAAGTGTTAGCGATGGCCATTCCAGTGTCATTGTGCAAGTGAATCTCAATATCACAGCCAACGACGCCACGGAGGGTACGAACGAGGTCGTAAACTTGTCTGGGGTTCGCGCATCCAACGGTGTCAGCTATGCCCACACGGTTGACTCCGATCTTGTCGACAGTCTGGTATATGGAAAGCAGGTCGACGAGATCGGAGCGGAAGGAATCTTCTGAGGAGAAGCAGACTTTGATACCCTTGGACTTGACAAATGTGATGACTTCAATGGCGGTCTTAGTGATGTACGTCATGTCCTTGCCGTGGGAGAATTCGCGAAGGAACGAAGATGTTCCAATCACAACATCGACACCGTCGACACCTACGGGTGCAAATGAGTCAAAAGATAGGGTGGAAGCGCTGTGGAGCTCACCAGTTTCGACAGCGATCCGGGCATCGTCCATGTGGCAACGAATGTGGGTAAGAATCTTGGCCTTGAGACCGAGCTTGCAGATGGCCTCGCAGTCAGCACGCGATTGCTCAGATGCAGCGGGAGAAGTGAGCTCGATGTACTCGACACCGAATGCATCAAGAGCCTTGGCGATGGCGATTTTTGTTTTGGTATCGAAGAAGGCGTTGGCAAACTGCTCACCCTCTGCATCACCAATCAAACTAGGGCAACAGTGCAAAAGAATTGTAAGTACCTCGAAGAGTGCTTTTGATGATGGAGAAATTTGATATGTTGTTTAGAAAGTCCGATGCGCGTGGTCCATATGGATTGCTGCGCTGTGTTTCACCGGGGCGGGTGTCATGTCCATTGGCACCGTTCGCGCCGTTAGCACCATTCAAGCCATTAGCACCGTTGATCTGGATCATCTGGGTCTTGTCAGGCATCGATAGGGATTCTGCATTTTTATGTGAGCAGGAGCAAGGCATTTTATAGTGTTCAAGTTGAGGGGATAATTGAAGGAGAGATCGTAAAGATATAAATAACAAAGACGGTCAGAACGAGTCACGATCGATCACAAGGTATAGCTGAATCGGAATTAAGGGGGCGGTCTACGAGTGCAAGAGAACCCGGAAACTTCAAACCCAGCCTAATCTGTTTGTTCCAGCCACTGAGAATTTTTCAATTTGTCTGGTCCCGTGTCCCTGGTCCCTGTTATCTTGTCTGGTCCCTCGTACCTTGTCCCGTGTCCCTGGTACAAACAGAGAATAATCACTGGGCGAGGACTCTGGCGGCACAGCAAATATTAGCATTCTATAATACAGTAAGGAATACTATCATACTATGGGGGAGACTGGCTGGTCTTTCGATTTGGCTGTTTTTTTAACCATCGAAGTTTGCTTGACATATTCATTGAAGATGACAAGCTAATGGAAATAGAGCAAAAACGAACGAACGGCGGAAGAATATAACAAAAGATAACGAAAAAGGATACGGTGACAGGCTCAAACACAACCTACTTATCACCTCATCGTTGGTGTGATTGACGATGTTGGAATTACTGTTCCTCTGATTGGACCGTAACATCATCCAACCAATCAAGTGTCCGTCATTTGTCGGAGTGGCGTCGCTCTGAGAGTTAGGGGTTCAAACTATCGCGGGCGGAACTTTCGACTTGGCCATCAGTGGGGCTGATGGTACGTCAGTTCAAGTCGTGATTTACTGACACTCGTCCAGATAACACTCATCCAGATATGTCATCTTGTCCCAATTCCCTTACCTCATATGCCAGCTTCAAAAGTGTGATATCGTTTACCTCCATATCTGCAGCAAGCCACCGCGGTATAGCAGCGATTTCCCCCGTCAGATATGATTCGACGTGTGTATCGATTCTATCCCTAGATGATAGCTGAGAAGGGAGCTGACTCCATGGAGCGCAATGACATTATAGCACACCTTATGTGCGAGACAAGGAAGGATGTAACGAAACGTCAGTCCGTGACAATTGCTGTGTGGTGTATGGTAATGGATAGGCTGAGTTACAACGAGTGGGTACAGAATTGCTGCTACCCACCACTGCATACATATACAACCATTCTAGGTCTCCTTTGCATTGTGAAATTCTCCTCGTCCGTTGACAGGTAAGACCAGTGACATAACCATGTCATGTCTGGGTTGAGCAAACTTTGGGATGAGTCGTTACACACTTAGCATAGGAGTAAGCCGAGAGTAGGTTTCATTCCAGCGCTTTTGCAAATGGTCCAATCTCCCGAGTGATTGTGTAGGTAGTATCATATGAGAGCAAACATAGAGAGGACATGAATAATGCAATAACACCTGTCTAACCCCGTTTCTTCGACACACCGACCGTTTTCCCGCGACGGCCTGCGCCACGCTTCAAAAAAGAGATAGCTGAGAGCGGGGAGGAGTAGCTTACCAGTAGTTTTTGTGTGCTGACCGCGCACCCGCAGGCCCCAGAAGTGTCTGAGACCACGGTGGGCCCGAATCTTCTTCAATCGCTCGAGGTCATCACGCAACTTCGAATCGACACCGTTGGAAAGGATCTGTGAGTCCTTGCCGTCTACGATGTCCTTCTGTCTGTTCAGGAACCATGTGGGGATTTTGAATTGAGTGGGATTTTGGATAATCGTGACAATACGCTCAAGCTCGTCAGAGTTCAATTCACCGGCACTATACAATGATATGAGTGAGTGGCGTACCACAGAGTGGAAACACATACCGCTTGTTGAGATCAACATCTGCCTTCTTGCAGACAAGGTTGGAGTAACGACGTCCAACACCCTTGATCTCCGTCAGAGCGTACATAATCTTGCGCTTTCCGTCAACATTAGTGTTGAGCAGACGGAGAATGTGCTGTGGATGGTGTAAATGGAAGGTAGACACAAGGCCTAAGGTAAACGGACCTGGAACTGCTGGTGTGCTTCAGGAACAACGAGGGACATGGTAGCGATCTGCAAGCAAAGAATCCATAAGTCTGTTATCCAAAGAGGAATCCATCCATCCAGCGGAAACCTGGTCTCGGGATCTTCTGATTCGCCCCAACCAGGAAAAGTGCCTCCTCACGAATTTGTGCGTGCATGAAAATGGGCTCACCTTCGTTCTATCGTTCCTCAGGATAGCCTTGACGCTGGGTATGACAGTGAGCAATGGGTGAATGCTGAGACACAATTCCCCGGCAAATTCCGCTATCCGCAATCACGTGGCCTGTCGCGTGGTTCCATGCCACCGTGACGGGACTGATTTCAACTTGCTCATCACTTCATTTTCTAACCACATCTTCGTTACAACGACCTGATACATGTCCAAGAGAAAGGTGGGAGATGTATCAACTGTCGTCCTTGCCACTCTCATATATTTCCAGCAGTGTAGCTCTCCAGCAATTTTGAACGCAGAACTTGAAGTTGTCCGCGGGAAGGTCTCCCTTGAAGAGACCGAGGAGTCATGGGACAAGATCGAGCAGGGCATTGTGCAGCTCACACAATGCTGCAATAACGGCGGATGCGACTTCGCCACAGAGATGGTTGCTGGCGTACGCTCACTCTCCAGACCCATCAACCATGCTATGAACTCGGAACGCAGTAGACTGTCAGGTTCTGCTATCGAACTTGTGAATGCTCTGTTAGCCGGTTTGGGTTCCTCGTTTGAACCCCTCGTCTCGCTATTTATGCCGACTCTTATCGGGCTTTGTGGCCGGACCAACAAGGTGTTCACAAGTCGAGCAAAGGCGTGCATTCTCGCTGTGATTGAAAATACCCAATTGCCTTCCATTCTGCCGTATCTCGCTGACTCTTTAACTCAAAAGTCAGCTTTTCTGCGTTTAGTGGCTGCAGAAGGTGTCCTCGCTTGCCTGAACTGCTTCAATCCTCCTGATATTGAGAAGGATACGCGTGCTCGACTTATCGAAGACGTTATCAAATTGACCGCCCGGGATGCTAGCGCAGACGTCAGGAGAGCGGGGAAAATGATTTTTGAGGCATATAAAGCCCTTTTACCCGATCGCGTGGAAAGGTTGGTCTCTGAACGTCCACTCATAACATCTATCCCTGACATACATAATTCAGTTTCATTGCACCCTTAACCCCTGTTATAAAGAAGTACTTAGATGTGCAAGGGAAAGTTGCTTCGCGGTCGGCTTCACAAGCACTTTCTCGTGGTCCTGCAGCGACAGGAAGAGTGACCTCAAGGCCAATCGGGTCCCTCCAGACTCAGAAGACGAGTTCTCATTCTAGAGCTCCATCTACGCAGTGCGCTACCACCACTCGTATTTCCGAGAAACATGCAGAGAAGCCAGCACGCCCTCCTAGCTCTGAGCCGCCGCGAGAGGTGCCTGCAGTAAGGCTGCGTGCTGTTTCAAGTCAAGCGACCTCTAGTGCAATTGCGGGGCCCTCATTGAGGGAATCATCTCGCCAAGGTGCACTGCGTCCCCCGTCGGTGGAAACGGGTCCACCCACTATGCAGAGTACAAATCGACGGAAGGATATTCCGCGTCCGCCAGCTCCCACTATACAAGGCCCTCAGCGAGTAGGCACCGTACTCATGAAATCACACGACGAGAAGCCTCGCGTTGGAGGAGGAGCTCGAAGAGTTCTCATTCCCACAGCTCCTTTACCAGAAACTGAAGACACCACGATAACGCGCACGGTCTCGAAGACTGGTCCTCCTTCAACCAAGCCGACTTCGGTTAACTCACTCGCACGATCTCTCGTTTCGAAACGAGATTCACAGAACGACCCCGTAGCCACAAAGGTTCAGTCAACTACCACAGCTCGCGCTGCGTCATCAGCGGCCACTGCTACCACCAGACCGTCATCTCGAACGGGACCACGGCCAATGACAAAATCAGAGCATCCGACGACCAAGGGTGCGATTTCTCGGCCTGGACAGTCACGGTCACCGACCATGGGTATTGAGCAACAGCAGGCTTCCCGCAAGCAGGTTGCTGAACCAGGTCGTTCTAGCCAGCAAGCTGTAGGTCAGAAAAGACCAGTGTGGGGAGGACGGTCGTCGGGCAAAGCCTCCAAGCCCGTCGTCAAGGGACTTTCGATACGTCCCAAGCCGGCAGGATTGAAGAGTTCTGGTACTAGCAAGCCCGCACCGGAACACGTGCCATTACCTCCCAGTCCCACTGTATGTCCTGCTGCAGTGCCTCTGCCATCTTCCCCAGTCTATAGTCCCCGTCAATCACCCCAGCTCGAGCCATCAGCTTCAGAAGATCTATCTACGCAAGTCACTAGTGATGATACACATGGCGCAGGAGATGTTCATCCTCCCTTAACCTCTACTGAAGCTACGCCTTCACGCAACATGAACTTCCAAGAGTCTCCGTCTAAAACTCCCATTACAGCTCTTCTTTCATCCATTCAACGCGGGTTCTTATTTACACCTTCATCGCCGCTCTCACCTCCCCAAGCTTATGTAACTGAAATCATTGCTCACACATACCGACCGATCAGCCCAACAGCTCATAAAGACATAGCCTGTGTCGGTGTCATTCAGGACAGTACGGCACGACAGGCATTGGAAGTGATGGATGTTAATTAGACCATATACAGTCTCATAGTACTTGACTTTGGATTAATGACATCCGTATACTAGAGCACGGCATGGAACTTTGGAAGCATTAACCGTAATACAGAAGGATCAGCTGTATTCTTTGTATTGAGTTTGCCTACGAGACCACTGCGGATCCTGGTGCGCTAGCCTAAATCTATGGTCAATCAGTGTGTCAAAGACTAGAAGTGAAAGACATGCCATCTATCAATGACTCAAGAACCTGCGTCCCTTGAATAGTCGTCTAGCTAGAATCTTTCTGCCAGTTGCGGTCTTTTTCCGAGCAAGAAAGCCATGCTTTCTTTTGCGCTTTCGCTGCGAAGGTTGGTACTCAGTACCACGGGAGGCAAAACGCCTCTGACCGAGCGCGTCACATAGTGAAGGTAGCGAGAGTGTTTGTGGTACAAGTAGTGCGCGATTGATTAGAACAGAGCGCGACGCCGGGATAATTGGATTCACCACAGCGAAAGATGGTATACTGAGTAACGGTCTGCGAAGTGCTCCGAGAAGTTGAAGAAACATGTTGAAGTCTTGAAAGCTTGAAGTGCTAAAATTTAGACTTCACGGGCGATCATGCACATTCAAGTCATGTGACCATTTAATAGTTCAGGGTTGTACTCAACAAGCAACTTTGGATCCTTCAGAATGTCGACAACGCCAGGAAAACCCAGAATATCAGGTATTCCGACTCCTGGAAAGTCTAGCGGGATTCCTACTCCAGGCAGATTTCGTTCTTCATCTTCCGCCAATTCTCAACCCGCCTTTGACTCTGATGTGGAGTTTATGTCCCGTGCATTCGCAAACGCGATCAAGTCCAACGATCCTGCACAGCATCGCACCAGCACTACTTCAAATACTTCCCCTTCTTCATCTTCTCCAAAGTCAAGTTTGGCGACATTGCAATCAGGCCGTCGTTCTGTAACTGGTCGTCCTCCCTCGGTCGCTTCAACCTCTGCATTTGCACAGAGCAGAACAAAGACTCCTGCACCACGCGCTCCAAGCAGACAATCAGATGTTTTTACCCGTAGCGTAAGTCGAGCTGGGAAAACATTCGAAGTCGGAGACAATGTCAGGATAGAGTCTTTGGGGTTCGAGGGCGGCCTAAAGTATATTGGAGAGATCGACGGTAAATCCGGCCTGTGGGCAGGGGTCGAACTCAGTGGAGGTTTTTCAGGCAAAGGAAAGAATGATGGATCTGTTGGGGGGTGAGTTTTCTGTTCCCAGTTGACTGCTAGTGTCCGTGTACAATAACAGCTGCAGAGTATCTTGCTGAGAGTATTTCTGCAGGAAACAGTACTTCACATGTCCTCTAAATTGCGGTGTATTCGTTGCTACTGCGAAACTCTCTGCCCCTACAATGCCTTCTAGCTACCGGCCTCCCTCAGTCGCCTCCTCTCGCGGTGGTCGCATAACACCATCCGTTTCTGGTAGAGTCACTCCTTCATATTCACTATCTTTTGGAAGCGGTCGCGTTACCCCTTCCAACCTCTATAGCCGCTCCAGCGCTGGCGCAACTCCCGCAGTTCGTAAAACAAAGCCAACTCCGCAGTTAGGCTTGTCACAATCGCCAAGGCCTGGATTAGACACTCAAATTACCTCAGGTTCGAGGGCCTCTAAATATATTGGTCTCACAGCCAAACAATTGAAAGCCAATGGCGACGGTACCTCAGAGTATACTCTTCGTTCTCCATCTTCGCCATCACGCGGACCCCCAGCTGTTGATTTGAATATACACCCTTCGGATTCTCCATTTACCACGCCCAAGGCTGGTGCTGCTCCTCGTGCCCCCAATGTGTATAGCGGCGCACTCACTCCCGGCCTCAAAGGCCGTGCTTCTCTAAACACCCCACGGCCAAGGATACCCAGCGCAATTGCTATGCCACCTCCAGCCTCTCCTGCTCGATCAGCATCCTTTACGTCTACTTTTTCTTTGAATGATGGTCCCGATCTTGCCCATGAGGACCCAACGTTGCGTGTTCAGCTGCGTTCTTCGATGGATCTGACTGCTTCTTCACAGGCTTTGCAGGATAAGATTAACCAAATCCTCTTGGGGCAGTCTATTCCGCCACCCAAAATCAGTAACACCAGTCCATCTCGGCCGTCCTCGGTTGCCTCCCTTCGATCTGCTTTCCCTGACAATGATTTGCAAAAGGACGTTTTGCATTCTCGCCTAGAATCTCTCGAGCGCGAGAATGCTTCTCTTCGTGATACTGCTGATGCGGCCCGTGTAGACGTCGCGCTAGTCCAAGCACTCAAATCTGAGCGCGATACAGCTCTCACCTCTGTTTCCTCTACAGAGAACCAGCTCCGCACTCTCGAGCGTAAAGTCACTGAACGAGAGTCGAAGATTGAATCTCTTGAACGCGCCGCGCTGAAAGCGACGTCTGAACTGGAACGTGTCAAGAACGAGAACGAGGCTCGTGTTGCCGACTTGCAGGCCAAATTTGATACGAGCGAGTCACTCGTCAAGAGTCTCAAAGAGGCAATCGCGGTGAAAGAGGACGTCGAACATGATAGGGATGCGCTACTTAAGGCTAAGAATGACGAAATCGGGCTTTTAGAAGGTCGATTGGAGAAGGTGTCAGGCGAATTAGAGGCGGACAGAAAAGAATTAAATGCGCAGATTGATGAGCTTCGTCAGGCTGGCCAGGTCAGCTATGTTGCATTTGAGTTGACATGAACTTGACTATTATCTTAGGAAACAATTGCGTTGTACGAAGAACGTCTCAGTACGGCAGATTCGCGCCGATATGAGCTTGAGGACCGGGTCGTGTTTCTCGAGGACCAAGTCAAGAAGGCTTCAACTCCTCTCTCTCCAAGCGCTGTCCTCCAACGCGCCACTTCTGCTGCTGAAATCGACAACGAGAATCTTCGCGAGCAAGTGCAACACTTGCAGCGCAAACTTGCCACGCTGGAGGACTCTCTCGAAGATGCTCATGCAGTATCTGAACGGGAAGAAGCTGCCGTGCGTGAGCGAATCAAGCGATTCAAGGATAAGGAGGATGTGATGCGAAACGAACTCAACGAGGGGCGCAAGACTGTTGAACAGGTTCTCAAAGCTGAGGCTCTCGCTAAAGTTCGCGTCGAAGAGGTCGAGGAGGCCTTGCGAGAAAGTACTCTTGCCCTCGAAAACGCCCAGGCCGAAATCGAAATTCTGAGATCCGACGTTGCTGTAAGTGGCTTGCTTCGAGGTGCTTCACATCTTACCTTAGTCCATCAGGTGGCTGGGCTGGAAACAGACGGTGTTCCCGACTCGCAGAAACTCAAAGCTGATGAGTGCACGCGCCTCACGGAGGAGATTCAAGAGCTGCGTGACGAAATCAATCAGTTGCGATCGTCTGCAGCAGAATTTACATCGGCCTCCTCAACAGCTGATGTAAGAAGCCACCTGGTGTCATATATGGTCATTGACAATCTCGAGTATAGGACGACACCAATTGGCAAGCAAAGTACGAGCAACTACAAAAGGAGGTGCTTGTTTTGCGCAAGGGTCTCGAGGAGCGTGGTTCGGAGCTCGACACTATGAAGAAGAGACTTAACCGTGACATTCCTGTCAATGGCATCCAAGAGCCACCAAGGACACCAACCTCGTCTAAGCAGGAATCTGCTGAAGTAATGGGTCTCAAGTCAGTTTTGTTCTTAAATTCTTCTTCTGGCGCTTATATTCCACTACAGGCACATTGTTCAAGACTTGCAACAAGAGACTTCAGCAGTAACTCAGCGAAATAAGTTACTAGAGTCTGAAAACAGACTCTTGATGTCAGAGACCGATCAACTTCGCCAGGTACGACTCATGTGATGCAACCGACAAACCATCCTTTACTTTTTATTGCAGGAACTGAAATTACTGGAGGAGAACATCGAACAGAGTTTGTTGCGTGAAGAGGCTGCTCTTGGGACGCACAACCCACTGGCATCTGGTGATGAGCAGATGGCTAGGTTGGAAGTATGTCAACGCGTAGGGTATTCAGCTTGTCAAACTGAATTATGTCACAGAACGAACTGGAACAGTTGCGCAAGCGCTTAGCTGAAGCTGAGATGAAGACCGCCCGTGTCACACACGATGTACGTGCCAGTCGCTCCTGTTATACATTCCTGACCGGTGTACAGCTGAATAAAGAGATTGGTGAGCTAGAGGCGTTGGTGGAGTCAAAGGTACGTGTCGTCAATGCATGTGGAACAAAGTCTGATTCGATTTATAGATCTATCGCGAAGTAAGTTTCCGTAATATATGAGTGCGCTATGATACTTATCTAACTTCTTACAGGATGAACTCGAGCAAGAACTTGAGCGTCTTAAAGAGAAGTTGTCGCGGAACACCAAGAAGTTGTCAAAGAATAGCCTCGAACCGACAGATTTGCCTCCTCGCAAGCGTTCATCCACCCCAAACAGCTTTAATCGAAGTTCTAGCGAAGACGTCTGTGAGATCTGTGAGAGACCGGGGCACGACATCTTCACTTGTGACCTTTTGCGGGACGACACGACCGACCAAAACGCAGTCAAGAAGACGAATGGAGATCCGTCGGACTTGTTTTGCGTTGACTGTGAGGGGCATGGGCATGTAGCCGCTGATTGTCCACACTCATTGGATGTCTTCTGAATTTTGTTGAACCTTTTTATGCACCACTGTCGTTTCTGTACACAGACATAACATATTTGCCACGGTACATAGCACATACTAATCTGGATGACGAGAAAGGCAAGTGTCTCCTATGACGCAGTGAAGTGACGTCATACTGTCTCCTGTGTTCCAAAAACATGAGACCTACAACGTTGGTTTCTGAACCAACTTCGACTACTCCAATACATAATATGTCCTACGCCTCCGTTGCTGCTCGCGATGCTCCTTCCCCGTCTGAGCAGGTATGTACTTGTGAAATTTAGAATACTACTGAGTAGTGCTCACTATGCCCCTCAGCCTCGTCCGGATCCTGCGCTCCTCACGACCGAACGCTCTTCTGCAAGTAATGTTATCGACGATATTTCTAAAGTGAATGTCGTTTCCAGCGATTTTAAAGAGAACCCTGCGACATATACATCCGAAACATATATTCCAGAAGACGTCGATGATGATCTCGTTGACCCAGGCAGGAAACCGGTGAAAGGTAGAAGGAATAGGCGCCTTCAGGAGGCTCAGGCGGAAGGCACTTATTTGTGGGAGGTCACAAAACACTATTTGTTTCGTCCAGGTGTTGCTGGTGGTCTCATTGGCCTGGGTATGGTCGCTTTTGTCCGAATCTCCGTGTTGGTTGACGATGTTATCCCAAAGTGAATGTCGGTCTTCTGTCTAGCGTGGGCTACAGATTCTACACGAAACCTAGCCTTCGTCAGAATCTCACTGCTATCAGCTCTGCAGCGGCAGGAGCACTGCTACTGATCGGGACTGAAGGTTACGCAGCAGAAAAGTATCGACAGACCCCTATCGGCCGCCAGGAAGAACGACGCGCGCGTGAGGAGGGCACCCTCATCTACATGCAGCTTCGAGAGCACGTCTTTCGTCCGGGTGTCTTGGGCGGCTTGGTCGGACTAGGTCAGCGAAAAAACATCTGCCAATTTCTTGAGATGTTCATCCCTTCCTTTTTTTTTAGTAAACACAGCGATCCTTGGAGCAGTGGGGTATTACAGCTATGCAAACTGGCACAAACCTAAGTGGAACCGGGATGTCGTCACCGCTGTTTCAGTCGGCCTGCTCACGCTTTGGGGTGGCGAAGGGTGAGCAGGATAGTACTGCCTTGCATCTACTGATGGCCTAAGATTTACTTGCAGATATCTTGCAGAGCGCTATCGTGCAAAACGGCGGAGACAGTGACGTCAATAAGCTGTGTTTGCAGTTTGGGATAACACTTTTGTACACTATGTCAGCTTACTTCGATGATGAATTCTTTACTGAGCGCCAAATGCGTTCACTGGCAGACTAGACGAGTTACAGAGATATTCTCAACACATTCCTCTTCACTGAGGGCAATGTTAAAGAGCAAGGAATGGCGCACGTATCAATTTATATCGTACAAAAAAACAGAATTGAAAATCATGCTTGATAGTGAGGCTGGGTTAACGGTTGGTGAGCCAGCACAGAACGTTGACAAAGGCGAGACAGGACACGAGGAAGCCTGCGTGATGATCACAATCTGCATAGGTCTTGGAAATCAGACGGCAACATAATGTTCACGTTGTCTATGTATTGTGCCTTCCACAGAAAGTACGTGGTTCTGACTGGTTAGTCTTCGTCTTCATCGCTTTCTTCCTCTCCTGTACTGCCTTCAACATCGCCTTCGCTGTCTTCCGGCTGTGCGGCCCAGTCTGAAATGTCAAGCTTTTCGTGTCGCACTGATTCTGTCAAAAATGTTTAGTTGAAGTAGGCAAGCGGGGCGGTCGGCTTACCATTATCTTTTACTTCATATCCAGCCTGGGTAACGCATCTTACCAACTCTGCTTTCGATCCTACAATAGTACTTTTACCCAAAATGCATCCATCCAACTTCGCCCTAGAGTAGGGTATGTCATTGTCAGATAATAATTTGAAAATTACACACCCATCAGAAATCACACAATGATCCAGGAGAACGCATCCCACAATCTTCACCATCTTTCCGATGACACAATGTTTTCCTATGGTAGATTTTTTAATGGTTGACTTCTCTTCGACACGTGTGAAGTCTCCAATGGAGGTGTCAGCTACGAACTGGTGTATCTCGTTTTAAGTGATGATCTGATCAAGACAGGAAGAAGACAAACGTGACGATTTGCTTCGAGGTACGCTGGTAGATTGTTCACGCGAATAGCGAACCCGTCATCCGCTCGGTGAATTACAATTCCTATTCGAATGCTCGTAGCATATTTTTCCCGCTTAGTTGATTGGTACTGCAATTTGCATAACCAAGGAAAGAAGTCTTCCCTGAGAGAGTCAAACCGAGTTTTCTGGGCCAACAAGTCGAGCATGGCGCGTTTACAGACGTAAACATGTGAGTCTAGCAGCCTCGAAGACAATTTTGCCTGTGGATATCTAAGGAATTGAGTCATCACACACGACTGCGGAGCGATATAAATTACCTTGAGAGTAAGGTCATCCGCAACTCCAGCTCACCACTATTTTTATCAGTTTCGTAAGGACTATCTACATATAACAGGGTCCCAGTGAGTTGATCCCATACAATCGGAGTTGGTTGTGCCGGAGAACCCCACTCATCTGGAGTGGTTTGCTTGTCTGGTTTGTGTTCATACCAACACGAAGTTACAATGGAATCATCCGACATCGTGTCCGTGCGGAACTTATTGAGCACTTTTGATAAGGGTAGGGAAGGTGGCGGTATGAAGTCGCAAGGGATGAGAATGAAGTCTTCCTTGATGCGGTTGGCGAAATGGCGAAGTACGGAGCATGTTCCTGCACTTAGTTCCTGCGACTCATCAAAAGTCTGGAGGTCAATATGAACAGAGGAGAAGGATGCAGATGAAGACTGTGAGTGGATATAATGTGATATCGCAGGGCGGTGGGATGAAGGACAGATCAAAAGGACATCTGAGACTCGATAAGCCATCGTTGATCTGGATAATTTGTATGAAGTTATTAGGTCCACCTTTGATGCCAGACTGCTCGACCCATGACAAGGGATAGTCGAGCATAGGTTTATTTGAAATCGGAAGTAACGCCTTTGGACAGGGCTCATCACCATGTTCGCCGGTCAAAGGGAGTAGTCTACAAATTAATGATGATGTAGTCAATCCATAATTTACGAGTGTCAAGACTTACTCGTTCCCAAATCCCGCGAGGATGACTGCTACGAATTCACGAGTGACTACTTCAACTGGAGTAACATCAAAGTTCATCATCGCGCGCAGGGGTATGAAACGAAGGTTTCTGACTCAGACTTTATTGATTCATTGATGTTATGATCAGAGTCATACATACCTTCCTCCTATTGTGACATTGTGACAGTCACGCAAAATGTGCTCACTGGTGACCTAGACGGTCCTTCAACGTTTCAACCAGCCTCATCGATCATCGATCATCTCCGGACGGCTCTTTCAAACGTTGTGCTTGCCGCAATGGCTGCTCAGCCAACAGTGCACCAACTATTCAGACGCTTAGAAACTGTAGGCAAGGGTGCCTATGGTTCCGTCCATAAAGGCGTCCATATACCCACAGGAAATATCGTGGCCCTAAAAATCATTAACTTAGACACTGCTGACGACGACGTGGAAGCCATTCAACGCGAAGTGGCTCTATTAACCCAGCTTCGCGATGCTCCCAACGTCACCAAGTATTACGGTTGTTATCTTGACGGCCCTCGCGTTTGGATAGCTATGGAATTCGCCCAGGGCGGGAGTGTCCGCACTCTTATGCAGACTTCTAAAGATCGTGTTCTTGAGGAGCGGTTCATCGTGCTCATCACCCGTGAGGTTGTCATTGGGCTCAATTACCTACATAAATCCGCCATTATCCATAGAGACATCAAAGCCGCTAACATCCTCATCACTGCCACCGGTAAAGTTATGATTTGCGACTTCGGTGTCTCCGCGCTCTCTGCCACAACCACGAGTAAACGAAACACTCTGATGGGTACCCCGAATTGGATGGCTCCCGAAGTAGCACAGCCAGTTCCGGCGTACGATAGCAAGGCCGATATTTGGAGTCTGGGCATCATGATTTATGAGATGGTGAAGGGCGCACCTCCCCACTCAGATCTGAGGGATGCAATCAAGGTCATGCAATTAATATCCAAAGTACAACCTCCTCAATTGGCCGAAGCGGATGGTAGCAAAGAAATGCGAGAGTTCGTATCGCACTGTCTCAAAGTCTCTCCAAACGAGGTGAGTTTTTGGCTTTTTATGTTGCCTTGATTGATGGCATAATTGATTTGCGGAACAAGCGATTTTCCGCTGATGAATTAATAAGAACGAAGTGGATGAAATCGGTGTCAAAGGCAAACGTGTCTACTCTACGGGAGCTGATACTCCGGTACGATGCTTGGATGCAGAATGGGGGCACTCGCAATAGCTTAGTGGAACCACTCGACTGGGAGAATGAGGAGAAAAGAGAGTGAGTGCCGTTTGTCCAGCGCTCCTTGCTGACTAAAGTTATTTCTTAGCTTGCAAGGCGTGGTGGATGAAGAAACAGACCTCTGGGAATTCGACACGATAAGACGTCGAACGTTTCAAGCTGCATTAAAGGAAGATTTATTGCCGGATACCTTTCCAGTTGACTCGTCACTATCGGTTCCTACTATCAAACCTTCAGCACGGTTACCTACATCATTACGTGGTCTTTTTGATGATGACTCTGTGAATCCTGGATTTGAAACCTTACGGACTCCAATGCCACCTCTACCACTACGTGATACTCCCAGCCCAACACCCCTAGCACCTTCCTCTTCATCACCATCACGTGATCGTACGCCGTTCAAACGTACATTAGCCATTGCAGACAGCACAGATGATGTTCAGATGGTCAAATACAACGATTTCGCGTTTCCTCCTAGGACAGCTTCTCGAGCGAAATCGAAACTCTCCGCCAATGTCCCAACTTCTATGAATGTTGAAATGAAAGAGGAAAACACGCCTCCAGAGGAAAGGGCTGAAGGTATATACGTTGTAATTGACATCGGCTATTGTCGGCTTATTCATTTCACAAGCTTCTGTTGCTGTCATGGAGACTATCCCGACCTCTCCTCTTTTGCCACCCGTTAGGCCTTTTGTGGTCCGGGAGAGGAGTGGTAGCGCATCAAGCAAAGGCAGTGACGGCAGCAGCTCTGCAGCAAGTTTAATTTTACCAGGACTTAAAGATGCAGTGAAGGTAGCAACGACAGTATATTATCCAATCGTTCGCTCATGTCATCATTCTAGGTGCCTACCATTACGTCGGAGCACCAGTTGGGTCTAACAGATTTGCTCCCGCCGTCACCTATGGTCCTTGTCCACAATAAAAGCTCTTATATCCATTCTCCTAGCGGATTTGGATCACCCGCGACGACAAGCGAAAAGAGCTCCGTCGGTCTTGGTTCCCTTCCTGCAGCGAACGCTTCCAGCGCTTCCCTTACACTCGCACGGAGCTATTCTCCCTCCGGGCCTTCTAACCTATCTCACTCTGCTTCATTATCTCACTCTGGTCCATCAGCACAATTGTCGACTGTCGGGCCTCAAGTATTGCCACTGGATCTCTGTAATATCATGAGCCACGATGCCACGAATGTGCAACTGGTGCGGTCCGTCAATGATTTAACGAAATGGCTGTCTTCAATCGAAGTCGGTTTTACAATGATGCTCGAACAAACCGCAGGGGACTCTATAGCGGAAGAGCAGGAAGAAGGTGCTATTGAAAGGGATTCTTTTACGGAAGACACGGACGCATGGAAATGGGATTCTGTAACTGATATCGTCCTGGAGTCCAGCTAGTTGTCAAACTTTGATCATCTTGATATCCTAATAGCATTCTACTTTCCTAAAATTCTAGCCGGTATATGGACTGTATAGATTTCTTTTTGCTGTCCTTGGTAACTACGAAATATAATTATGCTTGGTGAGGTATTCAATGATGACCTCGACTGCTCTGGTTACATCGCATTCGTCTGTTCTGATGTGTATATCGGGTTTCTCGGGAGCTTCGTACGGCGCAGATACACCAGTGAAATCTACATATGAATTTTAAGTACCTTCATCTTACATACAGTGAGGATGTCGTGGGATGACTTACCCTTGATTTTTCCTGCACGAGCTGCTTTATACAGCCCTTTCGGATCACGCTGTTCAACCACACTGAGAGGGGCATCAACAAACACTTCGATGAACCCGAGGCCTCCTTTCTCATGAAGTTCGCGGGCCACTTGTCGATCTGCTCTGTATGGCGATATAAAAGCTGTGATCGCGATGCAAGCAGAGTCCGCGAATAATTTGGAGACCTTCAAAGAAAGATAAGGACGTAGCTGCTCCATAATCCTAGACTCATATGCAGTACCTCGCCTATGCGCCTGATATTTTCCACCCGGGACTTCTCGTCGAAACCAAGGTCCTTATTGAGCCCTAAGCGAACGTTGTCTCCATCGAGCCGGTACGTGAATTTGCGTAAGTGAAGTAGATGTTGCTCTAGAGCACATGCTATAGTTGACTGCAAGGGGATCAGCGCGCCAGTGGTAAGATAATAAGAGTGTAACAGACCTTTCCACTGGCACTGAGTCCAGTCAGCCAGATAGTAACGCCCGTCTGTTTGAGCAAGCCAACGCGTTCTTGGGCGTCAACAGATCCTATGAACCTTGGTATTTCATTTCTAGATAAAAACCGTTCCAGGATTGAACACACCTGGATGAAAAGTAATGTTTGTTGACATCTCGGTGATAGTGGAGGATAGCTTCAGTCAAGCGTCAGTGACTCACTGTGTTATATCCAGCTCTCGGTGACCCGACTCCCGATTCCCCATGTAAAGTTTTGCGACTGCCACATGTCGCAATCAGGCGTCAGTATGACAGTATCACTTCATACATATACATAGTACTGGAGCTAAATATAGTCGCTGACTGATCAGTGTTGTGTCTGGTCAGCAGTTCGTTTGGGAAGATTTTTGCTACAGGTATAGCTGTATCATATTCACAACCAAAAGTGTCTCTACACACCACTTGTTGAGTATACTAGGTATGGCTGTTAGAGTTATCAAACGCGACACCAATAATATTACTCTACTCATACTGCTTCGCGCCTCCGAGGCGATGCACGTAGAATATCATCCACCCTGTTCACATCCAAGATTAGGTGACAGATCGTGGTCCGGAGGGCGCCCTACATACCTGATTATCATCTCTGCTGCTTCGCTTGCACTAAGCACAACCTGCCGCTTCAGTTTATAGCTCTCCGTAACACCTAATTGTCTCATCGAGCCAATGATGCCCTGGTTCATATCTGAAGATCCTATAAGTTCAGCCCACGCCTGAAAAGCACACAATCATACCGAGTCCGGCATCTGATTGTCCCTCATAATGTGCGGCTCTTAGCTTGGCAACAAGGTCGCTCGAGTCATAGCCAGCATTGTCAGCGAGGATAGTCGGTATTTGTCTCAGAGCGCGGCTGAATGCCTCGGCAGCTATCGCCTTCTTGCCCTTGACCTTCCGCGCGGCCTCCTCTACAGCGCAGCTCATTAACATCTCGGAACATCCACCGCCCAAGACAATGCGTGTCTCTTTGACTGTTTGCGATAAGACAGAAAGCGCATCATGCAACGAGCGCTCGGCCTCGTCAACCATCTGATTGGTTGAACCACGAAGCACAACAGTGCAGGCTTCACCCGCAGCAACACCAGAGAATTTTATAAGCTGTAATTTTTGGTCAACTCAAATCAGCGAGTAGATGATGACGCCAACCTTATCCTCGCCAATGATGATTTCCTCGATTAAATCGCACTTCCCAAGCTTTACCAATTCTGGTCTGTCGAACGTGCTTGCAATCTCACCACCAGTGACGAGTGATAGCCGCTCGACGCCCTCAAAATCGGCGTGCTCAATCACCATGATACCTTTCTCTGCCAAGAGAGATTCGGGGTAATTGTAGATGAGCTGCCGGTTGACAAAGCAATTGATACCATGTGCGGCGATCGCGTCGACTTTGGCTTTCATTTTTTCCTATAATGCGTCGTTAGACAATTAAGAAGGCCATAAAAGCGTGCGAGTACCCGTTCAGCCCGCTCAAGCTCAGCAAGTTTTCCAGTCGAGTCCACTTTTACCCTGGCTCCAAAGATCTTGATCTTATCAGTATCCATTGCTTTTGAGGAACTCTTTAGTCCTAGATCAATGCGATATGGATCCACACGTACAGGTGTTGGAAATTAGAATTTTTGCGTTCTCCATCCGTTTGGGCGAGTTCACGGCAATGGTTTTGTCGAGAATGAAACCTGTATGAGGTACGTGAGTGAGATGAGTAGGATTCATTGTGTCTCAGCAAACCTTCGTCAAGGTATGAGTCTGTGAGTTTGCCTCCGACTTTTTTGATTACCTGAATATGCTCCAGATCTGTTGACCCCTAGAAGATAGTCAACACTAGCACTGTCACATACAACGTTTGCAGTATACCTTTAATCGAAGCACAGCATCTACAGCTAGGTTGGCAAAGTAATCTTTTTCTTGTGATAAGACTTTTGATGACAGGGTCGTACGCGCAATGTTGA
Organism: Suillus americanus; assembly: GCA_016695465.1. Lineage (NCBI taxonomy): Eukaryota > Fungi > Basidiomycota > Agaricomycetes > Boletales > Suillaceae > Suillus > Suillus americanus. Next base: position 270,888 of record MU177938.1, on the reverse strand, counting down.
AAAGATCCTGGCGGAACTGGACAGCATCGGAGCTATTTGAGAGTACAACCAAATCGTTCCCGTAAGAAATCAGAGAGCGACGCCAAAAAACGCGAATGCATACGCGTGATCGACCGCTGCATTCTCCAGTGCCGCAAGCGCAGCGATGCTTGCGATCCGGTATCCCTCCACAATCGTCTGAGGATGTATTTTCATTGCAACCAACTTCTCTGCTTCCCTGAGCAGCTCTGCTGCTAGCACACACACGCTCGTTGTTCCATCTCCGACTTCGTCGTCTTGGACTTTTGAGATGTTGACGAGGATCTTGGCTGCTGCATTGTCGAGCTGGATAGACTTTAGGATCGTTGCACCATCATTAGTCACCTGGATATCCCCTGAAGATGCCGATTGGAGAATCTTGTTCATGCCTTTTGGCCCAAGCGTTGATTTCACGAGGTCGCCGAGAGCGAGGGCACCGACGAAAGAGGACAGACGGGCATTTTCAGCTTTCTCCTCCGTTGCCTACAGAACACTAGATGTCACGCGAAGTGCAAAAACATCAAGCTGCCAGAGCCTACCTGTTGACCGAAAATGTGCATGGACATGGCTGCAGTTTTAGAGATTGCGGGACAAGATTATAGTCAATCGTGCTCCACAAAGAAATGCAGATTAAATCAAGATTTCAAATTACTCCCAATGTGAACAACACCCCTATTCAGTGTTTATTTTCTATGTTCTACATGTACTGGTGCAGATATCGTGTATATCCTCGGTATTTACATAGTACTCCAAAGTCCCATGTCAGCTATGTAACTTTGCCTAGCTCCCCGCTGCTCCCATCACGGTATGTTAATTAAGTAGATGGAATCGCGGACTTTGCTGCAGTCCCACACAACCAGATGACAGACTTCTTGATGGCTTCCGTTACCTCTTCTGTGCTCAGAGGCTGATCAACAGGTGGACAATGCAGGAAAATGACTTTAGTGGCCGACTTATCAGCCTTTCCGCTTGCTCGTTTACTCTCGGCCAGTGAGCAGTAATAGATGAAGTCGCAAAGGTAGTGTCCTGCGTCCAGGGACGAATATATTTGCTTCCCAAATTATGTCAATTTTCCTGGCAAAATACACGCAGATCACTCTCACCTCGATGCTCGACTTTTTGAGGTGATGCACAAGCTTCTCGACATCAATTTCTGTGAAAATCTCCTCGGGGAATGACTCGTATCCCTTTCCAAATCCACGCTTAGGTGGTTCTGTACCGTCAACAGGTGGTTCAATGAGGTATTCACTTAAACGTGCTCTTTCCATCCTCTCCATCTCCGAAGGTTCTGATTGTCCGCGATTGGAATTAGAGTTTTCCTCACGCGTCACGCGTACGACCGGCGCATGACTACCAGTGGCATCCTTCATGTTATAACCAAACTTATGTCCAACCCTCTCCATTCGCAGTGGCCCTCTCCCAGCAACGCCTACGTGAAAAATGAGATCGAATCCATCTACTGGCAGTATGGTGTCTGGTAGGTCGGGATCTGCAGAAGGAGGAAGGACGGGTGGACGCGCGTGTAGTCCAGGTACAATAGCAAGAACGCCTTCGTATGTTACGGGGACTTGGAGGGTCGATAGATAAATGTCGCGTGTGTCCTGGGTAAAGCTATTTTCTTCGGCCGTGGGGTTTTGATCATCGACTATGACAGGTTCATCAGGCGAATCGATAGTCAAAACAGTGTTGTGAAGTGGCTTGACAGCCAGCCATGATGGATTGACCGCATAGCGAGAGAACGGCTAGGCTCACCGAGAGTTAGGCGCACGTTTGAAAGGGTGAGAGCAAGCAAGGCGAAGGCAACTCACACCAAAGCCAGTTATAAGAACATGATAAGGTCGCACTTCTGATGCGGGGATACCGTTTACATCGATGGCTGGCATCGTTAGCTCGAGATATGCGAATCAACAAGGATGAGTTGCATAACCCGTGATCGAGAGCAGTGCTTCAGCCAAGAGCTGGGACCCGGGACACTGTCAAGTGGTCTAGTGGATGTCCCAGTCAAGTACTAAAGTAACTAAACGGAAACCTTTCAACCTTTTGCTACCAACACACACTTGACGAAATCTTGTACTATTGAGTTTGAATTCAAGTTTGAAACCAACATTTCCGTAGAACTCTGAGCGCTATCTTCTGATTAGAACTTTGACACAGACCTCTGCTCTGAACGACCACATGCCTTCAGGTGCGCTAGTATATTCGCCATCTCACTCATATCGACGACTAATGTTCCCGACAGTATCTTGGTCAGTCATTTGATTTACCCTAGGCATCATACTACCAACACTTTGTTGCAAGTCCAATATGTCTACAGCCTGTTTTGGAGGAGAACATCAATAAACATCTGGACAGCGGCTGCAGTATTCATGTGGCACCTCAAGGAGAACCCTCCTCTCAACCCAAAAACACGGCATCCAAGAAGTTGGCGCCAATATTCAGCAAGACCCGTGACAAGCACACCAACACTCCAGCTGACGGCCTTTTAGTACTTCCATCGATAACCCAAGACACGCCCACTACCTCCAAGAAACGAAAGTTTGAGGTGCCATCACTATCGAGCAAACGCGTAAAGGGCACGCCTTCTAACTTCAAGTCCGCCATGCCTCTTGCAGAAAGGCTTCGTCCACAATGCCTGGACCAATTTTTCGGGCAGAAGCATTTAATTGGCCCAGACTCTATTCTGATGAGTATGCTGGACAGTGGTATTATTGGCAGTCTTATATTATGGGGGCCACCTGGGTGAAGGAATTTGACTATGTTATCATTAAATTCGTTGTTGACACACCTCAAGCTGCGGAAAAACCACTTTGGCAAGGTTATTGGCACGGCACATGGACTACAATTTCAGGGAGCTAAGCGCGACTTCTTCTGGTACGAACGATGTCCGCGCAGTGTTTGAAGAGGCTAAAGGAACTCTTTCATTGACTGGAAGGTAAGGCAGAGCTTTTCTCTCATTCTACTTCGTTGACTTCGCTTACGCCAGAAAAACAATATTGTTCTTGGATGAGGTACATCGTTTCAGCAAGGCGCAACAGGTGCTATTCTTCTGAACATATTCGTAGCTATCTCTGAAGCGAATGAATAGGACGTTTTCCTTCCATGTATTGAGCAAGGCCAAATACAGGTGTGTAATACAATGAAGATTTTTTGACTATTAACAAGGTGGAAGATGATTGGAGCGACGACTGAGAATCCGTCATTCAGGCTGACAGGCGCATTGCTGAGTCGTTGCAGGTGAGTAAAGATGTGATGTTTTATTTCAAGCACCGACTTTTGCAGAGTGTTAGTACTTGAGCGCTTAACAAACGATGATATCCGAGGTATTATCACTAGTGCAGTAGAGCGAGTCTTGGCATCCGTCCCCCGTGAAAAACCAGAATCCGAAAGAGCAGCCAGTCCGCTGGTGGGTACAGAACCCATGGCATCACAAGATACGTTATCTCAGTCTGAGTCTTCCCAAGCGTCTATCGGTTGCGATGGTCCATTTCTGCCGTACACCCAACTCACAGACCGCGTCATCTCTTCCATTGTATCTCTTTCTACGGGAGATGCACGGACTGCGTTATCCTTACTAGAACTTGTTCTGGCTTCTAAACCTGATAGAGATGAACATGCCCTTCTCGCATCATTACGCCAAAGTGTCTCTGCTTCTTACGATCGTGTAGGGGATAGCCATTACGACATGATTTCAGCGCTTCACAAGAGCATCCGCGGTAGCCACGGCAGTGCTGCGATGTACTGGCTAGCACGGATGCTGACAGTAGGAGAAGACCCGTTGTATATCGCGAGAAGATTGGTGGTCTGTGCAAGCGAAGATATTGGGTTGGCTGATGCGCACGCCCTTCCTTTGGTATGTCACCCAATAACTGAAAACAAATTCCAATCAAACGTTTCCAGGCAATGGCAGCTCTTCAAGCTTGCCAGGTTATTGGCATGCCTGAGTGCCGAATCAATCTAGCACACTGTGTAGGTTATCTATCAGAGGCACCGAAATGTACTCGCACGTACGAGGCATACAACCGAGCGGAGGTAGCGGCAAAGTTAGACCTGACGATGCCTGTGCCTATGGCGGTCCGTAATGCTCCGACAGCCCTCATGAAGGAGCTTGGCTACGCAGAAGGCTATAATTATAACCCAAGTTTTCGGTGGGTCAACACTTTCGAGATGCTCACTGAAGTGTCGCTCAATTCTCTTGTACCCACAGGCATCCCGTGCACAATGACTACCTCCCGATTGCGTTTCGCGGCGATAACTTTTTAAAGGAAGTTGGAGACCTGTCGGACAAGGATTGGGATGAACAGCGGTTATTGCGTTGGGAACAAGAAGAGAATGGCGGACGGTTGTGGGAAGGTCGCTTGTCTGCTCAACAGCATCGTTGAACTCTGTATCGGTTGGCTGTCGCCGATCCCTCCCTTGACGCTATGCCATTGTATTGTGGGTAACATTGCAATTGAACAACGAGTCTCTCGGATGATCCGTTCAAAAGAATCATCAAACCGTTCACACGTGAAATTCATGGAATTCCTCAGCACATATATATCTCCGTGCACTATGTGAGCGCGGATAATCTTTTTGGTTGTACATGTACCAATTCAGGCGCGGTTGAATCGCTAGAGATGGCAAGAGAAAATAAAGTTATACTGTCGCATCAGTATTGGAGCACGTGGTTTGCGGCGTATTGAATGACAAATGCAACGTGGATTCACTTGATACGACCTGCTATGCACATGTCCCATCCCTCGGAAGTGAGAACGGTCCCATCAGTTCCATACGTCCCCATCAGTGCCATACGTCTTGGACAGATAACATTGTCCGGCCGCCGGTATTACCGCATTATGAACCGGCGCAATCCTGACTTGAAGACTTGACAAAAATAACGCGATACTTCGAATCTGCCAGCAAAACGAAGTCAACTTCGATGCGCAATATCAAATGCATTGGCCCCCCCCAGGCATGTATATATGTACTATGTGACCAACATTAATGGTTATGACATTCCAAATGCCGAAATAGTGCTATTTTCGCTACCCGTCATTCCAAGGTACCTTCTTATCTCACTCCTAGACACAAGACACATACTCACGATACCACGCGTAAAGGTCCGTACACTGGTGCCACAGACATGGCCGTAGTACCCGAGCAATTGGATTTCCAATTATGAGAATAGTCGCTTATCTGTATTTGAGGTAAATACTTATAGTCTGCTGAGCGCTGAAATTTCTCGCTTCTCTTGTAGTACTGTCTTATCAGTTACGATGAGTCTGACCGCTGCAGGGGCGATCGATGAGCACATTGTGCCCAGCGAGAAAGCTCTTAGCACTAGTGACAAATCGTTCGATGGGAAAGGCGACGTTGAAACTGCAACAGCTGATGCTGACTCGAACAGCGAGGAAGGTGTGCTCTCCAATGAACGTGATATTGCTACGCACGTCATTTCGGTGGACGACGACCCTTCTCTGAACCCGTGGACATTCCGTGCACTCTTTATTGGTCTCGGCCTCTCAACCTTTGGCGGAGTACTCGGTGAGCTTCTTTGAGTTGGTTTTTAGCCAGTATGATATTCATTAATGTCAATTTGTAGCGGAAATATATTATTTCAAGCCTGTGCGTAGTAGAGCAAGCATGATGACTTTATGTGCTCATATCATATAATTGCCGCAGCAAACGGTTTTAGTGTCATTGATGTTCCTTGCTGTTGTTTCTTATATCCTGGGCGTCTTCATGGAGACCTTTATTCCTCGTCGCGGACTCCTGCGCTATCTGAACCCCGTAAACTGATTTACCCTCGCCCGTTTATTTATTTTAAGTATTTTTTTTACAGGGGCCATTCAACAAGAAAGAAAATGCTTTCGTTGTGATCATGGCAAGCGCCTCTGCCAACTCCGCCTTAGGTACCGAAGTTCTTGCAGTCCAGCGGTCAGTGAGCTTTACTCATATTGATGGAATTTACTGATCTTTGCTAAAGATTGTATTACAACATCACGCCCAATGCCGGTGCCTCAGTGTTCCTACTCTTCTCTTCTCAACTTCTGGGGTACGAAATTTTTTGTTCAAGTTCCTGCGGACGCTGACAAAGTTCTCAGTTATGGAATTGGTGGCATGATGAGAAGTATGTCCACAATTGAATCTGTTATTGAACCCAGTGTTCACATATCTATATCAGGCATCCTGTTATATCCATCAAAGATGTTATACCCTGGTGTGCTACCATTGTTATCCATGTTCGATGCTCTCTACGAGGGCGGGATGGCAGCACGGAAGAAGCTCAGAGTCTTTTATATTGTGTTTACTGCGTGAGCCTCTCGATTAAGACCGTCAATGACCAAACATGCTGATCGACTCAGTATCTTTTTTTGGGAGCTTTTCCCAGAATGGATCTTTCCGCTTCTGACCGGGTTTTCAATTATCTGCCTTGCAGCTCCCAATAATGCTGCCGTCTCGCGAGTGTTTGGTGGTACAAACGGTAACGAGGGTCTAGGGCTCCTGTCTATCTGCTTTGACTGGCAAGTAAGTGTGAATATGAACTTCAAAGTGGATCACGTTACTGACTGGATCTGCGACAGTATATTTCTAGCGGAATAAACCCTATGACTATCCCTCTCAAAGCACAGGTATGACTTCTTCTCAAATCCGTGGGCCAGAGGCCTTACACATTTTTGAACAGTTCTCGAATTTCCTGGGCTACCTCCTTTGCATGTGCGATCACTCCGCCCTGATTTGAGACCTTGCATTGACTTATGTCTAGGGTTGTATTTGTGGCTGTATATTACAACAACATTTGGAAGGCCCAGAACTTCCCATTCGTTAGTCTACATTCATGTGCAACGGTAGAACATTGACGCCAACTCCCCACAGCTTTCTCAACTCTTGTTCTATGAAAACGGAACGGAGTACAATCAAACACTCATTCTCAATTCCAACTATGAAGTCGATCCTACACTCCTCGCTGAACAAGGCGTACCTTACTATTCCAGTACTTGGATAGTCTACTTGCTTTCCTCAAATATGGCAAGTTCACCAAACGTTGGTGAGACTCTGCGGACTGACAGTTTGAAATCCTAGGGTTTGGCGGCCACGTTTACTCACCTTCTCCTCTGGAACTGGGACGATATGCGCTCTGCATGGAGTTGGATGAATCTGTCAAGCATCAAACAAATGTGGGCCGATTTTGACTGGAAGTTCTGGCAATCCGACGGAATGCGGAAGCAAGACGTCGATGATGAAAATATCGATCCCCACTACAGGCAGATGCTGAAGGTGAGTTTTGCATTTCTCTGTACCCAGCTTACCAATATGAATATTTCTGTAATAGTACCCCGATGCTCCCAATAGCTGGTACTTCGTCGTTTTCCTCGTGGCCTTTGTTATTGCCCTGGTCGTTTTATACAAGACCGATTCGACTTTGCCATGGTGAGTAGCCGTGATTGGAAAAGTGGTCCAGGCTGATGAGCAGTGTAGGTGGGGCTTCTTTATCTCGCTCTTGGTGGCGACGATTTCTATTTTATTCTTCGGTGCACTCGCCGCGATTACAGGATTGGCATTCATCATCCAGCCGTAGGTCCTTGAATTCAATTTCGATCTTCGATATTTCAATTTGCATTCAGGTTTGTCCAGATGATTGGTGGTTACCTTCACAAGGGATTGCCAGGTGATTACCTTGCTCGTCATTGATAATATGCTTTGATTGACGAATGCGACAGTGGCAAATATGTACTTCGTTTTATACGGATACAGTATGTGTCAGCCTTGCGTTCCAAGAACAGGTTGGCTAATCTCATGTTACAGACACTGTCACCCAAGCCAATCTTTTACTCCGCGACCTCAAGATTGCTCAGTGTGCGTGTATCAAAGCGTGTAGGAGGACAGGGCAATCTGTATTGACCGTAATTTACAGATGCAAAACTGCCACCTCGCGCTGCATTTACCGCCCAGATTGTTGGCACGCTGCTCGGTGCCATCTTGAATTTCAGTGCGCACGCCACTTGTTACATGACTACAAAAATCAACTGACATTGCATATGTAGTCATGATGAATTCCATCATAGATAACCAACGTGAAATCTTGTTATCCGTTCAAGGAACCAATATCTGGTCTGGCCAACAGCCACAGATGTACAACTCTCAGGCAATTGCATGGGGTGGACTCAGTCACGAGCTCTTTTCCGCAGGCCAAAGATACCAATGGGTTCCTTGGGCTTACGTACTCGGACTTTTCATACCTGTTCCTTTCTGGGTCATTCACAGGTACTGGCCAAAGCTTCGTGCTGATTATCTTTATACTCCAATTATCGCGTATGTTCAGTGTTCCTTGAATTATTGACAGCATGCTCACATATTTCGCAGCTACTTCATCGGATGGTTGTGTGTTGGGATCAATTCATCTATCCTCTCCTACTTTTCTGTTGCATTCCTCTCGCAATGGTGGCTGCGTACGCGCTACCCTCACTGGTTTGCTAAATACAACTATATCATCGGAGCTGGTGAGTATTCTCGAATGTGATTGGGGACGTCGGACTAATCAAGTGATGTAGCCCTTGACGGAGGCACTCAAGTCATGGTGTTCATCCTCTCGTTTGCGGTGCAAGGCGCTGGTGGGACCTCTCACCTATTCCCTGCATGGTGGGGCGCGAACCAAGGAGGTAATTATGACCACTGTCTTATGTTGAACTGAGATTAGTGATCGTTGGGTAACTATGGGACTTATAGCACGTATCATTACTAAGTGGCTTGTATCCATTGTATTTTGTATTCAAGTATATTGATCATGTAAGAGAATGTACTGTATATATGCATGGTGCAGCACTCTTTCCACGCCTCATTGAATGCATGTCACGGCTGTGGAAACATGAGTCCGCTAAGCTCAAGAGGTGTGCAAAAGGAAAATCCCGAACATGCACCTACCCATTACATCAGCTAAAAAACCTTAATATACAGCCACACGAAGTTTCGAGAGCAACGCATTGGAGGTTCTCGATGGTGCCCTCCGACATTCATAAAATCGTTAATTCAATACTGAAAGAGGGTTTTTTTTTCTAGTCTAGAATACATTTGGATAGTGGGTTTAATAAAAAACGCCTGCGGAGTGACGCTACTACTGAGTGCAAAAAAAAACCAAAACACGTGATTTATAGAATTAACGCGTATCAATGTAACACGTCGCGTCTCATATCCATCATATCCCTGTCGCATCGCACTACTCTCTTGAAATAATAAACTTATTGCATTAATGGGTCTCAAAATTAAATTTATGAACCTTCAGAAACGTCCAACTGTGAAAAAAAATTTGGCACTACACGGCAATTTCGGCAGCTCTGGACTCCGACATACCGTGATGTTGGACTTACCAGTAGAATGCATCTATACTAGATGTGGCTCCTCACTGTGTCCCACGACGTATCATGGCAGGAGCTGCGACTGGTCGTGGATGCGGATCTCGAGGTCGTCAAGCAAAGCGTGGTGGCCATGGACTGATCGCTGATTCCTCTGCTCCTACCAGTGCCAGCCCACCTGCCAGCACTGGATCAGCACTCAAGATGCCTACTATACACTGGGAGAAAAAGAACAGCCCACGTACTGCTCACCTTATCGAGTGGTGCAAAATCAATCAAGATGCTCGACTGAAAATATTCTCCAATTCTGCCAAGGATGCGAAGGAGGAAGGGCGCACGTGTCAGCAAATGACCACCCAGAAGAATACCTACATGCAGCAGCTTGCAGCATCTGTTTTCGCAGACGATGAAGACCCGAAGGTCAGGGAATACTATCAAGCACACCCTCTTGCTTTTGTAAAGCCCATTCAAGGCCAATTCACATCGTGAGTTGCTACCAGTGTTCCTGTGTCCTTCAGTGCCGACCTGGCTACTAACAAGGTATTTTAGGCTATGCAAAAAGTATAACGAGATCAATCTACAACTAGGTCAGACTGGTGCTGGATTGTCATTTGAGGAGCTCAATGAGAATGAGAAAACAAGGACTCTTCTTGGTCAGTACACTCTTTCTCTGCGGGCATACACTCTAATGATCTTGTAGATTGCCTCTTGCAGACATTCCCGTGGTGGGTTGATCTCCACGGGTGGTGGAGAACCAACCCTGCCTATAATATGTCATTTTCAACTGCCGACCCAGGCCAAGATTTTGCCGCTGAGGCAATGGACATCTTTGGCAAAGGGAAAGGGAAAGAGACTGCTCTGGATGATGCAGATCGTGAGGATGATGAGGGAGGAGATGCAGGTCCTCTCAATGAGGACCTCGAGCCAGGCGAAATCATGGATGACGCAGCCTATAAGGATGATGATCCTCCTGCACGAGCTGATAATTCTGGTTTATATACGTTCCATGATGATGAAGATCTAGGCTGGGATAGCCCAAGTGATGCCTCTGGCTCTCCGTCTTCATGCCCCCCTTGCCCTCAACTTCCCCAGGCGCCATCATCTGCTTCTTCAACCCATTTTCAACCATCTGACCTTGCTGTCCTTCACCGCTACCAACGCCCATTCATTGCCCATCTCAACACAATGCAGCAAAGCATTCCACCGCTAGAACCCAATGATATCTCCCTCAACTCCCCCGAACCAGAGGATAGGCCCAAATATCCCTCACTGTCCACCAATACCACCGGTGGCAAAGCCAGAGCTGCATCTGTGCAGATGGATACCTCTGAGGACTCTGACACAGCTGCAAGCCGCATGATGAAATCGCTTACCGTGCACTCACGCAAAGCCAGCCTTGGTGTTCGTACTTCCGGTGGTCACATCTCATCTGATCAGGACTCAGATCAATCGCCAACCACATCTCATAACCGATCAGCATCTCACAAACGGCTATGAGACCCAACAGCTGAGCTCACTATGAAGCTGAATGAGGCATCAGACACACTTGTTCAGCACATACATGAGGCATCCACAGTCAAGGCCGACCACAAACGCCTCAAGCTAGAGACCCAATTGGAAACCAGAGAGCTGAAGATGCGCGAATCTCATGCTGAGCGTGAACATGGACTCCAAAGTACAATCACCATTCAAAACCATGAGCGTGCAATGGCAGATGAACGAACAAGGCAGCTGGAATTGGAGATTAGGCTTGAGCAAGTGAGGTTAGAACACTTGATTTTGGAAAAAGATTTGGCTTGTCAGAATCCCGGCAACTAATTGTTCGATGTTTGTTCTGCTTTCACTTCTCTTCCCTTGCTGCTATCATTTTAGCTCACAAATTCTTTACTGCATTATAGGCTCGTTTTCATTATCATAGGTTCAAACATTGTGATGTACACTAGAAGAATTCGATGTGTGTTGGTTGAAGTCACTCTGGCCGCTGTTTTTTCCTTGAGTTTGAATTGACCATAACTTTCCTTGCTTCACTTATTCTAGGTCCTTGGGTAAATTTACTAAAGTACGTATCTACTACCTGTCACTGTTGATATCGCAATAACTGGCCCATCAGCGTGTTTCGAAAAATCTGTCCTTCTGACCCGATAAAACCTTCATCCCCAGCTCCTTCTTCTTCGGCATTGTCCCCATCCCCCTCTCCACTGTCCTGCGCTCTATGTCCCCACTGCCTCGCTTTCTGGGCAAAATAATCGAATGTACCAGTGCCGCCAAGCTGTTCCTTGATGTCGACAATCATATTATGCAATATAAAACAGCAACGTGTCCACATGTTCACTTCGTCAAGGTCTTTTTGCGCCTGGATTTGAACTCGAAGTTCACGAAGCGATTGGAATCGACCTTTCAAAGATCCATAGCAATGCTCGGAGCGAACATGGACCTGCAGATGTTGAGTTGACAGTTGTGACTAAGAGAATGGTTCGTACTACCTTCGACAGGTGATTATTAAACGTTTTTTGATTGCCTGTCAATCCACCAGCTGCCGGTCGCTTAAAAGGTATGACACGCCATGGGCAAGCACCATAGGCTGAATCTGCCCAGATCCACTCGTTTCCCCCCAAAAATGTTTGTGGATGGCGTGCAATTCGTGCTTTTGCAAACGTGTTTGAGTCATGCACACTCCCGGGGACTCCAATCACATAATCAACAATGTGCAGGTTGTGGGGCATGATTACGACCTTCTGAAAATGTTAGTTTGATTTTCTCTGCTCTAACTCATGATGCACTTGGGCTGACAGTGAATAATTCGATTTATGGTCATAAAATCCCTCACCATGCCACCCAGGCTTCTGGAACAGGTTGAATGGTGTGCCGTCGACACTTAGAAATCCACCCCTCCACTCCGGACAAGTATGTTCTTCAACCCAGTCCTTTGCTCGCTCTTGCTCATTTTGATCATTTTGATCATTTTGATCAAGTGGATCAAAGCAGATCACGTCATTGTGGTGCTGAAGGATAGCAACCATGACACAACGGTGACAATTGTATACCGTCCCAATTGAGACACCGGCCCAATCTGCAATATCTTCCGTCGTTGCAGCATTTCCGTAGTGGCCAGCGCTATTCAAGAATATAGCGAGCTGTACAGGGACCAGCAATTGAGGGTTTTGTGAGTTGTTTTGGAATATAGGATGATTGATAATTTTATTGACAATCTCCGCAAAGACTGGAGGATCAACGCAAAGTTTACGATGGAACTTGTCGGGTTTATCTAGTGCCCATTCCTCAAGAAGGTGTAGCTGCGGGGCACGGCTAGATTTTGGACGCGTGAAGAGGACCCAAGACTTTTCCACTTCGTCAGCTAAGGCTTGAACTGTGTTACTGAATTCAATGAAGGGACACAAGCACGTCAGTATATCTGTTGCATCTGTGGATGTCACAAAGGAGAAAATTGACTCGTTAAGTGAGGATTCTGACGCTGATGTGGACATTTGATCAGAATCAGAGTCATCGCTATCATCTGAGTCTTCAAGTCCTTCCATGGCGAGTTTGACGAGTTCAAAGTAGTGAGCATATTGGAGATCGAGCTGCTTAGCACGCAGTGCCTGCAAGATCTGTTGTTGAGCTGATGTGCGAGGCATGATGATTATTATTGCGATCATCAATTGTACTAGAACTGATACCTAAGATTGTATTCTGGCAGAGCTTGAATACCTTTTGAACTTTCTTTCGGTTGGACGTTTCTGAAGGTTTGTAAATTTAACTTTGAGACCCATTATTGTGTATTCTACAAACCAGCACAATCTGTATGATAACAGCATCAATCACAACAACAGCACACACTGGCATAACAACCATCATTCATATCAAACAATGGAACCAAGATCCAATCATCCATCATAATCATTCAATACCCCTCATTCATCCAGACTTCAAGTCAGTTTTTTGGCAGTCACTTGATATTTTGGCAGTCACTTGATATTTTTCTTTGCACTTCACTATTTCACGTTGCATATCTCACGTTCAGATCACTCATGCTTTCTACATGTTTTTTGAACTGCATAGTGGTGGCCAAGTCCAGTTCTGAACTGGGGTTCGAATCCGGACCATTTCGAACCTGACCGAGGGTCTGGTTCAAGGTTCGGGCAATAGGGTGGTTTGAACCGGTGGCAAGTCAGTATATAGTTTTGGCATAGTTCTATTATTAGGGCGTAGTAAGTACTATTATTAGGGCGTAGATCTAATACTATAACTGACTTGGAGGTACTATAACCAGCAGAACACGGTAGGCTCCTGGCTATGTATGTACATACTACACAGCATTCCTGACGATGACCTCCATGTTCCCTCATCATCCGTCATCCTCACTGATGCCCTCAACGTTGCCTTGTCCGCGTCATCCATCATCTTGGATACCCGGGTGTTCTGCAAGGATCTGGTGCCACCAATTTTGTCACACCAGTAGGCGCCAACAACACTACAAGTGATCCACACTAATTTTGACAGATTATAGATATTATGGATGTCGGTACTGTCTGTGACTCCAACACCTTGACAACGCCCTTTCAGATTCTCAAATTTCAATCACCAAGTTACAGGTAATTTATCAAACAATTTACAAAATGACATTCCCTGAGGTTTTTTCAATAGCTTAAAGTTGGGCGGCTTGAACCCTTCCTCAATTCTCACCAGTCCACGACACTATTCACAAGGGATTGAATAATGTTGCAAAATGGTACGACCAAACAAAAAATACTAATGCATACTTTATTTGTCTAGCACTCAATCTTAATGCCAAGGTTGCCTATTCCAAACATCAGTGGGATGCAGAATCATTCAAAGTCAGTCTCAAAGATCTCGAATGAGTTGTATGTATAACATTTGTTGACCATTGAGGCCAATATTTACTAACGTGTTTCAATAGTTTGATGAGTACTATACTATTGCCCCCATCTCAGCTCCTGCAGATGCAGACATAGAACAAGTGCCACCTGGGCAAGCCCAATATGGCTGTTCCTGGGTCCTTGCTGCTGTACAAGCATGTCAAGCATCCGATCGCACCCAGCTTAGACCTTGCGCCGAACTTATGGCATACCTTCAGAGTCCTCTTGAGCAGATGGAAGATGTTGTGGGTTGGTGGGGTGTAAGTCTTTTTTCTCATTGTTGCGAGTCTGTTTATATCAGCTTGAAACAGCACCATCAGTCGCAATATCCAACACTTTCACAGATGGCCAGAGATTATTTAGCCATCCAGGGTAGTAGCACAGCATCAGAGCATGCCTTTTCAAGTGGTGGGTTGACAGGAACCAAACGACAGAACCGTCTCAACAAGGACATATTTGAGAACTTGCAGCTGTTGAAGAGTGCATACTGCAATGGGCATATCTCTGCCCCTAGTGATGCTGAGCAACATTTGGATTCGTTGATTGCGGCACTCCGTGACAACACAGATGATGAGGATGGTGAACTGGTCTAGTAGCATTTAGTATTACATCTGTTGTTGGGCGTGTTTCATATAAATTTATATGATTTTTCGACAAAAATTTTATTAGTTCTGGTTTGTCCAGTTCTTGGTTTGAACCTGTGCTGAACTGGAACTGGACCATTATTGGACTGAACCGATGGTCCGGTCCACGGTTCTACTTACTGAGAGAACTGGACTGTAGGTTCAGTTCTCGGTTCTCTGAATTTCCTAGAGAACCGGACTGAACCGGACTTTTCCATCACTAGAACTGCACGTTCATGTATATGTAGCTTGTTTCTGCTCGTTTGCCCCTCCCTGGTATCAGTGCTGGGACTTTGTTTGCATTGAGATTGCATGACTATGCTTCCAAATATGGTGTAATTATAGTGACTGTCATGCTGTGACAGGAGGGGGGGCGCCTCTGAAGTTTCTCTGGGTGCATGTGCTATATTCTAGTTTTGCACACCTCTTGGCTAAGCTCCAAGCAAGTGTGAAATGCTGCACTGCCACCAGCATTTCGAGGCCCTATTGAGTGACGTGTGAATGAGAAATATCTGACATACAGTCAGATCTATGTGTTCTGTTATCATTTCTGGTCAGAGAAGAAATATCTGATTGATTGTGACACTAACTTTGACAATATGATTTACAATTAATGAAAGTGCTAGTTGCATGTACTAAGCATTTGGGCAAAGCCCTGCTGGGTTTTTTGGCCAGAAACACTGCTTCAAACCTAAGAGGTCAATGGATGAGCCATGATTCCCAAACACATAAGGAGCCCAGTGATACATCAAGTGCAGCTTGAACTCTGTATTACTATCACATCGGGGTTATCAATATTTAGGAGAGGTTTATATGTTGTACAAAATGTGAAGAAAATATTTGAAATTTAAACTAACATAAAACTGGGTACACAACTTCAAAATTTGGTGGTGTTTTGCATGTAATCCAACATATCAAGTATCTGCAACCATATTCCCACAGACAACATGTCAACAAATATAAGAAATATAATCAGATTTCATATGACTGCTTCAATTTAGAGTTTAATCTTCACATGAAACTTCAGACAAAACTTGAAATTTTGATGTGTTCCTGGCTAAACTTCAAGTTTAGATGAGATCATGTCTAAATTTCAAGTTTGGTCCAAAGTTTTATGTGAAGATTTAACTTTAAATTAAAGCAGTCATATGAAATCTGATTATATTTCTTATATTTGTTGACATGTTGTCCGTGGGAATATGGTTGCAGATACTTGATATGTTGGATTACGTGCAAAACATCACCAAATTTTGAAGTTGTGTACCCAGTTTTATGTTAGTTTAAATTTCAAATATTTTCTTTGCATTTTGTACAACATGTAAACCTCTCCTAAATATTGATAACCCCAATGTGTATAGTATTTCATTTAATTTGACAGTCACCTTTCACATACCCCCTTGTCAAAAATGAAATTTGGCCCCTGTCACAGATCACAAGTGTGTTTGTCAAATCCTTCCAGTGACAGCAGAAGCAATTTTTGAATGCTGGATACACATCCCTGTAGCTCCTAATGTTGGACTTGGACAGTTTGGCCCTGAGGCCCAATGAGGATGTATGAGAATGAGACTGTACATCAGCAAAACAGCCATGTACCAGACAACCCTGGACAGTACTGGACAGAGCCACAGAGCCCACAGAGAGGGTTCTCTCTGCCCAACTCTATACAGAGTACATAAGTAGCCTGTACAATTGTTAAGTAGCGTACTCAAGGGGTATCGGATCCGAAGGACTTTG
>MU177938.1:233875-252034 GCA_016695465.1 Suillus americanus | reverse complement strand
AGCTTATACAGAGTGGGATAGAGTGCACATTAATAAGCTAGACAGTGTCATAGAGGCAAGACAGAAAGGCTACAGAGGCAAGACAGAAAGGCCACAGAACGGCTACAGAGGCAATACAGGCAAGGCAGACAAGACTCAAATCCAATATTAGCACAGCCAATCAAATCATCATTATGTCATGTATCCTAAAACAAATTGTGCCTAGTTGTGCTTCAACTTCAGACCCCAATTATGGTGCTGGTTTGATTGATTATGTGTGAGAGCACTGTTAATGGGTGTCAAATAAACCAATCAATAATAAAAATACATACTCTGCAGCATGCACCCATTTCTTACAAACTGCTCAACATTTCTTTGAATGATAAGGGTCAAGTTTGACGGCCTCATAGAGTTGCATGACACTGTCGTAAATGGGCTGATACAGCTTGGAGACAAATTTTGTTGGTTTGTAGATACCAGTCTCATACTTACATATCAATGGCTGCAGCAAGCTGGCAATAATGAGCATGCAGTGGTATGACAAGAACATAAATTCTGAATATTGGAATATACCATGGTTGCTCCAAGTGTGACAGCACCTTTAGGGACGGCTTCAGCGAATTCATCTGGAAAAGACTTAGTGAGTGCATGTTTGCTCCTGTAAAAAAATGTACTGCAGTCTGCAGAACTCTCTGAGCACATCGTTCGTGAGGTTGTTGGTCCTCCCCTAGTAGAAAAGATTAGTAGATGTAATGGCATCTCATGTGAACGTACCTGCTCGTCAACACCATCATGAAGAAAATTACCACCATCCAATAAGTCTTGAACTTGACTACACACATGTTCTTCACACTTGTTGTCATCATAAATATCTGCAGGAAGGATGTCATACTTGGCAGCGGCTATGAGGCATGCAATCTTTTTCATTTCAGATCACATGGTAGCATGATCATCCCATAACTAGCAAATGATGATTAGTACCAATAGGAACAGGCTGAGCAAATGTACAATGATTGCCATATCATGTTTGTGTTCGTCCCAGAATCCAGCATCGACACCAATGTCATCAGCAGCAAAATCTTCTAGGGTTTTCATCAGATATTTGATACCAGTCTTGTTGATAAAGGCTTCACAGGTAAATGTAGTACCACTCATGACCAAACCCAGATGCGACTTCTTCTTGGCAGCCTCCAGGACATCCTTCCAAGAGTGTGGATAAAACCCAATGATCTGATATACTTTGTTGGGAGGATGTGATCTTTTGCATGGCTGTACAGCCTGATGTTCCTTATCTTCCTCATCATCGGATGGTTCTTCCACAGCCTGTTTACGCAATTTCTGGAGATTAGGTGGATGATGGCGCTGGTTCTTTGCACAATGCTCCTAGAGAACATTGTGGATGGTATCCAAGGCAACAGAGTTGCTGGCTGATAGCTGGTAAGTGATATGGCTCTCAATGCGACAGTTACTGTACCTGGCTTAGGAGCTTGATATGGAGGGGATGAATATTGCTGTCTGTAGATTCAGAGGAGCTGAAGATAGGGTGACATCTCTGTGTACTATTATCATCCATGGATGGAGTGATAGAACGAGCATTGTCATATACCAATAAACTAGGAACAGATCCGGAACATCTGGTCCACAGATCCGATCCAGATCCATCATCCATATCCATCATCCGGTCCACAGATCCGCTTTAATTCTCATTTCATCTCCTGTTCATATAACCTTAATACAGTGTCTATCTCCTTTTGGTAATTCTTGTACTACCGGTACTCCGGTTATCTATCTTCCGTTTGTCTTACTGATCCATTACTCATCTCTCATATCCGTTTCATGCTTTGTGATCAATCCTCCTTACCAATAGACTTTCCACATGCTTCGTACATAGCCTTTACCTTGCTGATTGATCATTCCGTTAGATACCTACAGTATATAAACTCATGTATAACTCTGTTGAACCTCAGTTCGAATATCATCTTAGTTTGCACTCATTCCATTCACCTTCCAAAATCCATCTGGACTTGAGTTTACACTCTTGTCTACTCAGAGACTTAGGATTGATTCCTATAGTCTATTCATATCCGCCTCTGTCTTTGGACAGTCTTATCCGCTAGTTTCTAGTTTGGACTTCGTCCGGATTAGCTGTTACTCTATACATCTGATTGCCATAGACCTTAATGGATCTGGTACGATACTCATCTGCCTAGTAAATGTGATACTCTAGTATTCTGAAATAAGGGACAATACTCAGGAAAGGGGCACAGCACATGAGCTGAGGCCAAAGTCCTTCGGATCCGATAACCCTTGAGTACGCTACTTAACAGTATATTCGAACTCACACCTTTCCGAGTATATCGCATCTATCATGGCTCCTACCAAGGTAGCCCAACCAACTCTCTACTCAGTACTCTCATCCATCCACCGTGATCCGACACCCATAGTCAACACCTTCACCAGTTTCTCTCAGCACCGCATTAGTAACTGCAGGCCAGCTCAAAGCATTTCCGAACTCATGAACTGCTGACACCTGGAAACCCCTATACGCACTCCTGCTGGAAGTCCCCTGGATGATGAAGATCCTGATGATGATGATGACACTCCTGGCAACCCACCAGATGACTTCGGAGGTGATTCAGACGATGATCTGGAAGACAATGATGATGAAGACGACGGCCTGAATCCACAGGACCACATTATGCTCCAACTATCAGAAGCCATTGATAACCTTGCTCATAATAATCGTCGCACTACCACTTCCGAAGACTCCAAAGTCAAAATCCATGAACCTGATATGTTTGATGGAACCAAGCCTAGGAAGCTCCGCACGTTCTTTGTCCAATGTGAGCTTAACTTCCAAAGCAAGCCAAAAGCTTTCTGTACTGGATGGGCTAAAGTCAACTTTGCCCAATCCTACCTTAAGGGTATGGCTCTTGAATGGTTTGAACCAGACCTCCTATCCGACGGAATGGACGTCCGTCTGGATTGGATGGATAACTATTCCGAGTTCATGCTTGAACTCCAAACCAATTTTGGACCACATGACCCATCTGGTGATGCAGAAATGCAACTCGAACAGCTCCACATGCGCGAAGGACAGCACATCAACAAGTATGTTGTGGAATTCCAGCGTCTTGCCTCACAGGTCCATGGCTGGGGCGACAGAGCCTTGAGATGCCAATTCTATAACGGACTTCCAGCTCGCATTAAGGATGAAATCAGTCGTATGGGTAAACCCTCTACACTTTCCGAATACAAAACTCTTGCTCAGACTATCGACCCCCAATACTGGGAACGGAAAGGAGAAGTCACCTGAGAGACTAAATCCACTTCATCCAACCCTCCTAAGCATTCTGCTTCTGATCGGACGAATGCCAACTCGTCTGGATTGAAACAACAAATCCAAAACTCATCACACCAGTACCAACAAGTCTGGGAAGCAATCCATGTCTTCTACCACATCCGCTCCAAAGGCTCTGGATCTTACCTCCAAGTTGGGTAAGGACGGAAAACTCACATCCAAAGAGTGTCAGAGACATTTGGATAAGACACTCTGCTTATTCTGTGGCGGACCCGGACATACTGCTTGGGAATGCACCAAGTCTACTTTGCATGCTGCCAAAGGCCGTGCTGCAGTAGTCACTCCGGAAACCACACCGGAGGTCTCTGTTGAGACAAAAAAATAGTCCGTGACCTTCCTAGCTCCGTGCAGGAAGAGGGTCGTGTTGACTCTACCTGCACAAAGGAGTTAAGACTCAATGCTGTCGCACTCTTGGATCCAAACTCTCTCTGTCCATATGTATCACTTCCGTTACTTCCATCCGTCTCTGAATTTCCAGCCCTCGTAGATTGTGGCTCTTCTCATTGTTTCATAGATACTAGTTTCATCCAAAAACACAAAATCCCTACATATCCAATACCTCCCATTCCGCTCTGCTTGTTTGATGGTACTTGTAATAGCACCATTTCTGAAGCTATAGATTTGTCCGTCCATTTTCTGTCCGGTGTAGTTACCTCTGATACGTTTTACATTACTCCTTTGGATTCATCTTGTTCTATCGTTCTTGGATACAGCTGGCTCACCCAACACAATCTGTTGATTGACTGGGTTTTGGGCAGCATCAAATTCCAGACAACATCTCATGGAATGCCATCGACCACTCCAACATCACTTCCATCCTTGGATATCCCTCCTCCAACAGAAACCATACCTCCTCTGACTACATCTGGACCATCCACTGATAACACCGTTCCTAACATATCCTTGATCAATGCAGTCGCCTTTTGCCGGGCCTGCAAGATGGAAGGTTTGACTCAGTTCAGCATTTACCTTCGTCTGTCCGGTGTCGATCTCTGGTCTGCATCACTTTTGTCCAATCCTCCAAACCTATCCAGAATTCCTGCATATTATCATGAATTTGCGGATGTCTTCGACAAGGGAAAGGCTGGTCAACTTCCTCCACATCGTCCTTATGATCTGAAGATAGATCTGGAAGAAGGAACCAGTCCACCCCTCAGAGCTATATATTCTCTATCCCCGGTTGAGCTTGAAGCCCTCCGGAGGTTTCTTGATGAAAACATTGCCTCTGGACTCCTCCGCTCCTCATCCTCTCCTCACGGAGCTCCTGTCCTATGTGTCAAGAAAAAGGATGGATCTCTCCGCCTTTGTGTGGATTTCCGTGGTCTCAACCAGATTACCAAGAAAGACCGTTATCCGTTACCCCTCATCGCTGACCTCTTAGACTCTCCAAGCTGCGCTCAAGTGTATACCAAAATTGACCTCCATTCCGCTTATCATCTTGTCCGGATAGCGGAAGGGGACGAATGGAAGACTGCCTTCTGAATGCACTATGGCTCTTATGAATGGTTGGTGATGCCAGAAGGTCTCACTAATGCTCCAGCGGCTTTTCAATGCTTTGTCAATAGCATCTTTGCCGATATGCTGGATATCTGCGTTATCGTATATCTGGATGACATCCTCATCTACTCTCACGACCTTGCGTCTCACAAGAAACACGTCCAAGAAGTCCTCTGTCGTCTCCAAAAACATCAATTATATGCTAAACCTGAAAAATGCAAATTCCACTCATCATCCGTTGAATACCTTGGATATGTCCTTTCTCTGGATGGCTTGACCATGTCGTCCAAGAAGATCCAAGCTATCACTGACTGGCTGGAACCCCGGAAAGTCAAGGATATCCAATCCTTCCTTGGATTCGCAAATTTCTATTGTCAATTCATTTTCAACTACTCGGATATTGTGGTTCTGTTAACCTGTCTTACACGCAAGGACATTCAGTGGAACTTTTCCGATGATTGTCGGAAATCCTTTGAAGAACTCAAGAAAGCTTTCACTACCGCTCCAATACTCACACACTGGATGCCAGATGTTCCTATTGTTGTAGAAACTGATGCTTCTGACTATGTTATAGCTGGCATACTTTCCATTGTATGTCCAGACTCGGAACTTTGTCCGGTAGTGTTCTACTCATGGATGCTGTCTGCTCTGGAACTCAACTATGACACACACAATAAGGAACTCTTAGCCATATACGAAGCTTTCCGCTCCTGGCGACATTATCTAGAAGGCTTGTCCAAGCCTGTAGATGTTTTTACGGATCATAAAAACCTTGAGTACTTTGCAACCACAAAACTCCTCTCCTGCCGTCAGGCCCGTTGGTCAGAATTTCTCCATCAGTTCAATCTTGTCATCTGTTTCTGTCCCAGAAAGCTCGGAGTTAAACCTGATTCCCTTACTAGACGTTGGGATGTCTATCCCAAAGAGGGGGATAAGGACTACACTTGAGTTAACCCTCATAACTTCCATCCGGTATTCACGTCCGAACAGTTAGCTTCATCCCTATGAGCCTCAACCTTAGCAACTCCAGTTCTTAGAGCAGCTGTTCTAATGGATATCAATGACCTTCGGAAAGACATCCTGACCGCACTCCCTAATTACCCTATTGCAACCAACCATCTTCCGGTACCTTCAAATCTGAGATGGACAGTGGACAATAGTGGTTTCCTCCGCTGCAACAACCATATCTATGTTCCGGAATCTAATAACCTTCGACTTTGCGTCCTTCGAAATACTCATGATCATCCTCTATCTGGTCACTTTGGTCAAAACCAGACCTTAGATCTTATCTGACGCGAGTATACATGGCCAGGAATACGCACCTATGTCAAGGACTATGTCTGATCCTGCACTACCTGCACCAGAGCCAAGGTTCCAAGACATAAACCTTACAGATTGCTCAAGCAACTACCCATACCGGAAAAGCCTTGGAATTCCATCTCCATGGATTTCATAGAGCAACTTCCGGATTCATCCAGCTTTACAGCCATCCTCGTTATCATAGATCATCTATCCAAGCAAGCAATATTTGTTCCAATGCACAATACCATTACTTCCCCTGACCTCACTCACCTGTTCCTACTCCATGTGTTTTCTAAGCACAGAGTTCCATCCCATGTCACCTCAGACCGCAGTACAGAATTTGTATCCCACTTCTTCCGGTCCTTAGGAAAAGCCCTAGATATGATCCTTCACTTCACTTCCGGATATCATCTGGAAGGGGATGGACAAACCGAGCATGCTAACCAAACTTTGGAACAATACCTTTGGATATATTGCAACTATCAGCAGGACAACTGGTCGGAATTACTTCACGTCTCCCAGCTAGAACCATCCGTCCCAAATACTATTCCTAATTGTATCCAACCTCCCCCACCTCCAGTTGAAGTTGATGGAGAACCAGAATATAAGATATACGAGATTCTAGACTCCAAGCTAGACCATCATAGACACCAATGCCAACTTCTATACCTCGTCTGATGGTCCGGATACGAAGGAACAGACAAAGAAACTTCATGGTTATTAGCCATGGAACTCGGAAACACGTCCGACCTAGTATTGGATTTTCACTTAGCATATCCAGACAAACCCGGTCCTATTGCTATACAATGAGTACAAAATGGATATACAAGTACATTAGTAACAGAGGCAGCAGATCCAGAACCCCTTACTCATCTGTCTCCATGTCTCCTCCGGATCCACTAGCATCCTTCTCAGAATCCTCAGAGTGGGCCACCTCAGTGACCCTAATGCCATTCCAGATCCCCTCTAGAAGGATGGCCTGGAACTCCCTCTGCTGTTGCAAAAATGCCTCCATATTATTATTCATCCACTCTATAGCAGCCCTGCTTCTTTCCGCCACTCCACTCCTACCACCTCTATATCTGGAGTAGGACTCTTCTGACACCTCTTACCCTTGCCTTTCGGAGGTGGGGTCCCAGCAACGCACTGCCTCTTCTTGCCCTTGGACTCCTTGACAGTGCCAGGACATCCAGGACATGGGGCCTTGTCCTTCCAGCATCCATCACAAGCCTTGATCTATCTGGATGATTAGAATAATGGATCCGATAAAACAAGGACAACTCACCAGGGAATTCTTCTCAGCATCAGTCCACAAGCAGGACCGTCCTTTAGTCGCGCAATGGGAACAAGTCTTTTCCTTGTCCGCTGACATGGCATGAGTCTATCCGTCCGATAAGAGATGGATCCGATAGATAAACCCTTAACACACCATTTCCGTTACTATTGCCCTGCGCCTCTTCTCTTCCACTTCCACTCGGGCCTCAGACTGCGTAATCATCTCCAGCTCTTCCTGCAGCTTCCGCTCCTTCTCCTCTGCTTCCTCCTTCTGGGCTGCTTCTTCAGCTGCAGCCAATGCAGCCTGCATCTCCAGCAGTTGTTGCCTAGCAGATTTCTTAGAGCCGGAAGCATTATCAGCCATGTTTGAGTAAAGCTAGTGGTACTGGAAAGTAGGGAAAGGAAGGAACACCCTAGGATGCCTTGACATCCATTTATCTGTCCAGGATCTGAACTCAGCAGACTTCTCCATCGTCCCACACTCATATCATCTGATCCAGATCGCTACTTCTTGTGCCTCTAGGGATCGGCCCTAAAGGGGGGATACTGTCATATACCAATAATCTAGGAATGGGTCCAGAACATCCGGTCCACAGATCCGATCCAGATCCATCATCCATATCCGTTGTCCGGTCCACAGATCCGCTTTGATTCTTATTTCATCTCCTGTTCATATAACCTTAATACAGTGTCTATCCCCTTTTGGTAATTCTTGTACTACCGGTACTCTGGTTATCTATCTTCCGTTTGTCTTACTGATCCGTTACTCATCTCTCATATCCGTTTCATGCTTTGTGATCAATCCTCCTTACCAATAGACTTTCCACATGCCTCGTACATAGCCTTTGCCTTGCTGATTGATCATTCCGTTAGATACCCACAGTATATAAACTCATGTATAACTCTGTCGAACCTTAGTTTGCACTTATTCCATTCACCTTCCATTATCCGTCCAGACTTGAGTTTACACTCTTGTCTACTCAGAGACTTTATCCGCTAGTTTCTAGTTTGGACTTCATCCGGATTAGCTGTTACTCTATACATCTGATTGCCATAGACCTTAATGGATCTGGTACGATACTCATCTGCCTAGTAAATGTGATACTCTAGTATTCTGAAATAAGGGATAATACTCGGGAAAGGGGCACAGCACATGAGCTGAGGCCAAAGTCCTTCGGATCCGATAACCCTTGAGTACGCTACTTAACAACTATATATACTCATCTTGTATACTGTAGTTTGTCACTTGAATCTTACTGGGTTTTACCTGTAACATCCTTTGCTTAAGACCTCCAATCTTAAGTCATCTGAACCTGATTCAAGTCAAGGACACTCTCCTTGCCTTGTCTTATTAAAGCAACCAAACTTCTGTATACACAGAAGCCTTGAACCAACTCTAGCTGATTACTCTTATCGAGTAGCTATTGTCGCTAACCTATCCCAGTTCATAACAGAGTGCCTCTTGCCATTCTGCCCCATCCAGCCCACTTAATGCCTCCTTTAGCATTGGTTTGGCTTTGGCGGCAGCTGCTGCCCAGTGAACGGGTTCTTCCGGTAAGTCTTCAATTGCAATCGAAGCCTTTTCCCCCTCATGCAAGGCTTAATAGTATCCTGCAGGAGGTCGCACTCAAGTAATTCTTGGCGTGATTGGTGCTGGAAGTGGCTGTGTGCATTGGGGTGGAGTTTTTGGGACTTGTGCTAGGTGGTATGAAACTGATGTTTCATTCAACAGAAACTTGGCATTTTCCAGGCCAATACATCTGATATCCTTGCTTTCTTCATCAACTCCAACAAATAAGGCTTCTTCGGCACGAGCTTCGAGTTTTCCGGTGTTTGGTAAGTGGACATACACTCAAGTGCCGAATTCATGTGCCTTGGCTAAGTTTGGTGTAGATTTTTTGACAAGTTGATATGGAGTATATCCAGGGATAGCGTGTGAAGGTAAACAATTCTTCAAACATGTCGCATAATTGATAGCTTCTGCCCATAGGTATTTTGGGAGTTCCTTGGCAATCAACATCATGTGAGCATGTTCAACTAGAGTCCGATTGAGTCATTCAGCGACTCTGTTTTGTTGTGGTGAGTCATGTACAGTAAGTTGTTGCTTGATCCCTTTATCCTTCAGGTACTTATCAAATTCTGCACTCAGATACTCTCCTCCTCAATCCAAATGGACCTTCTTCAACCGGACCCTAGGATGCTGATGTGAGAGATTCATTTTGTAGTGTTTGAATGCTATAAGTGCTTCACTCTTATGCTTTAAGAAGCTAATCTTCATTTCATGGCTGTAATAATCAGTCAAACTGATGTAATACAAGCATTCTCCAAGGCTTGTGGTTTGGGCTGGTCCCCAGAGATCTGTGTGAACAAGTTCACTGTAAGTTTGTGCCCAGTTCTTTGTCTCTTTGGGAAAAGGCTGACATGATGCCTTTGCTTGTGTGCAGGCATCACAGAATTCAGGTTGTGAGGTGGAGTCAAGCTTGATACCTTCAACCAGACCTTTCTTTACAGCATCAAGTACTGCTGTCTGTGAGACGTGTCCAAGGACTTGGTGTAGTTCATTCACGGTGAGTTTTGCTTTCACAATGTTTGCTGTAGAGACTCAAGTCTCTGTGGTCGCGTATTGGCCTATTTACGACTCATGACAACTAGGCTTCACAGCACAACTCGCACCATTATGTCTAGGCAACTCTGTATATCACACACAACTTTCCCACACAAGGTGACGCATTCCCTTGCATGCACTTAGGCGCCCTGCATTGCCTATCATTGTCATATACCAATAATCTAGGAACAGACCCGGAACATCCGGTCCACAGATCCGATCCAGATCCATCATCCGTATCCATCGTCCGGTCCACAGATCCACTTTGATTCATATTTCATCTCCTGTTCATATAACCTTAATACAGCGTCTATCCCCTTTCGGTAATTCTTGTACTACCGGTACTCCGGTTATCTATCTTCCGTTTGTCTTACTGATCCGTTACTCATCTCTCATATCCGTTTCATGCTTTGTGATCAATCCTCCTTACCAATAGACTTTCCACATGCTTCGTACATAGCCTTTACCTTGCTGATTGATCATTCCGTTAGATACCTACAGTATATAAACTCATGTATAACTCTGTTGAACCTCAGTTCGAATATCATCTTAGTTTGCACTCATTCCGTTCACCTTCCGTTATCCATCTGGACTTGAGTTCGCGCTCTTGTCTACTCCGAGGCTTAGGATTGATTCCTATAGTCTATCCATATCCGCCTCTGTCCTCGGACAGTCTTATCCGCTAGTTTCTAGTTCGGACTTCGTCCGGATTAGCCATTACTCTACACATCCGATATCCGTAGACCTTAACGGATCCAGTACGATACTCGTCCGCCCATAAACACGATACTCTAGTATACAGAAATAAGGGACAATACTCGGGAAAGGGGCACAGCGCACGAGCTGAGGCCAAAGTCCTTCGGATCCAATACCCTTGAGTATGCTACTTAACAATCATCTGGACACTTCCAACACCATATCTATTAGCACCCTGCATATCATGCACAGCGTTCCTGCGGAAGGCACCATAGGCATGCCATTCCTGCAGTATGCGACATGTTCCCACACGCGTGCCTTGCACGCTTTCCCGCGCTTAAGTGCTCTGCGTCGCGCTCCATCCAGGAGCATCCATCCATCATCCATCCATCCCATTGGTACGTATTGGTTTGCTATTTTTACTATCTCATTATTACATACTCTGTATGGCACCATTTCTCATGGGCCAAGTAGTCATTACATAGTTTTACCTCACCTTAGACAAGAACCACCACCATCTACTACCACTTAGAACGTATAGAGCCGCACTTAAGAGCTATCAACATATTTTCACTCCCTGTTAAGTAGCATACTCAAGGGTTATCGGATCCAAAGGACTTTGGCCTCAGCTCGTGCACTGTGCCCCTTTCCCGAGTATTGTCCCTTATTTCTGTATACTCGAGTATCGTGTTTATGGGCGGACGAGTATTGTACTGGATCCGTTAAGGTCTACAGATATCGGATGTGTAGAGTAATGGCTAATCCGGACGAAGTCCGAACTAGAAACTAGCGGATAAGACTGTCCGAGGACAGAGGCGGATATGGATAGACTATAGGAATCAATCCTAAGCCTCGGAGTAGACAAGAGCGCGAACTCAAGTCCAGACGGATAACGGAAGGTGAATGGAATGAGTGCAAACTAAGATGATATTCGAACTGAGGTTCAACAGAGTTATACATGAGTTTATATACTGTAGGTATCTAACGGAATGATCAATCAGCAAGGTAAAGGCTATGTACAAAGCATGTGGAAAGTCTATTGGTAAGGAGGATTGATCACAAAGCATGAAACGGATATGAGAGATGAGTAACGGATCAGTAAGACAAACGGAAGATAGATAACCGGAGTACCGGTAGTACAAGAATTACCAAAAGGAGATAGACACTGTATTAAGGTTATATGAACAGGAGATGAAATGAGAATTAATGCGGATCTGTGGACCGGACGATGGATATGGATGATGGATCTGGATCGGATCTGTGGACCGGATGTTCCGGATCCATTCCTAGATTATTGGTATATGACACTCCCAAAGACTTCATAGACCAATAGAGCTGCCTTTTTCCCACGCTTAGCGCGCCTTCAGCGCATTTCACGCGCTGGACATGCCCTCCCTTTGTGTCATATACCATGTTCCGGACCACGTCCGATGATATTCCCACGCCTTCCGGACGCTCATCCGGACCTCCATAACCTTATCCATACCTCCATACTCCTAGTCCATGCCTCTAGACCTCTAGTCCACTATCGGTTTGGATCTGTACACTATCGTACATCCATATATCCATACCTCCGGACCTCTGCAGCTAAGCCTGCTTCATCTACCTTTGGTCCAGTCGGATCCGAGCTCATTCCATCCAGAACCTTACCTCGTCTAAGATACCGGACTATATCCTTGACTCATATCCTAGTCCACCTTCACTTAGATCTCCGGATCCGCTCATCCGATAGCCAGACGTCCAATCCGATATCCACACTTCTCCAGACCTCCGGATCCGTCCTATACTTCATATCCGAAGCCAAACCTTAAATCAGCGTCTATCCCCATATGGTAATTCACTTTACTCCGGACTTCGGTTATCCTTGTTTCCGTCTTGCTTATTGATCCTTGTACTCTGTTTCATATCCGAGTTCATTTACTTATGTTCCGTCTTACTTACTAACATGTTTCCACATGCTCGTACATAGCCTTAGTCTTTTGCTTACTGATCCTTTCGGATATCCTCCAGTATATAAACCTCTGTACAAACTCCTGTAGAGTTTCCTTAGTTCGAATATCACCCTAGACTTGCTCTATCACCTTAGACTTGCTCTATCAACTTAGACTTCACTCATTCTGCTCTTGGACTTCGGTCCATCTTAGTCTTGCCTTTCGTTAGGCCTAGGGAACTCTTCCCTAGGCCGGACATCCGAACCTTCGGATTTGTCCTTCCGTCCTTATCCATGCTTAAGGATTGATTCCTTAAGCCGGACCTTTGCCTTTCCGGCACTTCCTGTCTTTCTGAGACTATGTCTACTTCCTGTTAACTCCGACTCTACCTAAGTGTAGTCTACCTCTGTCTGTTTCTATTCCGGACCTAGTCCGTAGTAGCCTTTATTCTCCTGTCCTATAATCCTGTCCGCTCCTCCGCTCCTCCGCTCTTCCGCTCCTCCGCTCCTCCGCTCCTCCGCTCCTCCGCTCCTCCGCTCCTCCGCTCTTCCGCTCCTCCGCTCTTCCGCTCCTCCGGTCCTTTGGATGTCTTAACCTTCGGACATCATAACCTTCGGATGTCCTGTCCTCCGGACCACTCCTCCTATCCAATCCTGCTTTGGACTTGTCCCTTGCAGCCTCCCTCCATATGTTTCCATCTAGGAAGTTTACCTATAGAAGTCTTACCTTTGGACCTTATGCAGCGGATGAAACTCCTCCGGAGTTTCCTATACTTATCTAGAACTTTCCGATAGTCCTCCGGAAGTTTCCCGCGCTCATCCGGAAGTCCTTCAGCACTCTACAAGAGTAGCCAGCCTCCGGAAGTTCTTCAGACTTTGTCGGATTCCATCTGGACTTCATTCTGAAATTAAGGGCACGTACTCGGGTAAGGGGCACAGCGCACGAGCTGAGGCCAAGCCCTTCAGATCCCGTCCCCCTTGAGCACCGGTCTTGACACTTTGGCTCATTTAGTGTGCCTTGGATCATCTCTCTACTGCCATTTGCTTCCCTGGGTTGAACGAACGCATCATACTTTGACCAACACCTTGAGAGTTTAGCTCTGTCTCTCATTCAGAGTGAAGAGCTATTTCTTTCATTGCTCTGCTCTCACCCAGCAGAATTGTTGTACCTACATCACGTGATGCTGATTACAAGAGATGACACTGTATGGTCCATCTACCTGCGGAATTTCTGCAATGATCTTCCTGTGCGGGGCTGGGGATAGAATTCTGCATAACTTGTCTTTGAAATGTACTGCAAGGCCCACTGCAGCAATTCTATTTGCCAATATCAGCGTGAATGCCATCTTTGGAGTGTATAGGGTGGTTGTGAGGGTAACTGTGGTCTTCTTCATTCCGAGAGGTAAGTCTATCTTTAGATCTCCTCTTCCCATGGCACTAATGCTAGATCCATCTGCGGTATGGACTTCTTGTGGCTCAATTGGGGTATAGGTAACAAACTTTGATCAATCGGGGGAAAAATGTGACATCACACCGGGGTCAATAATGGCTCCTTGACGTTCGACAGGTATGTTCAGTTGCTTCACAATGCTGGTCATGTCTGATGAAGTGAAAACATAGTTGTCTCTGCATTTGGATTCAGCTTGCAGTTTGCCTCTGTGAGTTTCCTCCCCTCCGCTGCTGTTGTTTCAGTCTTTGACCCTCTTTTCCTCCTCCAGGTCTCCAACAATCAGCTTTATAGTGACCTTTTCAATCACAATTGTAGCACGTAATGTCTTTGTTAGCGCTATCTCCAGTGCGATTCTTCTTTCCACTCATCTTTGCTGACAAAGCACTGTTTCCAGCTTTCTTTGATGTTCTGCAGTTTAGCTGTTGATGCCCGTACTCTTCGGTTACAACATTGACCAGCTCATATGAGGTAAGGGGCTTCTGCGAGATTTGAGCTGCAGTGTTAATGGACGAGAGTGGGGGCCTATAGGTTTCTGGGAGAGGTCTGATAATTATGGCAGAAAAATCTTTGTCATCAATTGACACTCCCATCCCTGCTAGTGATTCACAAAGTCAGTACAATTCTCCGAAGTGTGCCTTCACATCTCCACCTTCCTCGCATCAAGTTTCCTGTAGCCGACGGCGCAAATCTATTTGCACCAGTTCAGTTTTGCCTTCGTGTATGGTACATATTTCTTCCCATATCTTCGAGACTTTGTCCAGATTCTGGACATGCAGCAATAGCTGATCCGTGATCATGCTGAATATGTGCTGTCTAACAAGTGAGTCCTTTTGATAAGGTTCATCAACTTTCTTCTCTAAGTCCTCAATTTCGGTAGGTGTTGGTGTAGAGCCATCTGGCTTTACTATCTGTCCACTCGTGTTTGTCGCATATGGGATAGGTTTTGTTATTTGACCATCTAGGTACTGTCCATAGTTGAGTCAGGGCTCATAACCTGTGAAGGTTATGATATGAGCGAGTGGTAGCGGAGAGCTAGAAATAGAAATCTCAGTCTATTGGACTCTGTAGTAGAATAATATGTACCTATAAATAGAACTAATAACGAGTTAGTATAGTAAGTTTCTTGGAACAAATGTGTACTCACATCTCAGTCTATTGGACTGAGATGTTCATTCATTGTCGACTATCCTTTATACTATGTACTGCGAATACTATGTTACCGAGACCATATGTACCTGTGTATGCTTACAAATGAGTCCATGGTCCATATTACTAACTTTACACATCTTGGTGCATCACCATACAACTGCACTCGGAATTTGTTCATATCCAAATTGGATCTCAACAAGGCGGTGGGCGGAAACCCAGCTGAGAAGAAAGGCAAGGGCCACAAGAAGTGAAAGGGGCCTTGGAAGTCCCCTGGAGGGGGGCATGTGGCATTTACACGGCCACCAATGGAAACCCTCCAATAGAACATGTGATTACTTATCTTTATTTCCTTGATACTCACTATCCTCACTCCCGTGTTCGCCCGCACTGCATGCCCTTACTTATTTCACGTGTTACCTTACAGAAAAGCCTATAAAAGACCCAGTAGTTAGACTTGTAAAGCCTGGTGTTCTTGCAACTAAGCTATTACCTGGTGACATTGCAGTGATCGTCTTTAGCTCTCTTATTGTGTCTTCACCTCAAGTAATACTACTTTGAGCTGTCGCCACAATAATCTATTCTACATTATTTGGCCTATGGATAGCACCCATTGTTGGATCCATAATGCATTTGATTGTTCTTTGCCTACAGAAAACTAACAGCATTACAGCAATTCATAGATGGCTGGATGCATCCTGGGTTCTAACCCTTTCTGGGAACTGAAATCATGATCGTGCAATGGTACAAACAAAGAGTTGACAACTCTTGACCATGACAACTTGAGAATTGAGCACACCTACTACTGTAGCGGGAATTTTGGCTGATGCCAATGGTTACTGATGAGCCCTAGGCTACACTGCCAAAAATTTGACCATGGTCTGACTAATGGTGATGCTATCGGGTGGCATAAAGTTGGCCCATGAAAATCCTATGGTAAGACATGGATGGACTACAAAAAGGAAATGTGTGATCAACCATTAGCATCAAGCATAGCTAAACCACAGAGGGATACAATAGATTTTTCATGGGCAGGTACAAAGTTTTGCAGCATTCTGACAGGCAACAAATTTCACGAAACAAAACATTAGCTGTCATTCTCTGGTAAGATATGAGCTACTAGGGAAATACTATAGACAGAAAACCATTAAATAAAAGGAGTAGTAGAGTGAGAATGACAAGTGAGAATGATGCTGATCAGTCCAATGGGTTGCAAAATGATGGGAGTCCAATGATTGTATGCGAAATGATGATTATGAATGAGCAAGAGAGGGAAATAGTATCAGCGGCACCCTGAAAAATCAAACATTGTCGCCAGCATGCTGTTAAGGTTGTGTTCGGCAGATGTTGGTGCACGGGGGTTGGTCGAAGATCCCGGGGCATTGTTGCCTTGCAAAACAGTGGTGTTAGGCTTGCTAAATTGTGCATGATCCTTGGCAATTAATCCTGCAATATAACTAAGAAAGAAGCTAGTAAGACAATTGACTTGGAAGGCTATGAAGAAAGCTTACCGCTGATAGCTGTACTTGTCTTGTGCATAATGAGCTCTTTGAGTACGAAGGTGGGTCTCAAACCGCTTCCAAAATTTTGGTTCGGCTGTGTCAACCTTGACCTTCTTTTTGCTGTGACGTGATGCAGGAGCTGGTGTTCCACTTTCATCATTCTTGTCATCATCATTCCTGTCCAAGTCAAGCAAATCAATATTGTGCATGGCAAAGTCATGCTGTAAATGAAAAAAAATGTACCACAGTTGAAAACTTAGCCACTGGAAAACTTACTATTTGTACTACTTGTGCCAGCAGTGTGACTGACAGCGGTATTGTGGCCGCAGCAGGGTTGAAGCGATTGAGCCATGAGACTGCGAAATCTTCAAGAGTCAGGCATAAGGGGCCATCCTGCACTGATACAAGGATCTGGCAAGCTGCACATGACTAAATAGCAAATGAATACAGCAGGAATAGCCTTACAAATCTCCGTGCATTGTTGCGGGCATTGTT
Organism: Suillus americanus; assembly: GCA_016695465.1. NCBI lineage: Eukaryota > Fungi > Basidiomycota > Agaricomycetes > Boletales > Suillaceae > Suillus > Suillus americanus. Next base: position 234,796 of record MU177938.1, on the reverse strand, counting down.
GCATGCATTGCAAATCACGCAAATAATAGTTGCTCTATGGACCTTGGCCTTGAGTTGTTCAGTAATCTTCAGGTCATCCAGGTGTTGCTCAACATCGTGCTGAAGATGTACGTCAATACATGTGATAGAAAACTCAATGAATTTTTTACCAGAATGTCTTGGTACATGTTGAGAAAGTTTGTTTGGTCTTCCTTGACAAGTGCCCACTTTGCCATATCCATAAATTGAGCCTTTGGAAAGATATTACACATTAGTCATGGTTCAGAACATTGCAGTAGACTGACCTTCAAGGCATCATCAACCACCCATGAAGTTTTGATAAGACCCTTGACAACTGCCAACTCAGAGGAGAATGTAGCGATTTTTGCAGTGGTTTCTTCTACAAGTTGTAAGCACATGTTCAGAACAGCAAAGGACATAAGAGATGTCATCTTTTCAGGCAGTGGCATATCTGCAGCAGCCTGACATCACATACAATATCAGTATCATGATGGGTGCATTGAAATTGCACAAGGTTAGTACTCACTAAAGCATAAGACTGTAAACTGTGTGACCTCTCGTTGCTGAGGCTGTATGCCTGTGTGATGGAAGCAATAAGTTCTGGACCAACTTGAATAGATCCAGATTGTTACAGTCAATGTACGCCCCTATTCATTTTCTTACTTAACCTTGTATTATGTCACGAGCCGCCTTGATGCCGCCACTAGACTTATCTCTGACTCAACTCATTTATTCTTGTACAACACCACGATCGCTGTGCCGTCGCTAGGTGACCTATTCTTGTTATCTTTTATCTCTGACTCATCGCTTACGTGTCCTATTCCCACACCTGCCCTAAACATCTCATAGTCTTATATATACTCATCTTGTATGTAGTAGTTCTTTACTTTAATCTTACTAGGTTTTACCTGGAACTTCCTT
>MU177938.1:187024-232248 GCA_016695465.1 Suillus americanus | reverse complement strand
GAGATCTAAGTGAAGGTGGACTAGGATATGAATCAAGGATATAGTCCAGTATCTTAGACGAGGTAAAGTTCTGGATGGAATGAGCTCGGATCTGACTGGACCAAAGGTGGATGAAGCAGGCATAGTTGCAGAGGTCCGGAGGTATGGATATATGGATGTACGATAGTGTACGGATCCAAACCGATAGTGGACTGGAGGTCTAGAGGCATGGACTAGGAGTATGGAGGTATGAATAAGGCTAAGGAGGTCCGGATGAGCGTCCGGAAGGCGTGGGAATATCATCGGACGTGGTCCGGAATATGGTATATGACAGATCATGTTAAAACCAGCATTGTGAGATTGAGCACTTGGCACACCATATAATCATCAAGATTGTCAATTTTGGCATCCAAAGAAGTGGGACAAGGACACATAGCGCAGCCCATGCATCAAGGATCTTGGTTTCAAGCATGTCATACAGTACAAAAACAGCAACTTGACTGATCAAATAAAAATCACGGCTGACAAGTGAACCGGCATAATGAACAAGTGTATGACCACGAGGTTTTGCTACATTGGACTCGAGGCCAGAAACATTGAGACTCGACAAACAAGCCTCGACGGTAGCTTTGTTGACGGCAGAGAGACGTTTAACTGCATCTCACCAGAAGTACTTGAGGAAACCCAGGAGAACCACATGTAAAATTTCAATTGGTGTATCAGAATGCGGATTCAGACCTTTCAAGAACAGAGTGAGTGCAAGTCCAATATCATGAACATATGAACAATGATATACCTCTGATTCGCCACACTGGGCTAAAGGTATTGGCTGGTAACCTTGAATAAGCTGGTCGAGTTGCCTGTCGTGCCACATCCCCACTGAGTGACTTCCTCACCTTCTCTAATTTGTCAAGGACAAAGCAGAGTACTGTGTCCTTCACACCAGTAGATGTCTGGAGATCTACATTTTCCTTCTGACGTGCGAGAGTTGATGCATTTTCAAGCATCTGATGTGAGATGCTCTGGGTTTCTGCTGTGGTTCGTGTGGCACCAACCTGCATCATTTGAGACCATGCCATGAAGCTGCAGTATTTCAAGTACCAACCTTCATGAATCTCTTAATATGACTGACCATTCCCCGCACAGTCTCCTTCTTAACACCACCAACCTCAAGCATGTCAGCAACATCTTTCCCCTTTACCCAGCAACAATGGCAAAAAAACTTCAACATTAGACCTGCATGGCAAGCAAATTCACTTTGCATCGGATTGTCACCGAGCAATGCAAGGACTGAGATGATCACAAGTACAATGTCGTGGCAGCTGCAGTCATAGGCCCAGATACCTGTTTCTTGACACAATCTGCCACCACCACGTCAGTTTTGACTTTCATGATGGGGCAGGTTCTGCTCACTCGATTTGCTCAACAACACCTTCGAGCATTTCTAGTGGAGGTGCTATATTTGATGTACATATACAGTTAAGATTGTACTCCCGCTGCATGTGCTCTCGTGGAAGTCCAGCAGCATTCATAAGGAATGTGTTGTGTTCATTCCATTTTTTGGATCGGTTACCCGAAGTGTTGTCACAGTAGAGTAGTACAGGATATGCAACAACACGATGGCCATTGGCCTTCAGTTGCCATGGGTTCATCAGTGGTTCTGCCCATGGTTTAATACAACCAGTGGGATCACAACAATCTGACCTTGTTGAGTAGCGTAATTACAAAAACATGAACCATACTTACAAAACATCGACTGAAGTGTGGGTCAACCATGTCCAAGTGGTACATACTGAAGTTCTGGAAATGCCATCGATAAATTGTCAGTTGGGAGAGATAGTTCATCATGTTGATCAATGAGCCAACTAAGTCCTGCATTGGGAGAATGCCACGGAACGAGTGGCCATGCCCAAAACCAAACTTGACCATTGTTTTTGAAGAACCTGAACGGCATGCATAGCATACCATTCTTAAGGAGTGTTGGTTCATATGTGTAGAAATCTCGTGCTATATGGCTATCGACACAGTAGATTGGTGTAAGCAGTCGAGTGTCATGCTCCTTTAACCAGCAGCGTGCCTGACAAATTTCCTCAAATCTTGGGCTGCTATCTTCAGGGTAAACCCCGAGGGCTGACTGCACAAGCGGGTTTGCAAAGGCCTACATGTCATTAGTTACTAGCACATTCAAGGATGGAGAAATGACTACCATCTTCACAATGAACTGTAGTGAAATCATATAGTATGTGTGACCTAAACAGCTGATGTAGCGATTGATCTCAACTCCACACAGACTGTCTATGGCACGCCCAACACTCTTTATTTGATGAATAGATGGCACTGCGTGAACACCGTGTTGTTTTAATTGCCATAAAATGATCTCAAGCTCGTCTTGGGAGAAGACACCTCGAGGCAAATTTGACATGATATCAAGCGTACATGACTGATCTGACATTAGAGGGGAAATACAAAACTAAAAGAAATGCGAACAAGGCAATTTTTCCATGGATACCATGCATTTCATGAGTATCTTGGGTTTGATTATGCCCACAACGAGAGACTACATATGTAATAGTGAGAGGGAGTTGTTATAAAATGGCAACACATACCCTCTGCATTCACACTCACAACAAACTCGTCCTCATCCTCTGGAACGCCTCCCTCTTCATTGTCTGAGTCCACCACCGATGGGTTGAAACCACAGTCGACCATATGACGGAGCAATGCGCTCACACTGGAAACAAGGCGCACATGGATGTCTTCAGATTCCACAGAAGGAGGTGGAGGAACAAGTTCCTCAAAATCCACCTCCATATCTATACCACCATCCAGATTGTCATTGTATGACCCGGGACGTGACTGCTGCCGGGAATCTTGGACTAGAGGTTATTGGTGGTGAGGGAGGGGAGCAGGATGCGGCACATTCAGCGGTAGCCCAGAAGCAATAAAAATAGCATCGAGAAGGGGATTCATCTGAGGATCATTGAGAGCAGCAGTTTGAGCAGCATGGAGTTCATTGGTGTAGTGAGCTGTTTCCATCCTGTGCTTTTGAGTATTTTCATGGCGTATAGTGTGGTGAATGTCTTGCTTGAAACAGCCAGTTGGACAGCGTAAACACGTCCAGAGATTCCCTTGCATCAGGAAGTCTGCACCCAGTATAATGAGAATTGATATGTATACATCAACAATGAAAAAACATACCTTCCGGATAGACTAAAGACGCCATCAATGGCTAGTCGACTTATCAAGATTGTGTGTGTGGGTAGATGGTAGGGTGAGACTGTGGGATGCGCAAAAGATGACAAACATGGCCAAAACATGGGCCAGTGCATAGTTATTCGGCCGTTTCCCTTTTACAGGTAAACTATAAGTAAACTATAGGTAATCTATGGGTTTGTGCCGTTGAGAACTTGCGGTAGACTCGGACCGTAGGTTGCATACGGTGACATTTTTGGCAGTGTAGACTATGAATAGGTCGCGCTTCCTTTCTTCCATCGCGGATGCAATACGGTTAAATGACGCCTCAATTTAGAAGCCTTGCAAGGCACCTATGGGAATTTCCGACTCCGGCGTACTTTTGTGAAGCCAACTTGGTGTGCAATATTATGTAAATCACCAAGGGTTCGCGTTGCGAACTTCTGACCTTGTTCCGATATGCAGGCAGTTGGCCGGTGCTTTGGATTTCTGCAATTGCTACAGTTTTGAGTTTCTAGATTCCAGATCTAGGCCACTTGATTTTTGCGACGCACTTTGATTATCACTAACATGACCTTGCTCCGCAAGGTGATAAATGCATTGGCCCAAGTGATTTTCTCGTACTATTCGACCGACATTATGACATTTCAAATGTCGAAACAGTGCTAATAGTACTCAATCATTCTAAGGTACTTCTTATCTCATTAATTACTACTAGACACGGGAACATGCTCACAATACCTTGCGTACAGGTCCGTACATACTGGCGCCACAGAGATGGCCGTACCGAACAACTGGATTTGCAATTACGAGAATAGTTGCTTATCTGTATTTGAGGTAAATACTTATAGTCTGCTGACTCTGAGCGCAGAAACTTCTCGCTTCTCTTGCAGTACTGTCTTATCAGGTACGATGAGTGTGATTCAGACCGCTACAGGGGCGATCGGCGAGCACACTGTGCCCAGCGAGAAAGCTCTTAGCACTAGTGACAAATCGTTCGACGGGAAAGGCGACGTTGAAACTGCAACAGTCGATACTGACTCGAACAGCGAGGAATGTGTGCTCTCCAATGAACGTGATATTGCTACGCACGTCATCTCGGTGGACGATGACCCTTCTCTGAACCCGTGGACATTCCGTGCATTCTTTATCGGTCTTGGCCTCTCAACCTTTGGCGGAGTACTCGGTGAGCTTCTTTGAGTTTGTTTTTAGCCAGTATGATATTCATCAATGTCAATTTATAGCGGAAATCTATTATTTCAAACCTGTGCGTAGTAGAGCAAGCATGATGACTTTATGTGCTCATATCATATAATTGCCGCAGCAAACGGTTTTAGTGTCATTGATGTTCCTCGCTGTTGTTTCTTATATCCTGGGCGTCTTCATGGAGACCTTTATTCCTCGTCGTGGACTCCTGCGCTATCTGAACCCCGTAAACTGATTTACCCTCGCCCGTTTATTTATTTTAAGTATTTTTTTTACAGGGGCCATTCAACAAGAAAGAAAATGCTTTCGTTGTGATCATGGCAAGCGCCTCTGCCAACTCCGCCTTAGGTACCGAAGTTCTTGCAGTCCAGCGGTCAGTGAGCCTTACTCATATTGATGGAATTTACTGATCTTTGCTAAAGATTGTATTACAATGTCACACCCAATGCCGGTGCCTCAGTGTTCCTACTCTTCTCTTCTCAACTCCTTGGGTACAAATTTTTTTTGTTCAAGTTCCTGCAGACGCTGACAAAGTTCACAGTTATGGAATTGGTGGCATGATGAGAAGTATGTCCACAATTGAATCTGTCATTGAACCCGGCGTTCACATACCTCTACCAGGTATCCTGTTATATCCATCAAAGATGTTATACCCCGGTGTGTTACCATTGCTGTCCATGTTCGATGCTCTCTACGAGGGTGGGATGACAGCACGGAAGAAGCTCAGAGTCTTTTATATTGTGTTCACCGCGTGAGCCTCTCGATTAAGACCGGCAATGACCAAACATGCTGATCGACTCAGTATCTTTTTTTGGGAGCTTTTCCCAGAATGGATCTTTCCGCTTCTGACTGGGTTTTCAATTATCTGTATTGCGGCTCCCAACAATGCCGCCGTCTCGCGAGTATTTGGTGGTTCAAACGGTAACGAGGGTCTAGGGTTCCTGTCTATCTGCTTTGACTGGCAAGTAAGTGTGAACACGAACTTCGAAGTGGATCGCGGTACTGACCGGATCTGCGACAGTATATTTCTGGCGGGGTGAACCCTATGACTATCCCGCTTAAAGCACAGGTATGGCCTCTCCTCAAATCTGAGGGTCAGAAGCCTTACATATTTTTTGAACAGTTCTCGAGTTTACTGGGCTACCTCCTTTGCATGTGCGATCACTCCGCCCTGATTCGAGACCTTGCATTGACTTATGTCTAGGGTTGTATTTGTTGCCGTATATTACAATAACATCTGGAAGGCCCAGAACTTCCCATTCGTTAGTCTGCATTCATGTGCAACGGTAGAACATTGACGCCAATTCCTCACAGCTTTCTCAACTCCTGTTCTATGAAAACGGAACACAGTACGATCAAACACTCATTCTTAATTCCAACTATGAAGTCGATCCCACACTGCTTGCTGAACAAGGCGTACCTTACTATTCCAGCACTTGGATAGTCTACTTGCTTTCCTCAAATCTGGCAAGTTCACCAAACGTTAGTGAGACTCTGCGGACTGACAGTTTGAAATCCTAGGGTTTGGCGGCCACATTTACTCATCTTCTCCTCTGGAACTGGGACGATATGCGCTCTGCATGGAGTTGGATGAGTCTGTCAAGCATCAAGAAAATGTGGGCGAATTTTGACTGGAAGTTCTGGCAATCCGACGGAATGCGGAAGCAAGACGTCGATGATGAAGATATCGACCCCCACTACAAGCAGATGCTGAAGGTCAGTTTTGCATTTCTCTGTATTCAGCATACTAATAAGAATATTTATGTAACAGTATCCCGATGCTCCCAATAGCTGGTACTTCGTCGTTTTCCTTGTGGCCTTCGTTGTTGCCCTGGTCGTTTTATACAAGACCGATTCGACTCTGCCATGGTGAGTAGCTGTGATTGGAAATGTGGTCCAGGCTGATCAGCGTTGAAGGTGGGGCTTCCTTATCTCGCTCTTACTGGCGACGATTTCTATTCTATTCTCTTGTGCACTCGCCGCGATTACAGGATTGATGTTCGCCATCCAGCCGTAGGTGCTTGATTTCAATTTCGATCTTCTATTTCAATTTGCATTCAGGTTTGTCCAGATGATTGGTGGTTACCTTCACAAGGGGTTGCCAGGTGATTGCCTAGCTCGTCGTTGATTTCTAATATGCTTTGACTGACGAATGCGACAGTGGCAAATATGTACTTCGTTCTATACGGATCCAGTATGTGTCAGCCTTGCGTTCCAAGAACAGGTCAGCTAACTCAATGTTACAGACTCTGTCACCCAAGCCAATCTATTACTCCGCGACCTCAAGATTGCTCAGTGTGCGTGTATTTCAAGCGTGTAGGAGGACAGGGCAATCTGTATTGACCGTAATTTACAGATGCAAAGCTGCCACCTCGTGCTGCATTTATCGCCCAGATTGTTGGCACGCTACTTGGTGCCGTCTTGAACTTCAGTGCGCACGCCACTTGTTACATGGCTACAAAGATCAACTGACATTACACGTGTAGTCATGATGAATTCAATCATAGATAACCAACGTGAAATCTTGTTATCTGTTCAAGGAACCAATATCTGGTCTGGCCAACAGCCACAGATGTACAACTCTCAGGCAATCGCATGGGGTGGACTCAGTCACGAGCTCTTTTCCGCAGGCCAAAGATACCAATGGGTTCCTTGGGCTTACCTAGTTGGACTTTTCATACCTGTTCCTTTCTGGGTCATTCACAGGTATTGGCCAAAGCTTCGTGCTGATTATCTTTATACTCCAATTATCACGTACGTTCAGTGTTCCTTGAATTACTGACAGCATGTTCATATATTTCACAGCTACTATATCGGATTGCTTTGTGTTGGAATCAATTCATCTATCCTCTCCTACTTTGCTATCGCATTCCTCTCGCAATGGTGGCTGCGTACGCGCTACCCTCGCTGGTTTGCCAAATACAATTACATCATCGGAGCTGGTGAGTATTCCCGAACGTCATTAGGGACTCCGGACTAATCAAGTGATGTAGCCCTTGACGGAGGCACTCAAGTCATGGTGTTCATCCTCTCGTTTGCGGTGCAAGGCGCTGGTGGGACCGCTCACCTATTCCCTGCATGGTGGGGCGCGAACCAAGGAGGTAATTATGACCGGTGTCTCATGTTGAACTGAGATTAGTGATCATTGGGTGACTGTGGAACTTATCGCACGTATCATTACCAAGTGGCTTGTATCCATTGTATGTAAGCATGAAGAGAATGTATGTATTATAATATGCATGATGCAGCACTCTTTCCACGCCTTCAACTACGTAGCTGAGACGAGGAGCACAGGAAAACGCCTCGTTGAATGCGCACCACAGCTGTGGAAACATGAGGCCGCTAAGCTCTAAGCAAGTGGCCGACCCAGACTCAGTGTGAAATGCTGCACTGCCACCAACACTTATTTCGGCTGAGGCCCTATGTTTTTTTTGGCGAAGCCGCGCCACTCGTTCCAAATCACTTTTATTTATTTCGATTGAAATATTCATGGCTCCAGCTACAACGTTCTCTGCCCCACTCCACAAGCACCTCTTTCTCTAACGCTAGCTTCCAGCAGGCAAACGGAGAACAAAGAAATACGTAACCACAGCTTTCAACAACAATAGACTAACGGTTAGTACAATGGAACAATAAACAACACGCCTTGGACACGCAACTCATTTAGAGTATCCTTTATCATGATTCGCAGCTGAAAATCCAGACCCAACAGGATCGACGGCCCGTGTATCTATCCTTACTTCTACCTCTACCACCACTGGTTGGTGCCTTCATCGTTTCTCATGTTCTCCCGTATCGCCAGGTTGCGATACCTTGCACCTCTTCTTCTTACATTCTCTTCATTGGCAACTGCTAGAGATGACTCTTTGTGTACGTCTTCATCTACAGCATTGTAATTGGAATATGCTCATGATTTGTACAGTCACTTCTTCCGTGACTTATTGCTCACCACCAGAGACTCTCCTCATTCAGCAATTTGACGTCGCATACTTTGCAAATAATCAGTCCATATGGTTTAACATCTCCGCAGCAAGTGTCGTACGTGGCTCTCTGCTTCAACAGAGCTTTACTTCATTTTTTTTTCTTTCAAGGACGCTAACGTTAGTGTGACCGCTAATGTATTGCTGAACGTCTATGGAATGCATCCCGTGAACTTCACCATCGATCTCTGTTCGCTGTTCAGTGGTGCTCTGTGCCCATTGCCGATGTATAACTTTACCGGTTCCGACTCCATCCCTCTGCCATCTTCCCTTGGTGTTTCCGGCAAGATTCCTAGCATCGCTTTCCAAATTCCAGACCTTGAGGCATATGGTATGTTTTCGTCACATCATGCTGGACGTTGCGCTCATGTTTTGTTAGCACAATTGTCCCTCACGGAAGTGAATACTGGAGTCCTTAAGGCTTGTGTCCAGGCAACCCTTTCTAACGGCTGGTCAGCACATCAAGTAGCCGTGGAATGGGCAACTGGTGCACTCGCACTGCTTGCTCTTCTTTCTGCGATTTTCTACTCGTTTACGCCAAACACCCTGGCACCCTTCCGTCTTTTCGATCTTCTCTACCTATATCAATGGACTGCATCGACAGCACTCCTGGATCTTAATTATTCCTCAGTCTACCGGGCATTTACAACAAATTTTGCATGGGCTATGGGTTTATTCTCCGCGTCCCCGACCTCTCCCATTCAGGTTTCCATCAACAACATGCGTCACCTCACCGGAGGCAACATGGCCGATGCCACTGGAGATTCTGCAGTTGCTCTCGTGAACCGCAAACTTAGCCCATACAATGCTATCGCTTCGTCAGCTTTTGTTACCTCTTCCAATCAATATGCGGGCATCGGCGTAGAGGGCCTTTGGGCGTCTTCCAATATGACTTCGGCCAATTATGTCTCGGACATGTCGGTTGCGTCTGTTCAAGAACTCTCTACCTCTGGCGATGTACAGCTTGTGACATCGTTATCCACCAATGTTCTCCAGGCCGGTGTACCTATCTATGTCAACTCTGTTGGCATCGCCACGGCTAACTCTTTCATGACCGTCTTCTTGGTTGTCTTGATGATTGCCGCGATATTGCTTGTGGTCTTTTCCGTCGGTTATTGCGTCCTTGCTGCAACGTCCCGTTATGGGCAACGGACAGAAGGGTACATTGCTGATTGGCGTTATCGATATCCTTCATTTGCCCGTGCCTGGCTGCTGCGCATCGTAAGTATGGCTCGGCTTCCATTTGATCATGTTTGCTTACTCGTTGCCCTAGTGCCTGATCGTATTCACTCCAGTGACAATACTTGTGTTCTATCAGTGGACGCTCAAGGATTCATGGTTGTCTATCCTCCTCTCAGTAATTTTATTCCTTGCAGTGGTTGGCTACATTCTACATTCTATCGTCCGCGTACATCGCCTGGCCCTTCGTTCAACGCCCTCTGAACTGTATACGCAACCCGATCTCCTAGCTTCTCATGGTCCTCTGTACGCCATATACCGCTCGGAGCGATTTTACGCGACTACTCCGTTGATATTGGCTATTTTCGTGAAGGCTCTCTTTATCGCCTTTTCTCATGCCAACGGTGTTGTGCAAGTCGTTGCAATCCTCGTTGTAGAATGCCTGGTCCTTGCCTCTCTATTGTTCCTTCGGCCACACCAATCAAGAGGTGCTGATGTCCTCGCAACCTACCTGGCGATTACCAGAGTGCTTTGCACTGGCCTCATGATTGCTTTTTTGGAGAGCCTAAATCTAGGGGCAATACCTCGCGTTGTGATCGGCATCGTGATAGCTGTTATCATTTCGGTTGCGGTCATTGTCATGTTTATCAACACGCTTGTGAACATGGGCATCATGAGACTTGTTCCGGCACGTTATAGACGGGGCCCGGGTGCCACACCCAGTGGTTTGGATGCGGAAAAGGGCGCTGAAATTGATGAGAAAGACTGGCGGCCGCGGAATCCTACGCCCGAGCGGAACATCCCCCTGGATCCCGATGTCAATCAACCATATCCCGACAGCCCTTCCCAGACTTTGACGGACCACCAGAGTCTCTATTCAGAAGAGTCGGGGTCAACAACCCTGGGTTCACTGCTCCCACAGCGGTGGTCAATCCAACAATCCCAACCCTCAAATCACTCGCGGTCGAACTCTCAATCACAGTACTCGTCGAGTCAATCAAATTATTCACCTTCCCAGTCTAATTATATGTCAAACGTGTCATCACCACGGCAGTCCGTGCCACCTTCGCCGCTACGCACACAATCACCATCACATAGCAGACAGCCCACTATAGACGAGCACCCTCCATTTCCATAGACGTTCTTTTTTCCCCCTCTAAATCACGTTCCATAAAATTAAAGCACTTTCGCCTTCTCGCATTGCATGTATCAGTCATTCTTCATCGTTTCACTCGCATTCACTCTTACTCATTTGGACAAATCTGGTAATGCATGTAGATAGTTCTCCATGATGCGCATGATGAGTTCACGTTTATACTTATTCTTATTTTCTTAATCTTGCTTTTGTTATAGTCTTACGGGCGAATAAATATATTGGTGTCCGCAACAAACCTAAGTAATACAATCTCCATGTTAATTTGATCTTGAACAACTGTTTCTTCTATGCACCTAGGGCGCAAATCATGCATGGGCATGCTGAAACTACAACGACAGTTAAATAACGTTGTGATCGATCAGACACCTCACAAGCCCAAACTGCACATTGCGCTCCTCCCATGACACCAATACCCAAGACTATGACGTTAAGGCTGGTCCGCCACCTAATCAACGTAAATCCTGTGGAACATCTGAATCACGTCACGATGACACCAACGTTGGCTCTTGCATTTCTGATTGACAACTTCGTCGTGGGACTGGACTTCCCTTAGGCACATGAATAGATTCAGACTCGTAGTAATGACGGTCGACGTCGGCACTGTGAGCTTCGATGATGAAGGGCGCGGTGCTTTGAATCCACTGGACGTCAAGACATTTTACCCCGTCGGCAGTGACCCTGTTGGTGACGGACGGGCCGCTTCGTTATGATTAACCTGCATTGACGGCACGCAGCCAAGCCCTATTGTACTCCTTAGGCTGTACCTTGGAATCGAAGCGCTTTTCCAGATAAGAGCTAGCACAACGACGAGCTGGAGACGAGCAACCAACTTCTGTTATGGAAGTTCTTTGTCTGATGCCACTCCCAAGTGATATTTCGGACCGCTCAGGGACAAAAATACAAATCCACTGTGACACGTTAATCGTTCAAATGCTTGTTCGGGTCCACGAACTGAATTGAAACAAGGTTTGGGGTCGAAAGATAATTAGTTTATCACGTGACTAGTACGCACGAATTTTGTATTGCAATAAACATAGTTTACTGTTCACCGCGACACAACAGCGATGAGCTCAAAAAATTCATCGAAAAAAGCCGCGAAAGCGAAGATCCCTGATAGAAATTTAAGGGTAACCGACTTTTTTACCCGAAGACCACCCCAAGCGCCGAGTTCGTCGGTTGTGTCGTCTCAGCCTAGTCCAGTCGCGTTGGCCACACGTTCGCGTCAAAGCCACGCTTCAAAATCATTAGCTGAGACATCTGTGGCAGCTTCTAGCAAACAGACCGTGACTCCTATTCTTTCTGCTTCGCGCACGTCCACTTCTAGTGGTTCTGCTACTCTTCTCTCTCCACCTCACACAGCATCTAGAACTCGCTCTTCTGCTTGTCAAACACCGACAGGTCCTATGGCAACGCCTCGTATTACACGCAGCCATGCAGCACAGAACACCCCTAGGAGGGTCTCTCAAAAGCGTCCTCGTTCCCCAGACCAGTCTCTTGGCGCTTCTCACCTTCTGAGCGCGTCTTCGTCCGTCAAGGCCAAGTTGCCTCATAAGCGCAAGAAGAAATTCGAGAGCGACTCCGAGAGTGAACGTCCAAGCGGTGTTATCTACGTCCACAAACCAGGCTCTCCTTTCAAACCATCCGTACTAGCCCCTCCACTCACAGGGCCTCGCACCCCGTCATCCAGTAAGCATCTCATATACAGTAGCCAATCTGACGAGATGGAACTCGTCGTCCCTGTACTAGACATCCGCTCCCTCAGTCAAGTCAATGAACAAGTCCACAAGTGGCGCCAAACCACTTTGGCATCGCCATCCTCGTCTGTCATTGATGACGGTAGTCCCTGTGACTCGGGTGTAATGGACGCAGGCCTGCCAGTACCGGTTACTTCCCCATTAAATGACGGCGCGCGCTCGCGCTCTTCAACTTCCTTGCCTAGTGCACCTCCTGAGACGCCCCTTCAACCCTCTGCTTCACTGCCCTCCCCGCCTGACACCGCAGGTGCCCCACCACTTCCCACCACGCCTACCTCTGATAAAGCAGGCAAGGCTGCGCAGCTCATTGCAAGTATCAAAGCAAAAGCATTTGCCGAAAGCCCCCTGAGCGATGAGGAGAAAAACTACAAGTTCCGCGAGCTCGATGAAAGCAGCGACGATGACCTTGAAAACATGACCCTCCTTCCCGACAAGATGGGTAAGGGCAAGAGGTCTGTCTCATTCCATACACTTCAATATACCATATATTTAATTCGAATTCTCCTCAGCTCACATCTTCCTGTCTTGAATGGTATGGGTGGCATATTCGACTCGCCGTTATCAAGTATCCCATCTTCGCCACCTAAACCCTCTACCTCCTACAATCTCCGCAACCACCGTTTTCCTTCTGCGTCCCCCGCGCGCCCCCCCGTTGGTACCCACAGGATGTCCCGATCTCAAGTACACACCCGCTCTGGCCGTACAAGCAAGCCTGCGCCGTCCCCGCGCCTTCCTACCATCGTCGTCACCAAGAATGTGCCTGGACCCTCAAAACTCAAGAAGTCCTTCAACCCGCTTGAAGCGCTCCTTCGCGAGAAAAAGGCTGCGGAGAAACGCGGGAACGGGAGTGCTGCATTCTTGCGTGCTGAGGACGCTTTACAAGCGCACATCTCTTCGGATGCGGACCTGGGAGATGATTTGAACTTGGCAGATGAGGGTGCCGCGTGGCAGGCGATTCAAGAACACGCTCAACGCAAGTCGAGTAGCCCCATGCTTGAACCACTGGAAGATGATGTGTTTATGGGCGAGCGCGAGACTAAAATTCTTGGTCGTGAGGCAGGTGAAAAGATCGAAAAGATCCTCGTCAGTGACAGGAACAGCGAGAGCAAAAAGCCGAAAGGAGAAGTTGTGGGTGTGCCGCTCTGGCAGGAGGGCGCAGGTGATGATGGGATGGTTGTTGATGAAGAGTATAATGTGAGCTTCGGGGATGCCAGTAACCATCCCGTATTGGCACTTTTGCAGCACTTGGGTGGAATCGGAGGTACGTGTATATATCGAAGCCGGACTTGGAGACTCATGTTCCGGGTAGCCGCCGATCAGCTGGCTTTGACTCTGTCTTCAGGAGTGCTCGGCGCTCTAGGTCCTGAGGAGAAATCTATTGTTGTCTCTCCTCTTTTTGCGCTGGGTGCGTATCGACACTGATCGAATAATTCCTGTCTTTGTATACTCACGTTTTGCGTTTCTAGCCATCAGCCTTACTGAGTCCCCCCTCTCTGGCGCGGCATACAGTGCTCTGCATGGTTTGTGGAGTGCAACATCCTGCACATCTAAATCTGCGCTCCGCTTCACTGACATCGCTACCACACTCGTCAACCTTGGTGCATGTCGCCATGTGGCAGAAGACCTCTGCTGGACTATCCGTGAGGATGTACACCCGTTACATATTACCGCTGAAAATCGTCCGTGTGTTTTGAGTAAGCTGGTAACGCTGGTGGGCATTGCTGGACGGTAAGTATCAATCTTTGTTTCATAGGCAGAAACGACTTACGCATGATGAATCTCAGAACGGAAAATCTTGTGGCAGAAGATATCCCGGACGTGCTATTGAGCCTCGTGCTTATTGGCCTCGACAGAATCACTTCCAACGAACTGAGGGCCAACTTACATCTCGCCATTGACAGCATTTGCCGGACCGTCAATATGTCAACTGTGAGTTTGCATTCCCAGAATCTAGCGCGTCGTTCATCTGAGCATCTTGTAGCACCTTTCCATCCACCAACGACTTCTCAGCTACGCGTCTACGCTTATGCCAGCCAATAAAGCCCATTTTGTTTCGTTCTTTAGTAGCGGCGGCGGCCGCACTCGTCACATCGCACAATGGCTAGCATATGCACTGTTCCTTCCAAACAGTAGGCCCTCTGTACGTATCTCTCCTACTATGTCTGAGTGTGGTTTCACTGACCGACGTGACTCATAGGATGCGCTCCCTCCACTCGATCCGCTCATCCTTCTGCTTTCACCTATACCTGGCTCTGATGAACTCTTTGACGTGACAAGCGCAAACGCGGATTTCGAGGACCTAGGGCATCACTTCGCTATCATCAGTGTCGCGCTCGCAAACATCGAGGCCTACGTCCATGAAGAGAACTCGTCCTCCCAGTTGCTTTCTCGCCAATCGTCCATAGATGATAGCCCCCGGAAGAGTCAGAAGCCGCTTGCTCCCCTCGAACTACTCCTGCGGGTGTTAGAGGTCACACAGGGGCGTATTGGTGAGCATCCTTTGTATGTAGTCGGTCTCATGCGGTATTGACGGTGGTTTGATGCAGTCGACACGCGCGCGGCGCACCTAGATCGCTCACGCACAAAGGCAGAGATACATCGCCTCCAGATGCGCATGTATTATCAACGCCAGGCGCTCAAGCCTGCCGCGACGTGGACAAAGACGGCCACCATCCAGCATTACTTCGGCCCCAAGTAGCCCCCAAAGCATACCTAAGTCACACATTTTAGGTCTACTCTCCTCTTTTCTCTTTCTTTGCTGTTCTCTTTTTAACATGTTTTATACATGCCTCGCTTCTCTGCCATGCGACTTCATGTGTAATGTTAACCTTATTCTATACGTATCCACTTCGCTTCCGCATGATGCCCCTTTCGTCATGTTTTCCTATGAGTTACCGACGATGCTACTCCCCGTCTCCCCGTCTGCTGCAGTAACATATTATATCCATTATAGCATGCCTATTGTAGATGAATCTGCTGTCAACCAGCTTTAAATCGTGTATGCTACCTTCGTATTTGTAGCTTGCTCTTAATGTTTTTCGGTTTTTGTGTGACATGGCAATTACTCAATTTCAATTCTTTATCGTATGGGTAGTGAATGTGCATACAATTAATACGTATCCACCGCCTTTTCTACGACGTATCAGCCTCACTCATCTGAGCCTAATGAGTTCCCAGCCCGCCCGAACCCCTTCTTAGCAGCCAGCCGTGGGTCCACATACAGGTCGTCCGAGTCATCGTTGAGGTCAAGCTCGATATCCCATACTGGCGACGGCTCACGTGGAGGTGGAGGCCCGGAAGATGCGGTGGGCGGAGGACTGTCGAGATCAAGTTCTATGTCCCAAACTGGACTTGGGCTGCGTTGCGCTGGTTCTCTTTCTTTGCCTTTGCTCTTAACCCCACTTTGTGTAGGTATTGAGTCCAATATCGCTTTCGAACCTGAGGCAGCCTTAGGTTCTGCCACCTCCGAAACTTTTTCTCCATTGGATGTAGACACAACCTCGTCGCCAGTACCCCGTGGGACTTGCGAGCCCACAGAAAATACAGCACTGGTAGCTCGATTTCGAAATGGTTTGTCGAAGGCGTCTTTGATGCGACGGACTTTCACGGGGCCAAAGCCTGGTAAGGTCTGGAGGCGATCAGATGGGGCGCGAGCTATGTCGGCGAAGCTCTGGCCCATTAGCTAAGTATGTTTCAGATACAAATAGTGTGAAGATGACATACCCCAAGTGACGAGCGCAACGTCTCGACGTCGGTTTTGTTCACTTTATTGATGCTGGTGAGTGCAGTACGGAGGACGGCATTGTAGTCCTTATCCACGCGCTCCTTGATGAGATCTGGTGGCTTGTGCTCAAACTGCTTGAGTGTAGAGATGTACTGCCCTGCTTCTTCGATG
This sequence comes from Suillus americanus, assembly GCA_016695465.1. Classification (NCBI taxonomy): domain Eukaryota; kingdom Fungi; phylum Basidiomycota; class Agaricomycetes; order Boletales; family Suillaceae; genus Suillus; species Suillus americanus. The sequence continues at coordinate 215,907 of MU177938.1, read as the reverse complement.
CTGCAAAAGTGAGGTATTCAGTCGTCTGATTAACTAAGAGAGCTGTGAATAAGTACCTCCATGCGACAATGATGGTGATGTTATTGATGAGACAGACCTACATGGAGCTGAGAATTGGTGGTCACCAGTGGAAGGGGGCAGACCTTGGTAAGCTCCCGGATGGGCTCCTGATGCTCGCTCTGCGGGTGAAGGAATTTAGAGAGCTCTAGGTGGGAACTCGAGAGATACTTACCACGTCGCACATGATAAGCAAAATCCTGAGATTATATGCATGCCCAAGTTTTTCTATGCGAGTATGAATGTACTCTGGGTGCAGGCGGTGATATTTCAGACTTCATTCCAATGTCAAAGATCCACTTCAATGATAAGCAACGTGAGACAGAGCGCACCTGAGGAAGAGAACGCCGGAAGTACGCCCCACTTGGAAGTCGGAGACAATGTCGCCAAATTCTTTGCCAACATTGCGAATGCACTCGAGAAGGGGGTTCAAGCGCTGAGGTTGTTTACATGAAATGGAGCCATGAAAACTGAAAGGGGCACTGACCTGGTTGGGATTTATTATAATATTGTTGCCTGTGCCAGGCTGTACTACAGGAGGTTTGGCTTTTTGAGCAGCGGATCCCCCTACGCTCGTCATATATAAGAAGGCTTAGTAATCAATGATCAGCAACTCGACAAAGAAAGGTCCCGTGACACGCGACCGAAGGTCAACGGTGCTCCGGCCCTTCTTGTCCGTATGATCAACCACTAGTAGACTGATTGTGATTTCCCAGCTAATTTTATTTCGTTATCATACACCGCAGCACATAAGGACCAGCGTCTGTCATTACTTGGCTCTTGTTCGTCTCCTTGTTCGCAATGGACAAGCTACCTACATATTCCGAGTCTCCACCAGTTGACTTTCCGCGGCTGGCAAGATGGAAGCTGAAGCACAGAATGGCACCGATAGCACTCACGTTGTGTTTCATATCCGTAGCGAGCTTACTTTTACCTCTGTCACAGCTCGCGTTACTAGGAAAGCACTCCGTTCAGCTCCCCCTCCATGCTGAGCAGATACTGCAGAGATGCAACATGCTACACGCAAAGCCTGGCCCACCTTCCGACTTTCTCCAGCGCACTGAGTCTGACCGTTTCGTCGAAGGAACCCACGCAACTCTCATCAGAAATGCATCCATTTGGACTGGAGATCAGGAGATCACGCAGGGGGATATCTTGCTCGACAAGGGTATCATCAAATTTGTTGGACATGCACGCCCAGGTATGTTCAACAACTTCAAGGACTTGGTCACATTGGATGCAGGTGGAAGTTGGGTCACACCTGGGTACGCGCGCACATGATCAAACTCTCTTTCTCTTATCTAATCCTACACCCAGGATAGTCGACCTTCATTCCCACTTGGGTGTTGACAGTGCCCCAGCTCTAAGTGGCGCAGGAGATACCAATTCATGGAAAGGTATTACATCATCTCATGTCTCAATAATGCATGAAGATCCATCTTTTTTGCAGGTCCTATCTTACCCTGGCTCCGCAGCCTGGATGGGCTCAATACCCACGATGAGGCCTACAGACTCAGCATATCCGGTGGCGTCACCACCGCGAATGTCCTTCCTGGATCTGCTAATGCTATTGGTACGGTCAATTTGATTCCTTTGTATGGTGTTATTAACGCCTCCTACAGGTGGCCAGGCTTTCGTTATTAAGCTTCGTCCCACTGCAGAACGCTCTCCCTCATCTATGCTCCTGGAACCACCCTATACTCTCAATGGCACGCATGTTGATCCGACCTTGCCTCCAAGATGGAGACAAATGAAGTGCATATCCTTTTTCTTTTTTGAAGCACATGTATTCATCTATTTTAATCGCAGACACGCGTGCGGCGAGAATCCCAGTAAGCTTTCATTCTTCCTTATCCCACATGTCCTTGTCAAACACGAATTTGAGGTCGTGTATACGGTAACACGCGCATGGACACTTTCTGGGCTTTCCGACAGGCGTGCGTTCTACAGCCTCTCTCCTTGGCTTCCTTCCCATGATAACACCTATACCCACAGATATGACACTGCTCGGCAGATTAAAGAACAACAGGACGCATATTGCACTCGTGCGCTAGCAGGTGAATGGGAAAACCTCGGCGAGTTCCCTGACAACCTACAGTGGGAAGCGCTTGTCGATGTATTGCGCGGGCGTGTCAAGGTATGTTTTAGTATTTCCTATTATGTAAGAGGACATCTCAATATCTTTTTCCTTGAAATAAGATTCACACACATTGCTATGAGGCGGTTGATCTGGATGACTTTGTCCGTGTGCGTAACGTCGAAGTGGTTGTGCTATGGGTTGCTGATGAGGTTTGAACAATAGCTTACCAACGAATTCCAATTTCCGATCGCTGCGTTCCACCACGCTCATGAGACATACCTCGTCCCAGGAACTCTCAAGCAGGCGTATGGTATAGTGATCTCGCTTTGCTGACATCTTATTATGTTGATGTGTTCTGTAGGCCACACCCCTGCAGCAGCCTTGTTCGCCACGAATGCCCGGTACAAGCGTGAGGCATACCGCGGGTCGGAATTCGCTCCGCGTATTCTGGCTGAGAACGGCATTGATGTCGTGATGAAGGTCTGCACCTTTATGTCCCCCTGACTGACTGCTATGCTGATTTGATATATCGCGCAGAGTGATCATCCTGTTCTCAACTCTCGCTTCTTGTTGTACGAGGCGCAGCAAGCGTACTTGTATGGCCTTCCGGCGAACCTTGCTCTTGCAGCTGTTACAACGACACCCGCGCGCATCATGGGGCTGGACCATCGGATTGGGTTTGTTCGTGAAGGTTCGCTGCTATCTTTTCAAAATTGAACACACGCTGACCTATTTCCAATACAAGGATATGACGCTGGTTAGTCCACTCGCTGCATCTCTGCCGCGAATCGTGACTTATTCCAACCACCACGTCTAGATCTTGTCATATGGGATAGCCACCCTCTCGCGCTAGGTACAACGCCGCAACAAGTCTGGATTGACGGCATCCCCCAACTTTCTGAGCCCGCCGTCGCCTCAAAACCCGCGTCCTTCCAACAGGCCCCGCGCCCACCAAATTTTGATCTCGAAGCTGCCGCAGCTATCAAGTATGACGGACTCCCGCCCCTGACGCCGAAAAAGGCAAAAAATTTGGTGGTGTTTGCGAACATAAGTAGCATGTTTGTGCCGGATGGAATGGGTGGTGTGATGAGTGTGGCTGATGTAGGAGAGGGGAGTGTGGTAGTCCTTAGGAAGGGTGTGGTGCGATGCTGGGGTGTTGTAGCTGCTTGTGCGAGCGAATTTTCCTCGGAAGATGCCGAGTGGATTGACCTCGAGGGCGGGTCTATCGCGTGCGTTGTCACTGACTTTCAGCCCTATACTGCCATTTTAACGCGACTTACGTAGTCCTGGCCTTATCTCTTACGGCTCCCCACTTGGTTTGGAAGAGATTCAAGGCGAGAGCTCCACGCACGACGGCACTGTTTTCGACCCTCTCACCGGCTCTATCCCAAGCATTCTCGCAGGGAGCGAGCTCATTAAGGCTTCGGATGGTCTCCAGTTTGCTGGGCGCGACACGCTGTAAGCCGTCTATCGAATTACCGCCATGTCTGCTCTAGCTCACATCCACGCTAAAGCCTCGCCTACCGCGCGGGTGTCACTACAGGTGTTACCGCGCCAACCTCAGATGGGCTCATTGTGGGGCTGGGTACGGCGTTCAGCACTGGCGCAGCGCACAGACTCGAGGACGGGGCTGTCATCCAAGATGTTGCCGCACTGCATGTGCAAATTGGTCACTCAAACCGAGGACCCAGTGTCAGCACGCAAATCGCAGCGTTAAGGAATGTACTGCTGGGTGATAAGGGTAGTACCACATTTGCTGAGGTTACAAAGGTATGTTTCCATCTGTCTTTCTATGTATTATAATGTATCTTAATGTATATCCCATAGGGCGCTGTACCCCTGGTTGTGCAAGTCCAGAACGCGGATATCATCGCCTCGCTTATTGACCTGAAGAAAGAGATCCACACGCATACCGGGATTGATATTCAGCTCACTGTTTCAGGTGCTGCTGAAGCCCATCTTCTTGCCAAGGAACTTGGTGAGGCAGGCGTCGGTGTCATCCTCACACCGTCCCGTCCCTTCCCTGATAACTGGGAATCAAAGAGGATGTCAGTGATTATGCATTAACCGTGTCAAAAAACTCATTATCTAGTAGATTGCCTGGTCCACCCTTGACCAATGAGAGTGCCATTACCACCCTCTTAGCTCATGGTGTTACTGTTGGTATCGGTATCGTGGAGCAGTGGAGTGCTCGCAACACGCGCTTCGACGTAGCATGGGTGTGTATATTCTCTTTCGTCATGTTTCTGGCTCATCGTATGGCTGTCAGGCTGCTCTTGAGAGCTTTGACAGGATCTCAAAGGAACAAGCTCTCGCACTTGCGTCAGTCAATCTTGAGAAGCTGTTGGGAGTCAAGCCCTCTGGAGGGCTCGGCGATATGGTCGTAACTCGTGGCGGTACAGTCCTCGACTCTGCGGCGAAAGTCATCGGCATCATCTCAGCTCGCAGAGGTGTCGTAGACCTAATCTAGATAGCAGCAGGACAGCATTTGAGATAGCAATACACGGTAAGGAGAATACCACGAAGTACAGCGTGGCGCGACTTTGATACTTATGAAAAGTGCTTATTGCCGCTTTCCTACGAGGGACTGTCTGATATGGTCCTGGATCAAAGGGAGCCCTTTCATGATGAGCTTGATGGGTTTGCTCTCCTCTGTTGATCAAATCAGATCCAGGTGTGATGGCTTCTAAGAGGCACGAACCAATCTGAAGGACTCTGCCATGTCTTTTGAGAATCCTTGCTTCGGGAGCAAACGCTGGGTGTTCTGGATGGACAATTACCACAGAGTTCTTTGTGGCATATGATCAGATGCGCCAGCTGCAATGAAACACGATGCAAACCTTGGAATACCATACTCGGAGCTCATCTGCGTCCTTGGGTATCAACGGGATGCTCATGTTTCCTACAACCTGTATGACCGTATTGACATAGCGAATCATGCCGACCGCTGTAGCAGCAGTGAGCTGTCTTCAAGTATGTTTAGATTACAAGATACGTACGACGGCTCTCCATAAGCTCCATAAGTGCATGACAGCCGGGGCCGTGTCCAATGAAGACAATGTTTTTCGCCCCCGAAAGCCTGAAGAAAACTTAGCTTTTAGAGCTAGGAAAATCATGGAGACGGCCAACTGTATGTAATTATCCCATAGGTATGTAAGAACGTCCCGTGTCCACGACTCTACGTGTTTGTGGCCGCGCTGGCAGGCCAAAAGGGTCAATACTAAATGCTACAACATGAACACTAGTATACGTACCGGTAGAGGCGAGGCAAATGGTCTCGGGAAGACATTGACATCGAGAAGGGCATATTTTTCCTTCATAATCCATGAAATGAGTTCCTTCGAAAAGTCGATCTGGGATATGTTAGCATGAGTTGGATAAATGTGCCGTCAATGATGGGCAGCTGACTAGGTAAGAGTTCTCCATCTGCACATCACACGTAGGCTTTCCGTCCAGTTCTATGCGCAGATTTCCGCTGTAATAAAGTCAGCAGTGAACCACGAGACCACTCGAGGAATGTTCACAATTCATGGACAAATACAATAATTGTAGGATTTTCTAAAAAGTCATTCCTGCGTTTTGCTCAGTCTAACAAAGTAGTAACAAATCAAACTACGCACGTGCACATAACTTGAGAGCCGAAACGCTCTTCAAACATCTTGGTCATTAATGGAACCTGGAGCATTTGGTATTGCGTGTAGAGAAAGTGTTGTCTGTGGCCCTTGAGAATTTCTGCAAGGAATTCATAGAACGCTAAATACACGACATAGAAGAAAACGCTTACCTGGGATTGAGAATGATATTTCATCGACCTCTGTAAGGAAGTTTGTATGAGCACTCGACTGTTTCTCGCTGGATATGAGACAAACCTTCGCGTGGTTCACAGGCCTTGGGGTTCACGCTCGCCCAGTATTTGCTCTGCTCCATAGCAACCTGCCAAACTGTTTCTGTCCCTGCCTCAGACGCAACCATAGGGGCGAGCTCAGGAGGAGCCTCGCCAAGAAGTACGCGAGCGACTGCAAGAGAAGAGTTAGATATCGAATCAAGGTTATAGCCACCCTGTGGAAATTGGAATCGGAAACTCAGAATGTCATGGATTAAGCTGCGTCAGCAATAAACCTACCTCTAAGGCGACGACTAACTTTCCACCAGCAAGCCCCGATAACATGTGTGTCATATGTGCGTATCCCGCTGGAGAAACAAAACATTCGCCAAGATCATCCCCAACAGCAGCGTCAAAGCCAGCAGAGACTTCATAATGTTAGCCTGCAGGTGGTGTGGAAATAAAAGAACACACTAATCACTAAGTCTGGAGCAAATTCCATTCCTATTGGCATGACGATTTGTTGGAAGGCGTGGATATAATCTGCATCTGCCATGCCCTTCTTCGGCCAGGGTATATTGACAGAGCTGCATTCATCAATCTCTGTAAAGCTGAACGAGGGTGTTCACTTACTAGCCGAGGCCAGCCCCTTCACCACAGGATTCCATGCTGCCAAATGGTCCACACGGGTAAAATTGACCTCGCTCGTAGCGATGCAATGAGATGTACAGAACAGAAGGATCGTCATTGAAAGCACGCTGTGTTCCATTACCTATACGGGAATTTGTAGGATGAAGTTCATGTAGTGATTGACGTACCATGATGTACATCCCTTTACAGAAAGTAAGAATACGTATAAAAGAAAGATCGTGAAGACTTACCAGTCGAGTATCAAGATCTTTCTGACTGGAGTCAAAAACTGTGTGACCTTTGCAGCGACAGCGACATTGTTAAAAAAACAAAAACCCATGTGCTCCTCAGGCTCAGCATGGTGCCCCGGGGGTCGTACTATTGCAAAGGTCTTCTTCAGCTCACCACGAGCCACAGCGAGACAGGCCTCAATCACGCCTCCACAACTCAAGCGCGCAGCTCGGGTAGTACCGCTGGTAACGTACAGAGATAGGGACTCATAATAAGCTTCTGATTCAAAAATTTCGGACGGTGTCATTGCTGAAGAAGCAGGTAAATTCTCGAAGTAAGCAATGTATCTTATGCGTGAAACACTAGTGCGGACATGATTTACGAGCCGCCACTCACATTGAATCGCAAGGACCTTGTGCCAATGCTCTTGAGAATGGACAAGAAGGGCTTCATCTCGCTTTACAGGTCGAATTGGGATTTGTTTCATTTTCTGCAATAAATTCGCGTCGCGAATTGCCGTTCGGATTCTTGATATTCGTTCTGGCTGCTCCGGATGCTCCCCAGTTGCCGATGAATGGAGCATCATGTCCTGAGAATAGACATAACCGACCGTGAAATGCGGCAGACGGTGCGGCACGGAGGAGGCGCGTTGGACAGGACTCAATGAACGTTGAATGGGTACTTGATTTTGGGGATATGGTTCTCCATCCACGTCCATTGAATTTACTTCAACTTGTCCGATCATGATGAGCTCAGTGCCAGCCGCGCTCGATAGAGCTCGGAGACGAAGAATGAAGGAGTTAAAATCACTATAAATGATCCAAAACCTTAGTTTATAGACAAGGAGGGCAAGTGAACAAAGCAAGACCAAACACCGGTGAACCTACCGGTAACTAAAAACTTGGTACTTATGACGGCACAGGCCCACATGTACATGTGCATACGCATGTGCACCGCTAACTTGATTTCCCCTCCCACTGGGACTGAGCCAGCGCTGAGAGCACAGGTGAGATTTTTTTTTGGCTTGGTCGTCACCATAGCGATCACGAACTGCTAGGTTAAACCATGCATTCTTACTAGTTCCGACTCCGAGCCGTGCACAGACTCTAGTGACGGTATCCGTTGAGTTCACTAATGAATTAAGTCCCGGGTTACCGTGACCGCCACGACTACTACGCTTCAAGGTCAGCACTGTGCTTTATTCCCCACCTATTAATATTTACTTACAATGTGCTTTCTCAGATCTTGCTAGATCTGGCATCTAATTTTCTTTTTTCTTGGCGACCGATTTTCATTACCCACCGCTCCATTAGCGCCATGGCCTTCAGCCTCAAAAACTACCTGCTTTATTCCCCGTATTTTTGTTTCTGCTTACCAGTGCGATTCGGATTCGTGCTATTGACTTGTCTGTCCTTCCTGTTTTCGGGTGTACTATCTGTTTTGGTGTGGTTTGAACTGTCTCGTGCGTGTGCTCAGGTCTGTCACACTATCATGATATAACGCTGATCATGTTGTTAGATTCGTATTCACTAACTGGCGAGGAGAAATCTTCCTTTTGGGCTGTGGGAATTGTAGAAACTATATTGCTTGCTGTGTCTGTCATTGGGTGCGTGTCATACATACCTCATACTCTGGACCAATTCTTACTCGCTGGTGACCTTCACATAGGTTCATTGGCGCGGTTGCACGCAAGCAACGATTCGTCGCGATTTATGCATACTTCGTCTATATCCATGTTGTCCTCAATGTTGTTGTCGGCATCTACTTCCTCGTTACCATCCGCCAGAGCAACCGACAACAGCTAGTTGACGAATGCTACGTTGTGTTCGCCAACAATCCATCCGCATCCAACTGTCAAAGCCTCATGAATGTCTCAACATACGTTTTCATCGCTGTGGTATCACTTGTATTGCTTCTTGAATTATGTGCGTCCAACACATGTCCCTCTGCTCAATACTGATGGGCATCCATCGTCATTTTAGACGGTGCTCTCATCGCCACTCGTTATCTAAACACACTCACAAAGCAGAAGAAGGTCGAACACAGTCGCAGATTGGGATTATACCATTCAGTTGCCAACATCCATCCCAGTCATTCTCGCGATCTAAGCGGCATGTCTGATGACATAGAATTGCTCCATCATCGAGACAGTTGCGGAACTACTTCTTCGTCGCTTGGAGGCCCGTATGATTATGGTGACGGCGTTCTCGACATAACACATCCACTTACAAGCAATGAGCCTGTTCCGACGCATCACCCCGATATGCTTTCCCACATCCAACGATCATCACAGTCGTCAAACACTCCCACCCATCAGCAGCAGCCATCTCATTCAAGCGCATACCCTTCATCCAGTACTTCTTCACTCTCGCGAAGCTTCCGTGCGCTCCCTCCTCGACCGTCGACTAGTGCAGTTACTGAAATCCCAGTAACACATATATCACCACAAGTCTCGGATCGAACGCCACGTGCTACGACGACCTCTAACCCCCCGTCGAGCTTCTCGTTCGAGAGCCGTGATCCATCAACGCATCCGAGTGGTGACGTTGATCAACGATCAATGTATTCTGTTTCCACGAGCGCACATGCAGCATTAATGGAACATGCTAAGTTGATGTGGCCAAGATTCTTTCCATCATCTAGTGCTCCTCCAGTTCCGGAGCTGCCACCACCATATCGTCAGTCTGGGAGATAGCATGGACTCGATGGAATAATTCCTTGATCTACTTGGACTTTTATTATTAATTCTTTTTATCGCTACGACACACTGTAGTTTTGTTCTGTTGCATTTCGACGGACTCCTTAGGCCAATGTAGAATTATCTATAATGGACAGTGATATATACCAGGATGTCATCCAAATAGAACGCCTGCTGATTTGAGGCTGTTGGACAACAGGTCCAAACACCGACCTTGATGCCAACACTCTACAGAAACTTGACAGCAGAGACAGTACTTGGCAGGGACAAATATAACGACTACATCTACACGGCGAGACATACTAGATGACATGCACAAGCGTCATGACGCCCAACGCCAGCACATCATCGACTCCGTACGTTTCTGTCTCTCTGAACGTTATGCATGAAACTCACGCTGGGTCATACAGTTACATGACCTATTGTTCCAATTGCATGCCGTCTCCTTCTTCCTCGCGCCCTCACTCGTACCATTGGTTACAAGAGCCATGTGTTGTCAATTCCTGTGCTACAAGCCGAGGGAGATTGACCCCAAAGTCTCTCTGCGCTCGTGGTTCCTGCTCACTTTCTTCCTCAATTTCCCAAGCTTCTGGTTACATGCACGGGAAGGCACAGGAGAGGGGCGGACGGTCGTGCTGGATTTTGTCGGAATGGGTGCGTTCATTATTCTACTAGCTTTCATGAAAATGAAAACAATGACCTCACAGAGTATGCACCCTCTAAAATGCACCTCCTTCTGCTTGACATCCTCATCTTGGTTTTCCTATTGCTGTTGGAAACGCTCGCGTACGAGAAGTCGCTACAGCAGTCATCCTCTACCATCTCCGAGGTTCTCCTTCGACATCCCCTCGTCCCCACACTGCCACTCTCATACTCTGACGAGGATGAACAGCCGAAACCTTCCCGTACTGAACGAACATACATAGTAGACCTGCGCCTCGCGCCTCTGATAAATCGCATACGACAGCCGGCTCCAGAGGTAGTAGAACAGCCTATCGAGGCACTTCCACTTCCTAATACCACTAACATCCCCGTGATACCCCTCCGATTTCAGGCATTCATGAGGACGAGAGGACGTCCGTCACAGCCCGAACATGGTCCCACAGCTTCAGATGGACAGGAACAAACTGAGACGGAGCAGAGGTTACCAGGGAGCATGGGAACTGAGGATGTCGACTAGTTAACGTTGTATGTATTTTAATGGTATAGCTTTCCAAAAGAACCCAAATCTATATCATCTCCTGGACGTCCCATCTTCACATAGCTAGGTATCACCATTTGCGTTTCATCTTGAGAAACAAATACGGTCAGAAGATACTTCCTTTATCATAATGGGGAAGACATACAGCTTCACGCAAGCACTGCCCGAACTTTTCAAATTCTTGTTTGCAAGAATCTTTGCGAACATCTGTATAAGCAGCAAGTATGCATTTTCCATATGCCGTTGCATGCGACGAGCATGTGGTAGTCGAATGAAGTGCTAACTGCCTGAGAGGCGTCGTGCTTGTCTTCGCTGTCTGCATGACCGACAACTGTAAGGAGCACTGCTTCCGGCAATTTAAACTGCTGATTAATCAGCGACGATGAATACCGCAAATTGCTTAAACGGCGAATAGCGGCTTCGGAACTTCCATTGACCAAAGCCTTCGGAATACATGATGCAGCTCTAACCCACACACCACCACTACATAGCACGAAGGGCTTCAAGTCATCCGACGCGGAAAGCGCGGTATATAATAGTCTTTCAAGGTCTTAGTCGTACTGTTATCGAACCTAGATCTGTGAAAGCCACCGCAACATGCTCAAAGTTTACCTCCTGGTTTCTTGCATCTGCGTGCTCATAGCTGCAGTCTTCTATACTTTCTACTGGAACCGCATTATTTCTGGATTTATTAGTCTTCTCCTGCGAGTCAAGTACTGGCGACAAGGAGGCTCCAGTATATGGGTGCACATCGGTCGGTTTTCCATTACACTCGACTCACTGGCACCACTTAAGGTATAACCCAGGATCCATACATCTCTCAATCCTCGCGGGACGCATATTACTCAAAGATGTCAAATATCATTCCAGCAATATGACCGTCAAAATTGTGATAGCTCAAATATCCTGGAGGTATTGGTTGCGCGTCCCAGCTACTGAGGATGATCTGAATCACGCCCATGTTGGTGGAGAAGAGTGTAAGACTGATGCTTATTTGGCCTTTTTGTGCATTGAGTAACAAGTGCGCTTTCTGACAGTCAACCATACGTTGCCGTTCCCTTCTTGCCGAATCAAGGTTTCCGTCCAAGGATTTGAGTGGCTTCTATACAACAAGACTGCAGCATATGATCATATCATCTCCCAAATGCAGGCCAAGGCATCCCCATGTTCAGAGGTCTTGGAACCTCGCATAATGTTTTCTCGTACTTCAGGAGTTGATGGTATGTCATTCCATGTACTTGTTGTTCATCTAACCTACTTGTTTGATCATAGGGCTGGGTTTCTACCCCCCTCCTGCACTGGCAAATATCAAAGCGCCTCCCGTCATTCATGCTGCATTGGCGTGGATTAAACGTCAGATGCCCTATCTGGATCCGAATGACATTTTGCCCATTGCACTCGAGCTGTCCAAGGTTGCCATCACTTGTGGTAATCCTTCAACACCAAGTCTGTTGGTCGCAGAGTGTCATAGAGCAGAAGGCACGTTTGGGATTGTCCAGGTCGGGTTGTTCATCTTTTGTATGCATATTGATACCGACACTTTGGACAGGCGAGGTCGAAGTGCGATCTCTATAAACAGCTCTTGAATTTGAAATTTCAGAAAGTGCTTGTGCAACTTGTTGAGAATGACAACTACCAGGGTAGCATGCCAACGATAGGGCATCGCATTCACGAGAATGCAGAAACATCGAGGTTCGTCGCATTTCTGTTTAATGACTTCGATTGACGTCATTGCTGCGTATTCAAGTCGGTTCCTAGAACTAAGTCCTTTAGGTTATCTTCCATTCCGGGCATTCTCCAGGGTTTGGAAAGGACTGAAGTTATATTCGTCTGGTCATGGCTCGTCCGTTCACGATTGCCGTGCAGCTGGTGAGAGTTTTGGGCCTATGCCAAGCGGAAAATCAGCGAAGAGCATTGATGAAGAAACACCTGTTGGCGCTGACTTTACTGCTCTAGAGTATGCTATTGAGCGGCGGGTTATCGAGGCTCCTGTTTTGGAGCTATCATATTATACAGATGTCGTCGGTGATGTGCCTGTTGTACAGGATGGTCCGAGGGGCATGGGATTGGAATCCTATGACATCGGCAATGGTGACTTACCTCCTGAGTGGGGTGTAGATCTGGTAATAAGAAATGGAACTATTCGTTATGGACCATGGGCTGATCGCCAACGGTAACGGTCATTTTCTTATTCAGGAAGCGCGCTCATGATATGAATTCTATTTCCAGAGTCTATCTGCAACGGACGTTCTTCCCGTCAACGTATCACGACTTGGTGGTGTCAAAACACCTTAGGCCAGGAGATAAACGTACTTGGACTGCAATGAAAGTGTTTGTTGAACTTCGTGATAAGACAGTGCTGTATGTTCCTTTTCGAGAGCCTTCAAAGGTATATACATGGCATGAGGCTCGTATCTCTTTGTTCATCCTCTCTTAGAACTGGCAATGGGATGGTGTCAGCGACTATCCACGTCCAAGGAAGCGCGACCACGCAGCTCTTCATTGCACTGCAGGTGACAGTTCCTCGATTAGCTACCTTCTGCCTATGGTTACAGGACCCGATGGATATGAACCTCGTTTGGAGGTTCATCTCGATACAGTTTCTGTAACGTCGAGCCTCAACGATATCAAGCTCATCGCAGCCGAGTCGTGTCGTGTTCGTACATATCCTACTATCCCATGGGAATTATGCTAAAAACTACTCAGGTTCATGCGTCATTTCCATCACCCCTTGTATGGAACGCCGAGCGTCGTTGGTCATTCTCCATCTCTCTTCGTCAGCCGGTTATATATCTCTTGCGAGACCACGTCAATATGTTCACTGATTTGACGCGGGACTGGACCTTTGGGCCGCCTACCGAACGGAATCTTTTTGTGCCGACTATTTATGCGCTCGAGCTAGATCTGCATCAGTTTGAGCTCAATCTATATGCCAACGACCAGAACATAATCGATAAGCCTTTGGTCAAGGGGGAGAATAGTAAGTTCCATTACATGGTTGGAAACATCATTATTCACAAAAGTTCAGCGTTGGTAACGATCCGTGCACCGCGTTTAAACATTCAAGTTACTTTCCCGTCGCATAAATATCGACCCGAGGCGACGTCCGTTCCATTCGTTGTTGATGTTCCAGATGTGAACGTTTTTCTCTCTTTGCCGCGGTGGAATACGCAGTACCTCTATAATTCAGGGAAAGAACATCGTATAATCTACGCAGCAACCTTCCGCGTCACGTCCTCGTATTACTTCTGGGCCGATGTTCAGGCTGATAACATTGATCAATTAAAGCTCACTGTCGAGGTATGTCTGGCATTTGCTGATCACATCCCTTGCTCATTGCCACTAAGACTAGTAAAGTCGCATACAAGGCCCTCGGATGGTCTGCCAGGTACTTAATGGTACTTCGGGACAATTACTTTGGATCTTTCACCCACTTTTCTACGCTCGTGGAATATCTTGACAAGCGAAGCAAGTTTAATTTGACTGGAGATCCGCTGGAGATGAAGCATCGGCCAGGCAAAGTCAGTGAACCAGGCTGTGTGTCTTGAAGTAACCTAACAGACGAGATATAGTCAAACTCCCTACAGGTTCAGGTATCGGTACAATTGCAGTCTGGCACAATGCTTTTACCCGCGGGCTTGCCTGGCTACGAAGTGCGCGTTGCAAGCGACAGATCATTCGATGATATTGGCTCGTCTACAGTCATGGCGTGTTCTATGCTTCAACTGGACTTACGACTGTATGACTATTTTATGGGTGAGTTAGTGTCAGACAATTGAATCGTAACCATTTAACCGCGCAACAGATGCGTCACTGAATCTGAACACAATCAAAGGTTCCGTCCTTGACGCTTGTTCCGAGCACGCTTTCTTCGCCCAGGTACATCAACGCTACGAAGACTCATTCTTAATCGATGGTACTGTCGGTTCGTTTGTTCTTAACAACCATAACTCATATTTAATTCCAAGGTCTGAATATCACTGCTAACAGACTATTTGGGTCACAGCCGCGTACTCGTACATATATATGTGTTTGGGAAATTGCAGTTGGACCAGTGAAGGCCCTATTGACATCTCATGATGCTCGAATCTTGCTGGCATCTATGAATGCCGTCCGTCTTAATTACGCGGACCTCGCCAACGCTCCCGCGACCGAATTTGGAGTACCTGTAGATCCAGATGGTAATGGAACTGTCCTTGCACGAGAGCATTCGCTGACACAATTATTCAGTCACTTTTATCAGATTCTCAACTAGTCATGTCGATTCCACTTGGTCTGTTGGTGCAACAGCCGTGAACCTGTCAATTCCTTCGGGCTTCAGTGTTCATACCAATGATCTGGAGGGCCAATTTTGCGGCAAGCTCACGAGTGTCAGACTCCCCCTTGCGTCACTGAAGATTTTGCTGTCATCAAGGGATTCGAAGACGAGCTGGTGTGAGGCGGCCGATCTGTCTACAGACATCAACCTGGATATGTACAGATCCCCGAAGATCCGCAATCTATCACAGATGGATTTCATGAAAGGGCAAGATGAGCTGACACATCGAGCACAACATCTGCTTGATGAAGTAGAGAGGGCACGAAAAGCCTCTCTTTCTGATAACCGACAGTCGCTGCAGCGCACACGTTCTAGTCACCATCGCAATGGACTCTATCTTCCTCCTCCGTGTCTCCCATATTTCTGCAGAGCAACACCACACCCTCCAGTACCGCTTACGAGCGTTGCACACTCCAAGAGCACGGCTGCTTGGTGGCCTCAACTTTCCCATCTCTCAGAATCCGACGGAGAGGAGAATATATCCGAAGCAGATCGTGATGCACGTCTGGCGTATGTTGTCCGTTTTCTCGTCTATTCTACTTGATATAACATTTTTTTTTGCAGGAGGAGTCGACTTGCGCCACCGACCGCCGTCGACGACGACATCTCTGTGTCAGGGGACGAATCGGATGACGAAGACCTAACAGATGCTGAATCCTCAATAAGCGGCTGGTCTTCGACTAGATGTGAGTCATTTCTAAATGCAGAGCGTTACAACTGCTGAGTTTAGACAGCCGCGACTCAAAGGCACTCGCTGATCAAGCGCTACCGTCGTGTCATGAGGTGGTACCAGAGTATCGATCTGGACGACATCAACAGCTGGGAGGACTCGCCTTTCGTTATAATCAAGGTAAAGTAGGCAAGCCCATTTTTCCCGAATATCCCTCAATTAGAAATCAGGAACCTAGAATTACAGCTCCAAAGAACAAGCATTCATCCAGGATACGTCCGATCGTACAAGCCAGTGAAAGAATGAGTTCTGTCCACTCCACAACTTTCCGCATAGAGTGCAAGAGAGAGATTATGGTTCGGTTAACTCCCTTGACTCTCGTGGGAGTCAGAGATATAATTGAAGACCTCCAATCGCGAGTTCGTGTTACCTTCTGAATGTGTTGCGTTACCTTAATGGTTTCCTGCAGCAGCTCAGTCCAGAATTGATATTGGACTCAGTGATGGCAAGCCACATAGCAAAGTTCGGTGACCCGCCAGATTCCCCCCTCTCGGCGGCCTTCGACATTACCATAAGGTCCGCCCGTCTTCAGGTACTGGAACACATATCCTGCCCACGTTCCTCCTTCAAGGAAGCATCAGCTCAAAGAGACTTCATGGTTACAGTCAACTGCTTGGCCTCCGGATGCCACCTCGCCGTATCCCAAGGAGCTCAGACATTGGCTTGCCATCTAGAAATATCTGAAACGTCCGTAGGAGTAACGGATAACTCGGGAGTTGCTCTGGGTTCCAAATGTTCACCTGGAAATAGCCCAATATTATCCCTTCGTCGCCTCCAACTGGATATCACGCAGAATCATGCCAGCATCTCTGTTGGCCACTTTGCATTGGAACTTCAACCCGTTAGCCTTGAGTACGCTGTCGCTACGTTTCAAGCGTTGGAACAGGATTCGCGAGACCTCTTACTCGACCCATCTGTGCAATTTGGCTCAACTACCCGTTTTGCTGAGATTGTCTACTATACTCTGGATCTCACTCAGAATAGGGCAGCCGTTGACCCTCTTTCGACCATTCAACCTTCTTTCCTTGTCCAACGGGGTCACCCTCAAGCTCTCCGGACGCATGCTACCTACAAGTTTCTATTCCATTTACGAACTGCACTCCAGTTCGCCCGCCTTCAAGGAAATATTGGCACAAATAGCACGGGCCAATTTATTGCAGCACATGGTGTGAAGACTTTGGTGGATTCGTGTCTCGCAGAGCTCATGCTGGACCTAGACTCCTCCAAGGAAGGTATACCTAGTCCGTTGGAAATAATTCATCCTCATACCACTCTCAAGTCCACGATTAGCGCGCGACTTATCATTGGCTCCGTTAACTTCACTGCCGACCTTTTTAGTATTATCATTGCAGATGAGTTGCCGGCTTCCACCAGTCGCCTGGACATCAGCTCTTGTGCTCTACGGCTTCGCTCTTCAAAGCTGGTCCCTTTGGAAGGAGTCCAATTACAGTCACCGAGCCCTTCCCTGGTAAATTATGATACTACTGCCATTCCGCAGACTGCATGCACTCTCGCCATCAGTGACGTTAATGTCACCGTCTCCCCTCACTTGATGATCTTCGCACAATCTGTACTTCGCTTACGGAGGGTATCAAGTAAATGGAAGCCGGTCTTCAACCAAGCACTTTCAAACTCTGGGTCGTCTCACCTCATTTTCACGGTCGCCCTCCGGCGCGTCAGCATCCGTGCCGCGGCTGAAAAACTTGCATTCGAGATCGGGGCCACGAATATGGACATCTTTTTCACGTCACTCAAACGAGTCGATCCGTTGATGCACAATGAGGTTCACTCTGTCAGTTACACTGCTAGTTTCAGCGACGCCTTCATACGTGCGAGGGCTACCGGCATTGCCCCAGGAATTTGGGCCCGGCATCAGGATGTTCTTGCTTCCTTGACCTTGTCTTCTGGCAAGCTCAACTTGCTTTGGCGCCAGGAATCATCCGCGAGTACTATCCATCTCGCATTCTTCTTGTGCAGTACTGTTCTTTCCGTACCTCGCAGCGCCCTTCGTCTTTACCGTTTCGTGGAAGAGTGGCAAGCGGACTTCCTTCCAGGCGTTGAAGCTGCCACACGAGCCTTTCTAGCAGAGTTGAAGGAAGGGACGGGAGATAATACACAGACAACACTAACTCGCCCTCGTGCTGCCAAGAGGAACGCACTAGTGGCCCATGTTACGGGACGCATATCAGAACTTGGCGTGTCTCTTCAGGTCATGCGAGGGACGTGGTTGTCATGGAACATACACGATCTGACTACATTCCTTTCCTCGCCAAGCGGATCAGGACCTAAAACGTCCACGTCCTTTGGCATTCAATTTGGCTCGCAAACGTTGGGTGTTTCATACAAACTACAGTCCACCGATGATCATACGGATGCGCCGCGCATCAAGGTCAAGCTCCCTTCGCTCTCGTTGACAGGACGCCATGGTCGCTCTTTTGTCAAAATGATTGCTTCTGTGGACTTTTTTGATGTTTTAATCAAGCCTTCACATTGGGATACGCTTCTCGTCGTCCAACAGAAGTTCGGTCAAGATTTTGCTGACTTGATGGACCTGATACACCAAACTCGCCAACGAAGGTCTAATCCGTCTGGATCGATGTTAAATGCATCGCGATCCTCTCTATCATTCAGTGGACATGTCAACGTGAAGGGATTTAGACTTGGACTTGAAGGTCGCTCCTCCACCTCCTATCTAGAATGTGAAGATGTTGGTGGAGATATATCCAGCAGCGATTTGGGTATTACATGGCGAATCAGGCTTTGTGACCTGGCTTTGTCGCTTGCACCTAGAGCGGGCGTTGTGTCACGAGAAACCACCTTCAATCGGAACCATCGATCTGCGTTTCTTATCGTGGATCTTCGCGCTAGGGGAGATGTTCACAGATTGGAATTCCGCGTCCCAAAGATTCATGCCGTGATGCAACCCAGTTCTATAGGAGAGATTGGTGATTTCTTAGACCATCAACGAGTACGACATTATCTTCGGCATTTATCTTATTGCTCAACTTTTCCAGGCTGAATTGCTTATTCGGAGAGATCAACGAGCTGCGGAGTTAGCAGCGTTCAAGGAAAAGACTCGTAGTGTTTTGAAGACGTTCGATATGAGAACGAGCGAGGCCACTCGTGACCAGAAGCCCTCTTGGTTTAGTGAACATACCATAGATGTAGTCATTCAGAAGATTGGAGTGGCCTTCCCCCTCAGTCTTGAACAAACGCTGGAGCTTCCCCGAACGAGTTCCCGTGACGGCCCTTCAGTCAGGGCTTTCCTGTTCACTGTTCGACGCATCAAGTTCAGCGCACAGAGAGGGGAAGCGGGCGAGATGTCAACTAAAGATTTATCCTTCTTATTTGTGCCCAGGTAAGACTTAACGGCGCTCCAGCGAGCTCTTCACACTTATTCCTCACCATGGCGCCTTAGTTTTAGGCAATCTTCGTCTGAAGACTTTGCAGCAGACAAGCATAGAAGCCGAAACCGACTGGTGTACCCCTACATGACCGCGCGGCTACGATCCGAGACATCTTTGCTCAGTCGTCATATCTGGTTCTTTGGAGACGTCAGTGGGTTCATCCTGGACTTGGACTCAAACATCCCTGATTACATATTCTCGCTCATTGATGTGTACCGTCAAGGAAGAGAACGAATGATCCGCATCGCTGCAAGCCTCCCTCGTACTACTATATCGCACGCTGACCTTGCGAGGGCCGATGTCTCACCGCGAGGCGGACACCACGATGTTCCTGCATCTAGTATTTTTGCAAATATGGTCTTCCAGAGCGGAGAAGTGCACGTTCATAGCGATGCAAAAAGTACACAGGCTTCGCCTCTGGGTACTCACCAATCGTTGGATGGCCAGCTGTATCCAGAGCAGGAGACACTGAAGCTTCCTGTAATCTCTGCTTTGGTTGAATATCGTGCTTCGGGTATACGAGCCGGTCCTGCAGCCTTGATATTCAAAAGCACTATTCATTCTAGCCAAAACACTTTGAGACCGAGTCTTCTGCCTTTCATAACCGAAATCGTCGATTACGTGCAGTTGCGCTTGCGCAAAACCAGCCGAGGAAACACGCTACTTATTGCGCCATCTCCCGTAGAAGATGAACCATCCCTGCTGCTGACCTCGAGCCGCCTAGAGAATTTATCCGAGGCATCATCGAGTTTGCAAATCACCTTCAGTCTCCGCATAGACAAGTCAATGCTCGAATTAACTTGTCAGCCGGATGTCAATGTTGTAGCAGCTTTACGCTGGGAAAGTGGCGGATTCCTTATAAGCATCTCACCGGGTGCTCACAACCTGACATTGGCGGGCACTGTGGACGGTCTCACGATTGGCCTCAAGCACGGGTTTTTGAGCGACGACTGTGTCAATATCGCAGCTCGGAATCTCGCCTTCTTCCTTGCTTTTGCCAAGAATGAGGACCGTGCTGGTAATATCGACAGCACGATTTCGCTGGTGGTGGATACAGACATTTCCGGTGGTGTGCGTTTCTCCCGCCTGCAAGATGTTTTATGTTTCAAGGCGGTTTGGCTCGATCGTATCCCTTTGTTTGTCGCAGAGCATGCAAGCCCTGACAAATCACGCCCGCCAACAGCCTCTTCCTCCTCGGTTACCACTCCTGTAGTGAAACAAGATGTCACTACTGCGCTCATGATTCGCATTCGCCAAATCCACTTGGAGGTAGATTTGGGACAGTCCATCAGCAGTGTGACTCTGGATCTCCAGAGCGCAGTTACGCGAATGCGTTTATCTGAAATGTCAACTGAGGTGTCACTCTCAGTGGCAAATGTCTCCATTCTTGCCAGGGGAAACGTCGCGGGTCACATGAATGTACCAGACTGTGTCTTTCAGACGATCCGCAGGAATGAAGGCGCCCTGTCCGATTATTCACGGACAGCTAGGATGCTCGAACTCAGCATGACTAGTGGTCCTCTAAGCGCCGAGCTCGAGTCAGACCACCAACGGCTGTTGATTTACAGGTAATTATTATTATGTCCCGCCTTATCTTTGTCTGATCCTTGAGTATCTTCAGGGCTGATCCCGTGCAAGTGGATATCCACGATGATTGGTCACTTGTTTCCTCCGCAGACAGAGGAAAAGACCGGCCGTTGCTGCTCACATTCACTGTCAATGGCGAGGAGATCATTGCCCTTGCTACCATCGCAACCATACCGAAGTTGTTGATGTATGCCAACAAGTTCCAGGCCAATATTACCGCGCAGCGTGAGGGCGCAAGTCATGAATCAGCCGCTTTCCGTGCCACACAATTGCCCAAGCCTGACAATCCACTCACCGAAGTCGCTTCGGCATTCTTCCATTCTGCTCGTAACCGGTTCAAGGAAGCAGACGCGGAGCTATCCCACAGAATCCGCCAGCAGTTGAGCTTTCGCTTGGAGACCCTTCGGCTTGTCCTTTTCCCTCGCACTATGGGTGACACCGAGCTTGCGCAGTTCATCGGACGTGACGTTCATGCGAGCCTGCAGCGTATGGTGATAGACGAAAGCCCACCTCATAGGGAAATCCGTTTATCGTTCACGGCCTTGACTATTTCCAAGTTCAGCCAGCCTCAGCCACTTCTACCGTCGACTATAGTGGTGTCTGACAACAAAGCTTGGGTGGATCAATTATTCAAGCATCCAACAGAGGCTAACATCGTGGGTCTGCCCGCGATGAATATGCTAATGTTCACCGACGAGGTGGTCGAAGAACTCGTCAAGTACATCGACTACAAGTTCTATAGCTCATTCGTGCGAGGCAAGGGCGCCAAGGAGCACGAGGACATCTACATCTCGCTCAACGTAGCGCTATATTCGTGGCTCACAGGTCTTCGCAAGAATTTGACCAGGGAATTGGAACAGGTTCAGGGATCCCAGGACTCGCGCAATGTGACAGCAGGTCCATCATCACGCAAAAGAGCAGGGGCTACAGAACCACCTCCGTCTATGGACCTTGCTCAGATAGATGCATCAAGTCCAATCAGCTCCACATCTAGTCCATTATTGCCCGAAAAAGCCCCGTCACTGGGTCTCAAACCAACCGTTGCGGTTTCTCCTCAGCTGTCCTCAGAACTCTTCGCACACCCACCGCTGCCAACTTCCCAAGCCCGTTCCTTGCCAGATCTGCTCGATCCTTCTGTTCTGCTTGCACCCCCTACCGCCATGAAAACTGTAGCCGTTGTGTACAGGGCTCGTGAACGCGTGATAGAGCGACTGACCATGCGACAACTTGGTGAAGCGACTCCGGATGTTATGCACCCATTCTTCATGAAGACAGCTGGTTTCAACCTCGAGGATTCTCTTCCGCAATATGTTCATGAATACGCCACAATTCCTCTGGAGGAGATTATGGAGGCCTTGCTGAAGTTGTACTCGAAACAACTAAGAACCGATAAGAGAATAGGTCAAAATTAAATCAGGTTATGACTGTGACGACTATACATAGTTGGGACATAATGTAGATCAACTACTTACTTCAAGCACTTAATTCTCTCATTTACTTCATTGTGTAACAGGCATCTGGGTTTCCCAAGAGTATCATGATTATGGGAGGGAAAACAAATGTAATGCAAGTGTCTACCTGGCTGTACTTCCTGCGCCAACATTAAATACACTCAGTAAGCCAAAGCACCCGTAGAGAAGTGCAACTGGATATGCGACGAGGAGACGTTGGTCCGACATCCTCAACACAGCTACAAATATCCCGGAAGCAGCGAAAGTGCACCATATGATGGACAACAAGGAGAGGACATAGCCAAGGATGCCGCTACAATGAAATAGGTACATATGAGACAATGGGAGATTTGAAGCGAAGTAATAGATCACGCACTCTAATGTAACAACCACGCTGATTGCACCGACGCCTACCATTGGCAATAAGCAATAGCCTAGCACAGATACCACACGATATGCATCGATGCCGTTTTCCGACATGAGATTTAGTAAGGTGTAAATGGAGATGGAGCCAAGCAATCCGAAACCATATATGTACCCAAACTGAGGCTTCCCTGACTATCAACACCAGATGAGACGCGTTACCACTGTGTCAAAGAGTAAAACTCACCAGTAGCAAAAGGACTCCAAAACAGAAAAAGAACAAGAGCGGTCCGGCAAGGTCTGCATCATCCATTATCCGCTCATCAACGCGTCTTAAGGGATTAAGAACTGTCATCGACTTGGCACGTATGTGAGAGAAGTTAATCCCCAACTCTGTCGCGTATGGTTCTGTCACTCAACAACATGTCTTCATGGAAATTGCTTACCCTCCAGCAACGGTGGCTCTCCTTCAAAACCACCAGTTCCGAACGCGGTCCACCACCCTCCCGGTTGTTGCTGAATATTCCCTCCAAATGCTGGAGCAGGGCCTCCTTGTCCTATTGGCACATGTGCACCCATGTTCCCTTCCAGACTGGAACGAGACCCTGGATAGAACTGCCCTTGATCTGGTCCAGGCGCGTAGAATTGAAGGGGTACGCCTTGTTGGGGAGTCTGACCATAGTATTGGCTATGTGACGACGACGCGCCGTACTGACTTGCAGTGTCCTGCCACATGAATATTTAAGTCGTGAAAAGAAAAATGGAAAGCTGGAAGTAAATGACGTGCCACGTTTCGCGGCAGCGTTGCACTCGACACTCGTGCGTCTCGCCTGCGCTCTGACGGCAATTGCCGGTGTGTCCCAAAGTTCCTTTCGTCTGTCACAGTCATGGCAAGTTTCTTCAATCTCTCATTCTAGACTATGCTAACATCCTCCCGCTCTCCCAACAGCCGCAGGTAAACCATATTTTATAAACCAAATCTGGCTCACATATGCCAATGTCCAATTTTAGAATGAGTATATCGAGGAACACATTAAACGACATGGTAGACGACTAGATTACTACGAACGCAAGTACGTGATTAGTTTCGATTGTAGCCTTACCTTTCCGTGCTAACGCTATCGAGTTAAGACGTAAAAAAGAGGCTCGTGCTGCTCATAAATCATCAGCAGTAGCTCAGAAAGCCTTCGGTCTCAAGGCTAAGATCCTACATGCAAAACGTCACGCAGAAAAGGTTCAACTCAAAAAGACCCTCAAAGCTCACGATGAGCGCAATGTCAAGCAGGCCGACACATCTGCTGTTCCAGATGGTGCATTACCAACGTATTTGCTCGACCGTGAGGGCCAGAAGGATGCCAAAGCCCTATCATCCGCAATCAAGCAGAAGAGAAAGGACAAGGCGGCTAAATTTGCCGTTCCATTGCCCAAAGTCCGGGGGATTGCGGAGGATGAAATGTTCAAGGTGATGAAGACAGGGAAGAGCAAAAGCAAATCATGGAAGCGGATGGTTACAAAAGCGACGTTCGTTGGGGAAGGATTCACCAGAAAACCTGTCAAGATGGAGAGATTTGTTCGGCCCATGGCACTTCGATATAAGAAAGCCAATGTTACCCATCGTAAGTCTCATTATCTTATCGTAGACCAAAGTGGGGACCTGACCGTCTTGCAGCGGACTTGAAGGCCACTTTCCAGCTTCAAATTCTTGGGGTCAAGAAGAATCCACAGTCGCCGATGTATACTCAACTCGGAGTTTTGACGAAAGGCACTGTCATCGAGGTCAATGTTTCAGAACTTGGAATGGTCACGACAGGCGGCAAGGTAGTATTTGGGAAGTATGCTCAGATTACCAATAATCCTGAGAACGACGGTTGCATAAATGCTGTTCTTCGTAAGTTCTTCCACTTGGTTGCGAATCCGTTGTCCTAATTTGAATTTTGTAGTGGTATGACCAGTGACAATTGCAATATGTTGTATTCGAATCTATCGAGAAGGTCTCTTCAATGTTTCAAAAGTAGAGTCTCGATCCACTATTACTACATGTATCGCAAGAGTTGCATACCTTTTGTTCAGGCGTGGGGTCGCCCTCTATACGCGTTAAAACGCAACGCCAATCCTACGGGCTTCATGATACGATAGGTACTGGTCTGTCTCAGTGTCTATTTATGTCGATAAAGTTAGTGGTAGCTCAAATGGCGTTTTAACTTAGTCGTGCGGGACGCTGTTGTGGTCTGTTTACCAAAGCTCTTCCATGTCAACCTCAAACACTCCCGCACCGGCTTCACATTCTGCCTCGCCCGCTCCTGATCAGGCTAGGAAACGACATGTACTCACCGCTGTCGAACGCCAGCGGTCACAGCTTGATCGACTCCTCAAGGATCCCTCGAAGCCTGCCTATGTACCTCCTGCACCGAAGGAGAAGACTATTCGCCCGGCTCGCGAGATGATGAAGAATGTTCAGGGATCAAGTGCTGGTGCTGGAAGCGGCGAGTTTCACGTATACAAGGCCAGTAGACGCAGAGAATACGAGCGACTGAAAATGATGGAAGACGAAGCGAGAATAGTATGTGGTCCAGCCCCATGAAAATAACATGTCTTGAAGTTTTGGCAGGAATCTGAAACAGCAGAGTTTGAGAGAAGGCGAAAAGAAGCGGAGGATACTGCTGAAGTCAAGACGGCCAAAAACCGAGCCAAGCGACAAAAGAAGAAGGAAAGAGCAAAAGTTAAGCCATCAGAGAAAGGTGACGGGAAGGATGGCACGCAAGAAGCTCCATTGAAGAAAAGACGATTGGTGAATGGAAAGGAACTCGTTTTTAGGAAACCTGGGGAGGAGAGCGACGAAGAGGAGGTGGATGACGCGGAGGAACACGATAAAGTCGGTTTACAGGATGACTTGGAGGCAGAGCAGGTTCCACCCGAGGAAGCACCCCAAATTGCACAGGAGCAACAAATCATTTTTCACGAGGATGACTAGGCTTGTTTCTCACTCACCATGCATGTCTTCCAATGCCAGTACTAAAGCTCCATGACAGAACCTGATCTTCAGAGCAAGCAACGCCCGCAGATTTCAATCAATTGATGTTCTACCGTTCTTTTGGTGGAACCCGTTACTAGGCAGTCGGCTGTACTCTCTTAACTGGTTAATGTTTGCATTCAAGTAGCTGATCGTGCCCCGCATGGTAATTCGCAAATTCGTTCCACGCAGACAGATTGCTGGCAATATCATTGCAGATATCAACTGTTCGAAAGGAGATTTCAGGTCGTTAGGTTCCTTCGCCAATAATCAGCATATGAAGCAAGGCGTCTTGACTCTTCCTGCTATCCTCCTCAGATTGATTTTATCCTATTTTACAACCTCACAAACGATGCGTTTCTCCTTTGTCCTCGCTGTTGTTGCTGCTTTGACTGTATCGATATCCGCTATGCCTTCCACATCAATATCTGTCAGTGAGGCTAACACTGAGAATTGTCCCTTCAAGTTTTGCCTAAAAAGTATTGCTTTGGTTGCCACCAGACCAACTGCGTGAGGAGTTTGCGTCCTGGATTTACCCAATGATGACTCACCGGCATGATAGTACGTCTTTTTTTGCACCGGTTAGTATGTGCGTAGTTAGTGTATGGTCGATGGTGAAGCCTCGATCGGGTGCTCAGCCATTGGGGGCGGGATAAGGGGTGAAGTTTGAGTGATCAAGCAGTTGTATCAGAGCCCTTGCAAGCTTAACCAGTATTAAGGAACCAGCGTCTATCATTCACCCTCCAATCCAATTTGAATATTCTTATCCTCATTCTGAGGCTAATCACCCACTCAACCCTTGATACTATATCCTATAATATTAACGAGTTGGGCCTGAACCTCAGCTTCTCCTCTCCACACCCCTCAGACAGACAAGAGGTCAACCAGCATACTGGAGCCTTACTCGGGAGAACAGTAAGGAACACTGAACGGATCAGGCGAAAGTAACAGGACGAAACTGTGGATCTTTTAGAGCGTTGTACTAATGGATAGGGGATGGTAGTATGTATGAGACCCGAGTCTAGTCTGAACAGTACGAAAGTCGCGGAATATAAGGGGATGGATCACATGACGTTTGATAAGGTAAGCGCGTAGTAAGCGGTCAGCTTACACCCTCTCACTCTCCGAAGTATTTCCTCCGGCGTGCGTTTCTTCTTCAGGCTATCCTGTAGTTATAATGCATTAATGTAGGGTAGTTACAAGACTCTTGTATTGCATTAACAATGATGGATAGTGTAATGCATTAGTAAATTACTGACACCAGAATAGACCTTTTACTTTATATAGTTATGTCATGGTACCTTCGCCTCGTACCATAACCTTTTGTCCCCATCTTTTACTCTCTCCTCCACCCATTATGCTTACCTTTATATTCAGCTCTTTTGCATGTGATGCCATTCACATTGACATGCGACATCCCCACTTATCCACAGCAGTATATCACAACTCGTTCCTGCATGGCATCACTGTTACAGTTAACGTACGCCCCTATTCATTTTCTTACTTAACTTTGTATTACGTCATGAGCCGCCTTGCCGCCGCTGCTAGACTTATCTCTGACTCGACTCGTATATTCTTGTACAACACTACGATCGCTGTGCTGTCGCTAGGTGACCTATTCTTGTTATCTCTTATCTCTGACTCATCGCTTACGCGTCCTATTCCCACACCTGCCCTAAACATCTTGTAGTTCACTATATATATTCGTCTTGTATGTAGTAGTTCTTTACTTTAATCTTACTAGGTTTTACCTGGAACTTCCTTCGCTTAAGACTTCCAATCTTAAGTCGTCTGAACTGATATTCAAGTCGAGGACACTCTCCTTGACCTGTCTTAGAACCATCGATCATCGAAGCCTTGACCTTATCTGAGAGTCCCTCTCTTAGTTACAGTTAACACATCGTTGGACATTAGCCGAAGCTCTTATCAAGCCGCTATTGTCTATAACTATCCTAGTTCGTAACAATCACACCATCTTCCTTCCACCACATCTCCCATACTTTTTCAGCCCTGCTGATGCTGCTGTTATCTTAACTGTTTGTCATTTAGTTTCTCGTTATTTGACAACTAAATAAGTGCGTTTGTATTCACCTTTCCATAGAACTCATAAACCTTTTGCCAGTCCCAGGCAGGGCCTCCTTATTCGCTAGGGAACTGCATGAATACAGGTAACCTGTGCGGGTCACGGGTTGTACCACTGGGGTACGGGTGGGGGTCTGAGGTCATGATACCCATACCCGTACCCGACGCATGGGTATCAGTTGAAACGGGTGCCAAACAGATGCCAAACAGGTGCTAGTAACATTGGACTACCTAAAGAAGAAACTGTACAGCTGCCAACTGTCAAACTCTAAAGACAAATATAAAATTATCCCGTACCATGCCTGCAAACCTTCGTCACCCACTAGTACTGCCCATCATGCAGCTCACCTTTGCAGCCACAGCAAAACGAGTTATCAAAATGACTGGGAAGGCCAAAGCCACCCTAGAAGAAAAGAGCTTCAGAACTTTGTCAAAGAAGCGGCAAAACAACAGCAATGGAGATAGTGCAAACACACACCTTAAGAAGGCAAAAAAAACCTGCTGCCTGGTAATACTCCCACCAGCAGTGCAGGATCTGCAGATGAAGACAAGCCGGTTGACAAAAATAGCTCTGTCACAGCTTCATGGACAGCATCCATGTCTCCACATCCAGACTCAGTCTCCAGTCGGCATGCTGTGGTGTGCACCAAGGAGGAAGAGATGGCATTGTATGAAGACAAAATTGAGACCGGTAGCACCATATCACAGGCTGATGGGGAAGCCAAGGAGACCACAGAAGCAGAGCTTGGTATGTGCAGAAACCTTGATGTGAACATTACATTAATTGAGTACCAACCAGCATGCCTAATGAAGGACTGGAATTCACCAGTCTATGCATTTTTTGATCCGACACCACAGATTGTCGAAATGGATGGCTGCCGTGCCCATAACTTCAAGTGCCAAGCCAGGAATTGCAAGGCCAAAGTGCGATGATCCTTGACAAAGGTGATGCACGCTCCACCGGTAACATGTGGAAGCATGTGCGTTTGTGCTGGGGTGAGGAAGTGTTGAAAGCTGCGGATGAGGCCAAGGATGCCAACAAGGTGTGCCAAAGGATAGTCGGTAGTTTTCTGTGAAACAGATCAATCACTGCGTCATTCGAACATAAGGGTAAAGGGAAAGTTACATACTCGCACCGTCAACATACACAAGCAGAAACAAGGTATGAGCAAAGTCTTATCTGAGTCTTGGACTGAAACATCTGCCTTCAGGGCC